>OY856412.1:499902156-500362156 GCA_963693085.1 Alisma plantago-aquatica | reverse complement strand
AAGGAAAAGGATATATCGAGAGCGATGACAGCCATTGGATCACCGCATGGTCCAGAAGAACATAGATCTGATGGTGGCTGTACATGGTCAACCCTGAATCACAGAAAGAAAGGGAGAAGGAAAATTTGGGATTTTGAATCCAATTTTCGTGCACCTCATGACGCAAAACAAGAATACAAGACCACGAGGGTCTTTGGGAGGACATTTCATATGCATCTAGCCTAGGTTTTGGGAGGTTTTGAAGGCTATAGAATAAATACCCAATTCGGTCGAAGGGTTGGGCGGCATCGGGTTTGGGGAAACCCTAGATAGACCCCAATCCTATAAATAAGACCCCCTCTCAACTCCTCACAACCCCAAAAACCTAATTGGCTACTTGGCGACGCCTAACTCCCTGCCTCTCTCTCTCGATCAATGACACTCTGGCAAGGACACCACCACGACACTGCCATGGGCCGAGCCCTGAGGAAGAAGGAAGAGGAGCAGCAGTAGCCGTCAGATCTTGGACTAACATGGACCGCGAGGAGATCCAACGACTCGACGTCTTTTTAGTGTGCGCAAGCAGTTCAGTGGAGGCGTGCGCTATGGGTCGTCTGAATTGGCGTGGTTTGGTGGACCACTAATTGAGTGGCCGAGCGTTTTGGTGATTTCCTAATATCTGATAAATAGCTCCTCTCTGCTAGAAAATTCAAGAAAACACTCTTCTTTGCAAAAATCATAACTAATTCTAGGATGATCAGATTAAGGTGAACTTTATATGTAAATTGATCAGGAAATTATGTAGAAGCCATTAAAAATAGATTCAGGTCTTGAAAATTCTTATAATTTGAAAAGTTTGCAAAGTCATCATCTTTAATGATTTCATCAATGAAAAACCCTAAAGTTTAATGATAAATGAATCAAATGATGCTTTTTGAATACTTAGAGCTAGAAATAAACTTCCTGTTAATAAAATAATAGTTAGGTCAAAAAGTGTGATATTTATGTGTAATTGGCTTGACTCAGGGTTCCATGTGTATGAAAGTACTTTAATGGATCTAAACGCTCTGATACTAGTAAAAATCATAGAAAATTATAGGAAGATTGTATGATGAAACTTTATATATGAAAGTTGATTAGAAAATTGGGAGGAATCTGTTAAAATGTTAGTAAGGCCTGATTTTGTTTCTAAATTCAAAAGTGCTTAATGATTGATCATATGATGCATTAAACTTGGATTAGAAACCCTAATTTAAGGTAAAAGGGTGATTAACATGATTGATTCGAGATTCCATGGAATAGTGTAATTATGAATTGATCCTAAGCTTGTTAGGAAGAATATAACAAGCTAGTTAGGGTTTGTGATTAGATTTGCTGATTTAGGGTTTATAGTGTCAATGATGAGGAAGAACCCTAATGAAACCCTAAAAGGAAGTAGGAAACCCTAGGAAGCGAGTTCATATGAGTGTAATCTAAGAAAGTGAATAGTAATTAAATTATATGATTGTTTCAAGATTATTGCTTGTGTGAACTTCTTGCTTGCCTGGATATTTTCTTGCTTGGACTATTGTTAGCTTGTTGATCTGTCTGAACATGTATGTGGTTATTTATGGATAATCACCATTAGTTTCACGGTGTTTCCCTAACATTTCCTGATTAATTGCAACCTAAATTTTTGGATGTTAAATTATGCAATCCTATAAAGTCCCTATATGTATCACAATTAATATACATGCTCTTCTCAAACCTACATGCCACCTTGATGTATGTTGCAAGACCAAGCTCTGGAGGGAAGGTCTGATTTGGTCAGGTCCCAGAGGGAAGACCATTGGGGACCTTGAAAGGTGACCCCATGCACCAAACTTAGGATGGAGATGTCCCTTGCAAGGACAAAATCCTAAGAGAGGGAAATCCAGGGTTTAGGGAAAAAGCGGTTGAGAAGTCACATTGAAAGCGTAAATTGGATTGTTAATAAATTATTTGTGATAATTAGGTTGTTAGAAACTATTTGTGAAATTGTGATTGTCCCTCACATACCAGTATAGATATATACTGACCGACATTTTGTTTGTCGGCGTTTTAGGTACAATTCTGAAAATGGACAAATAGTAAATCAAAATATTGTGAAGATATAATTAATCTGTTCAAGGAGGATTAGTTAGTTAGACTTTTTCAGTGCATAGAAGTCCAGATCCAAAATTTTCAAGGTATGCAAAAAGATTTATTTTATTCCAACTTTTGAGTTTAGTAATAGTAGAAATTGATAATTATTTCTAATTAAATGTCGAACCATGGATCCTAAAATATTGGGAGTGTCTATGACCTCTTGGTCTCCCTTGATTGGGGGTTACCGGGAGGTGGGGTCATTACATTTGATATTAGAGTCATGGTTCCTCATTTAATCCTTAGTAATTATTAAATTTTACAAACTCTATAGAACCGAGGGAGTTATTAGAGGATTTTACAAAGATAGAGGTGTCTAGAAAAGGATCACGGTCCAGGGGCTGGCAATATTTTCCTCTACCCTAATAGTCAGTCACAAGGACTCCGAGATGCAGTGTGACTGCTTGGCCAATGTCTGAGGTTCTGACTCGAAATAAGATACCTTTAGGACTCTCTCATCTATTTTGTCCCTTCTCAACCGTAATTCAATTAAGGATTCTAGGATTTAGGGTTTTTTCTCTTTCTTCCCCACCCTCTTGAGGTCAGGGTAAGTTTGATAAGGATTAAGGGATCCTTCACTAAATTAATAAAAGGTATGTATACAAGATGTCATCAGCATAAGTATAACTAGTTTAAATGTAAACTAAAGGTTGATTGTATGCTTATGTAGATGGCTCGTGTGAAGACCGTAGCTACTCCTGTCGAGGCCACTGAGAACCCAGCTAGGGGTTGGCCTCCCCGCAAGAGGAAGGGGTCTTCTGAGAAGAGGAAGAGGGACCAGGGTGATGAGTCCTCAAAGAAGAGAAAGAGACCCAAGGGAGCCTTGGAAGAAGGCCCTGATCCTAAGCCAGTTCTCTTCGACAACCCCGAGATGGATAAGGAAGAAGAACACATTTTCGAGGATGAGGTCAAGTTTGAGGAGAACCAGACTGTTGGTCCAGGACCGGCATTGGTAGTTCACACCCCTGATGCCCTATGGATGGAACAATAGAAGAGGATAACTGAGGCCATGAGTGCCCTAGCCCTCAGGGATATAGCCAGAGATGAAAATGGTGAGTCATTTTCCGTTCGTCCCCGACTTGGAGTCATCATTCTAGACTTCATCAAGCTAAACATTGAGAGATTTTGGGGAGAGGATAAGACTGAAGTGGTCGACAAAGCAAATGGTTGGCTTCTACCAGTCGAGAATAGTTTTTTCATGTTGGACGTACAACCAAACAAGAAGGTTCCTTTTGCTACTCATCTCTTGGAAGGAGCAGTCAAGATCTGGTGGGAGAACTCATCATGGGTTGATATCTGAGTGAGGAGCCAATGGAATGGACTGACTTCAAGGCTATCTTTACAGGCAGATTCATCCCCACCTCAGCTAAGAAGGAGAAGGAAAGAGAGTTCACCAACATGATCTAGGGTAGCCGATCTGTTGTGGACTTCGGCTGCAAGTTTTGCATCATGGAGCATTTTGGGCACATGATGACCGAGGAAAGGCGAGTGGACGATTTTGTGGAGAATCTTCACCCCGCATTCAAGCCTCATGTGATGGTAAGTAAACCAGTAACCTTCACTGAAGCCTACAACATTGCCTTAGATATGGAGAGGAAAGTGATGCCTGCTCAGAACCCACCCAAAGGATATTTGGGTTTGACTGAAGGTACTCAAGGACATAATAATGATAATAAGAAGGGACAAGGATGTAAACACACCAAGGGCAAGCATGGAAACAAAGGAAATCCATGTGGTGTGGGTCACTTTCAGAAGTGTTGTACCAGTGGAAGGACACATCCTGGGAAGTGTCGCTTCGAGAAGAGGGTGTGCTACCATTGTTAGCAGGAGGGATAATTCATCGCTAACTGCCCTCTACCTAATTCGAGAGGTCCAGTGGCAGCACAACCAGTGGCAGCACTGATGTGCACAAATAATTTCATCTTTTTTATCATGTTTGGTTGCATATCCATGTTGTTTTGACTCAATTATCACTCTCATTCATGCTACATTCTATATTTTTAGCTATTCTTACTTGTCTCATGGTTTGGATTGTAGGTACTATATTTTGCAATGAAATGATGAGGAATATATCATATTATCTCTTATTGTATCACTCCTCAAGTATCTACATGTTTTGGGGTTCGAAACTACGCAAATACCACTTTTTACGGCATGTAATTTGGACCTACACGCTGAAAGTTATTAGCAGAATACAAAACAGCCCAGAACAGCCAAGTGCACGCCGTGCACCAAAAGTGCACGCCGTGTACCTGGGAGAGTTGAGCAGATTTAAAGTTCTGGAAAGTTGCACGGCGTGCACGCAATTGCACGACGTGCACCTGGGAGCTAAAAATTTCTGGAAAGTTGCACGACGTGCATTTCTTCATCGCACGCCATGCACATGGGAGCTAAAAGTTTCTGGAAAGTTGCACGGCGTGCATTTATTCAGTGCACGCCGTGCACAGTACATTCTGGAGCAAACTGAAAGTTTCTGGAAAGTTGCACGACGTGCACTTTAAAGTGCACGGCGTGCACCTGGCGGTTTCAGCATTTTGAAAAATATGAGTTTTTGTTTAAAACGAAGTGGGAACTTAATGGGCGGTTATGCCCGATCATTTGCAGAAGTTCTCTCGTCCTAGAGCAAGCCTAGAGCACAGGAGGGCGATTTTGAGGGGAAAGGAGGTGGTTTCTTGCCAAAGAAACCCCATTCTTCCTCTCTTCTTCTCCAAGCTTCTTCTCCAAGGTGCAGCAGAGCTTCTTCACTCCACAAAGCTTCTCGGGAGGGAAGTTTGTCCGGTTTGGAGCAGCTGTAGAAGTGGGATTTCGTCCTCAAGTCGGAATTCTACCTTCCTTTGGTTACACCTTGGGATTTCTTAGCTTATCCTTCTCTAAACCATGTTTAACTCTGAAATTTCTGCACATTTTCTGCTGTACATCATTATGGACGAATAGACTCTTTTTCTTGGGCATGGGAGAGTAACTCCCATGTCATAGCTTGTATGAACATATGAATTTCGTACTAAATGTTAGTTTCTTGCATATTCCAATAGTTGTTTTAGATCTGAAATGCTTGTTTGTGTGATTGTCCATCATACTTGCATGTTTTATACTTTCTTTCATAATCTGAGAAGATGTGTTTGAGAGTATGGAGTTACTCTTTTGGCAACTTGTCCTTAACCACGAGAGTGGTTGGGATTATGTTGAGGAGCAAGGTTTGTGATTTGAAATGAAATACATACACGAGAGTGATGTATGGAGTTAAAATCGTCATCACTTCACCGGGAGGTGAGTGATGACTACAAACCTCCTTTGCAAATTAATTAACATGTTTAAATTCATATTTTAATATAAGTAATGATGGGATAGTGAAATCCCAAGTCTAAGATCCTTCTAAATCTGAATCTTAACCTTTCTTAAGTGATAATTTACTATTTTGTTTTAAATCTATAATTTAGTTGTTCTAATCCAATCATCTTGTGTACAATGATCTAGATTATTGAAAATCATAACTCTTGTGCCTAACTAACTAACGGTCCTTGTGTTCGACCTCGACTACAACTACTCTCGTATACTTGCGGGATATAGCTAGTTGAGTAAAAGATCATTCTTAATGATTGAAACTCGTTAGTGTAAACAACCAACAAGTTTTTGGCGCCGTTGCCGGGGAGCTTCGGTATTCCTGTTAGAGTAAGAGTTGTTGATAAGTAAATGAGACTAGATCACAACCTTCATATCCACCATCATATCCATAAATCATAATTCATCATGACCATCATAATTTGTTGTATTTTCCATGTTTGTTTTTATATCTCACTCACCTTGTTTATTTGCAGGAGCATATGGGGTGTTTATAAAAAGATCCTTGAACCGTGCATATCTCTACATTTAGAAAATGAACACACTATTTGCAGCCCTCATAGAGCAAGAAGGAGTGAAACCCAAACATGTATGGAGGAATCACAACCCACACAACCATCATCCATGTCACCATCATACGCACCACCCTCATCCACACCACCATCAATCACACCTAATTCACCGCCATCATATATACCACCAACAACCATACCACATTCTTCCACACCCTCATATACACCACCAACATCCATACAACATACACCACCACCATCTATGCCACATCTACCTAATCCTCTGGATTCACATGAAGAACTAGTCAAGGAGGATGACTTTCCTCTTACGGACTACTTTGGTACAACTGCAATGCACATGAGTGGGCCTATTAATATTTCAGAATTTGAGGTAGAGGAGTTTTCTATCAGCCCATCCATCATACAATTTCTACAGCTGAATGCATTTGGAGGGACACCAATGGAGGATCCAAACCTCCACATTGCTGAATTTTTGCAGTTGCTAAGCACCATAAAGATATTTGGTGTTCCTACTGATGGGATACGCCTAATTCTTTTTCCATTCTCTCTTAAAGATAGAGCCAAGGCATGGATCTATACTTTGCCAAAGAAGTCAATCAACACTTGGGAGGAACTTCTAAAGGTCTTTTTGGCAAGATATTTTCCACCTAGCAAAACTTTGCAGCTAAGGAGTCAACTCATCAATTATTCTCAAAGAGATGGAGAGACCTTGTATGATACATGGGAGAGGTTCAAAGATCTTCAACATCTTTGTCCACATCATGGTCTAAGCAATTGTCTTCTATTGCAATCTTTCTATAATGGTTTGTGCTACAATACAAGGATGTCTATTGATGCAGCTGCAAATGGAGCTCTAATGAACAAATCTTATAGAGAAGCCTATGTTATTATTGAAGATATGGCAGTAAATCATTGCCAATGGAGTCCGACTACAAGCTACCACCCATCCTTTTCACATACTACTTCTAGAAAGCAAAGGGAAGATCACACGATTGGTGATATAGACATAATTGCAGCAAAGATAGACACTTTATCACAAAGGTTTGATAAGCTAAGCACACAACCATTTCAAGAAGCCAATATTATTTGTGATTCATGTGGGTTGCTTAGACACTCATCTTCTACATGTTATGCTTCTTCTATTTATTCTCCAATGGGATACACTCCACCAGACTTTTACAACAATGTGAACCCGAATTTCATTCAGCCACAACAACCACAAGTAACTTCTAGATTAGAGTCCATGCTTGCAACATTTATTTCAACTCAAATGCAGCAAAATGAGGAGCTCCATCAACAAAGCCAATCAATGAAGGGTTCCATTTTCCAACTCTCTTCTAAGGTGGAGACTATAGCCACTCATGTTATTTGCTTCTTTGTCATTTGCTTTTGTTTTGTGTTCACATTTCAGTCTTTTGTTTTCAATTATGCTCTTCTTGTGAAAAATCTAGTATGATATGAGGTTTATCTTTTATATATGGATAGAACTCCTATGCTTAACATATTGTCCTCTTTTGATGAGAAATATCATTTGGAGAAATTGTAAAAGGCATGCATTTAATCAAATGAAACCTTTTGGCCATCAACATGTGCTTAACTCTAGTTTATGCTTCTAGCCTGAACATTCATCTTTCACATCCTTGATTGCTTAAAACATGTAATGGTTTCAATTTTTGTGAGTAAATCAACTTTACAACATTATTTGGAAAACGAGATGCCCTTGTCAAGCTCTTAATGCATTTTCAACCACTCTTTCAATGAAAAAAAAAATCAAAACAAATGAATGAAATCTAGCTAATGTTGCAATTTAGTTGACTCTCCTATGTTTTGGAAAAATTTTAAAATTTCTTTAGGCTTATATCATCTTTATACCCCATAAAAGATGGCTAAACTGCCCACATATCATGCTAGCCTAGTGTAAGTCCGATCTGGCCACGATGGTTAGGTGGTATGTCTTAAAAGAGGGTAAAATACCCCAACCGACATTCCACATGTGCATAAGCCTACATTAGCAGCCGAGTGTCGAAACCCATAATCCATTGTTATATCATTTTTGGGAAAGAAGGAGAGTACAACTAAAATTGTCAGTTTTAACTAAGATTTCATCATTTGTATCCTTAATGGTTGAGAGTTTGAGTTGCACATCCACTAATTGTTTGGCTTGGTCATCCAAATTCTACTTAGTGTTGTTTAATGGATTGATTCATTTAATTGTGACCACCCCTGCTGAACTAAAAATCCCTTTCTTGGGTGTTTAAGTTGAATTGATGGCTATGAGCATAAACATGTTGATCATGGTTGGTTTGGTCTTATACACATCTTTCATTTCATTTGATCTATGCATGAACTTGACAATTCTTCATTTGTGTTTCTATGCTCTTTTTGCTTGAGGACAAGCAATGGTTTAATCTTAGGGGGATTTTATGTGCACAAATCATATCATCTTTTGGATCATGTTTGGTTGCATATCCATGTTGTTTTGACTCAATTATCACTCTCATTCATGCTACATTCTATATTTTTAGCTATTCTTACTTGTCTCATGGTTTGGATTGTAGGTACTATATTTTGCAATGCAATGAGGAGGAATATATCATATTATCTCTTATTGGATCACTCCTCAAGTATCTACATGTTTTGGGGTTCGAAACTACGCAAATACCACTTTTTACGGCATGTAATTTGGACCTACACGCTGAAAGTTATGAGCAGAATACAAAACAGCCCAGAACAGCCAAGTGCACGTCGTGCACCAAAAGTGCACGCCGTGTACCTGGGAGAGTTGAGCAGATTTAAAGTTTTGGAAAGTTGCACGGCGTGCACCTGGGAGCTAAAAATTTCTAGAAAGTTTCACGGCGTGCATTTCTTCATCGCACGCCATGCACATGGGAGCTAAAAGTTTTTGGAAAGTTGCACTGGGTGCATTTATTCAGTGCACGCCGTGCACAGTGCATTCTGGAGCAAACTGAAAGTTTCTGGAAAGTTGCACGGCGTGCACTTTAAAGTGCACAGCGTGCACCTGGCAGTTTCAACATTTTGAAAAATATGAGTTTTTGTTTAAAACGAAGTGGGAACTTAATGGGCGGTTATGCCCGGTCATTTGTGGAAGTTCTCTCGTCCTAGAGCAAGCCTAGAGGATAGGAGGGCAATTTTGAGGGGAAAGGAGGTGGTTTCTTGCCAAGGAAACCCCATTCTTCCTCTCTTATTCTCCAAGCTTCTTCTCCAAGGTGCAGCAGAGCTTCTTCACTCTACAAAGCTTCTCGGGAGGGAAGTTTGTCCGGTTTGGAGCAGCTGTAGAAGTGGGATTTCGTCCTCAAGTCGGAATTCTACCTTACTTTGGTTACACCTTGGAATTTCTTAGCTTTTCCTTCTCTAAACCATGTTTAACTCTGAAATTTCTGCACATTTTCTGTTGTACATCATTATGGACGAGTAGACTCTTTTTCTTGGGCATGGGAGAGTAACTCCCATGTCATAGATTGTATGAACATATGAATTTCGTACTAAATGTTATTTTCTTGCATATTCCAAGAGTTGTTTTAGATCTGAAATGCTTGTTAATTTGTGTGATTGGCCATCATACTTGCATGTTTTATACTTTCTTTCATAATCTGAGAAGATGTGTTTGAGAGTATGGAGTTACTCTTTTGGCAACTTGTCCTTGACCGCGAGAGTGGTTGGGATTATGTTGAGGAGCAAGGTTTGTGATTTGAAATGAAATACATACACGAGAGTGATGTATGGAGTTAAAATCGTCATCACTTCACCGGGAGGTGAGTGATGACTACAAACCTCCTTTGCAAGTTGATTAACATGTTTAAATTTGTATTTTAATATAAGCTATGATGTGATAGTGAAATCCCAAGTCTAAGATCCTTCTAAATCTGAATCTTAACCTTTCTTAAGTGATAATTTACTATTTTGTTTTAAATCTATAATTTAGTTGTTCTAATCCTATCATCTTGTATACAACGATCTAGATTATTGAAAATTATAACTCTTGCGCCTAACTAACCAACTCTCCTTGTGTTCGACCCCGACTATAACTACTCTTGTATACTTGCGGGATATATCTAGTTGAGTAAAAGATCATTCTAAATGATTGAAACTCGTTAGTGTAAACAACCAACAAGCACCACCCCCAACGGGAGGAGGAGTACTAGCTGGAGGTCCACCTGTTGGAGAGAGAAGGCAAGCCGCAGTGTTCACCATCAACGATGAGGAAGCCCAGGCGAATGCTAATAGGTTGATCGAGGGTAATAACCCATAGAGTTTTCCTTTCAATTTAATTTAATCATGTAATAGTAGTCTAATACAGTATGAAACTATGTAGGCAAGCTTGAAGTCATGGGATAAAATGTAAAAGCTCTTTTTTATTCTAGTTCTACTAATACTTTTATTTCAGGAAATCTGGCAACTATGCTTTGTTTGCACATCAAGGATTTAGGCTATGTTTTGGATGTCACAACCCCGAGTGGTCGGATATATATGTCTCTTTTAAAAAACCCTATCTTGCCAATCAAGTACCTGAGTTACGAGCTTCCCACTGACTTCATCCTCCTTGATATGAATGATTTTTATGTAATCATTGGTATGGATTGGTTATACACCTATAGAGAACAGATTGACGGTAGAGAAAAGAAGATCCTTATTAGGAAACTCGGTCATCCACACTTTACCATTCGAGGAAGAAGACATGTGACTACCAACCTTTATGTGTCGTCCTTGTAGGCTGAGTAGATGATATCCAAAGGCTACCGAGCATACCTAGCCATAGTCATCGAGCCTGAGGCCACAGTACGACCCTTAGAGGAGATAGAGGTTGTTCGGGAGTATGCGGACATGTTTCCAAATGATCTACCAGGGATTCCCCCTGATAGGGAAGTAGATTTCTCCAACGAGTTAGCTCTAGGGACTAGCCCTATATCTAAGGCACCCTATAGAATGGCCCCTGTTGAATTACTTGAGTTGAAAACTCTATTGCAGGAGTTGTTAGATAAAGGTTTTATCTGACCTAGTACATCACCATGGGGAGCACCATCCTTTTTTTGAGTAAGAAGGATGGATCACTCTGGATGTGTATTGATTACCATATGATCAATCAGACAACCATTAAGAACAAGTAGCCCCTACCCAGAATAGATGACCTTTTTTACCAGCTCAAATCAGCCCGAGTCTTTTTCAAGATTGATTTGAGATCGGGGTACCACCAGGTACGAGTCAAGAGTGATGACATCCCTAAGATGGCTTTCTGAACCCGTTATGGCCATTATGAGTTTTTGGTCATGCCGTTTGGGTTGCCCAATGCACCCAATGTCTTTATGAACCTTATGAACAATGTGTTCCAACCCTTCCTTGACTCCTTTGTCATTGTGTTCATAGATGACATCCTGGTGTATTCTAATGACTTGGAACAACACAATGACCATCTGGGTAGAGTCCTTGATATCTTGAGAAAGTAGAAGTTCTACGGAAAGTTATCGAAATGTGAGTTTTAGATAGACCGAGTCATGTTTCTTGGACACATCATCTCAGGAGGAACGATCTCCATGGATCTAGCTAAAGTGTCGGCAGTTCGAGATTGGCCTGCATCGAAGAACCCCTCCAAGATTCACAACTTCTTGGGGTTGGTTGGATACTATCGACACTTCATCAAGGATTTCTCAAAGTTCGCCTTGCCACTTACCAAGTTGACTCAGAAGGATGTGAAGTTCATGTGGTCTGATATATGTGAGGCCCATTTTTAGGAGCTAAAGGAGAAGTTGACCGCCGCTCTAGTATTGACCCTACCTTCTGGCAATGAGGGTTTTGTGATATTCACCAACGCTTCAAAGATGGGACTTGGCTATGTGTTGGAACAAAATCAGCATGTGGTTGCATATGCCTCCCGACAACTCAAGCCCAATGATGTGAACTACCTGACACATGACTTAGAGTTGGTTGCTATCATCCATGCATTGAAGATATGGCAACATTACCTGTATGGTGCTACCTTAGAGATCCTCACTGACCATAAAAGCCTGAAGTAACTCCTGACACAGAGAGACCTGAACCTACGACAAGGACGATTGATGTAGTACATGAAGGATTACGACTTCACCATAGCCTATCATCCTAGGAAGGTGAACATCTTAGCGGTTGTGTTGAGTCGAAAAAGCTCAGGTGTGCAGTTGTTTTGTCCAGTCAGTGGAAGATCTTCAAAGAGCTTATGGAGTGGACTCCACAACCATTAGAGGACTGAGTTCAATTGGAAAATATTTAGATCCAATTAGAGTTGTTGAGTGAGATAGTAGTGGCACAATTGACCAGTTCAGAACTCAACAGGATGAAGGGCTTGTTGGGAAAGCCATATACTCGTCTCTCGATGGGAGTAGATGGAGGGATCAGATTCTAGAACCATATATGGGTTCCTGAAGATTCATCATTGAAGGAATGTATCTTGTAAGAGGCTCATGGTTCTATGTATACGGTACACCCGGACACTACAAAGATGCTTAAGGATCTATAGAGGTATTTCTGGTGGCCAGGGTTGAAGAGAGACATTACGACATATGTGGCCAGCTATCTTACATGTCAAATGGTGAAGGCTGAACACCAACGACCCAAAAGACTTTTACAGTCGATAGAGATTCTAGAGTGGAAATGGGAGTAGATCACCATGGATTTTTTGGTGGGTCTACCCCAGACCAAGAGAGGTCATGATGTGATATGGGTTGTGGTAGATCACCTTACCAAGTTAGCGCGCTTTCTTGCCTTAAAGACCACTACCAAGGTGGCATACCTAGCCAAGTTGTATATCAGGGAGATAGTACATTTTCATGGCATACTCAATTCCATCATCTCCGATAGAGACCCGAAGTTCACTTCCAAGTTGTGGAAGAAGGTACAAGAACAACTTGGTACAAGGTTGAAGTTCAGTACCACTTATCATCCCCAGATGGATGGTCAGTAAGAGAGGATGATCCAGACGTTAGAAGATCTGTTGAGAGCTTGTGTGCTCGATTGGGGTGGATCATGGGAGCAGTACTTACCTTTAGCCGAATTCACCTAAACAACAACTACCAAGCCAGTATCGAGATGCCTCCATATGAAGTCTTTATGGGAGACTCTGTCGGTCACCGCTTCACTGGGATGATGTCGGTGAGAGGACTTTGTTAATGTCAGATGAGCTCCAAATGTATGTAGATAAAGTCACTTTGATCAAGTAGAAGATGAAGAGAGCCCAGGATTGACAGAAGTCATATGCTGATGCGAAGCGGACTAACATGCAATTCACTATGGGAGAGCATGTATACTTGAAAATCTGACTGCTCTGTGCTATAGCCAAGAATAGAGGGAAGTTGAGTCCCCGATATGCGGGTCCATTTGAGGTGTTAGAATGGATCAGTGAAGCTGCATACCGTTTGGCATTAACCCCCTCTGTATAGTATGATGCATGATGTATTCCATGTGTTCAATCTGAAGTGATATGTGTAAGATCTGAGCCATGTGCTGAGCAATGAGCCTATTGAGCTTCAAGGGAAGCTAACATATCCTGAGTCACCTTTGTGGAGTCTACATACCATGGTGAAAGAACTTAGATGTAAGAATATAGAGATGGTAAAGGTTCTTTGGAAGCACCATGGAGAGGATGAGGCCACATGGGAGATGAAGACAGACATGGAAAAAACATATCCTGACTTGTTTATTTGATTGCTGAATTTTGAGGGCAAAATTCTTGTAAGGAGGGGAGGATGTTATAACCTCAATTTTCCTAATTTAGAATTTAAATTAATTTCTCCTTTTAAAGATATATGAACATGAAATTGTTTGACTTTATTTGAATGTATGGATTTCGTTAATAAATATCCTTGCTTGTGTGATTTCATAGGCCTTGTTGGCTATTGGGTGCAATAATAATAAGAAGAAAAAATAAAAGGAAAAAGAAATTCAGTTAATAAAAGAATAATTAAGAAAATGAGAAAATCAAGAGGTAGAAGCCTCTAGAAGGCTAGGAGGTAGCCTATAAAGGTGGATTTTATATCTTTGGGATTTCTTGGGTTCCAAGGAGCCCAAGTTGCAAACATAATAAGAAAGGAAAGAGAAAATACCAATTAAATTAGCTTTATTGAAAGATAACTTGTCTATGAAGGTAATGCCCTTTTCCTTTGGAATTTGGGACTCACATTTGTTACACGAGTACATAATATCGATCCAGAGTTTTCTTTAAATTTTGGATGAAAAAAGATGAACGAGGAGAGAGTTATGGATTTTTCATGTTTTCAATGAATTGAATTAAATATTATAGTATTTTCTCGATTTAAAGGAAAAGGATATCGGGAGCAATGACAGCCATTGGATCCCTGTGTGGTCTAGAAGACCATAGATCTGAAAGTGGATGTACATCGTCAACCCCGAATCACAGAAGATAAGGGAGAAGGAAAAATCATGATTTTGAATCCAAATTTCTCACACCTCATGACACCAAACCAGAATCCAAGACCACGAGGGTCTTTGGGAGGAGATTCCATACACATCTAGCCTAGGTTTTGGGTGGTTTTGAAGGCTCTAGAAGAAATACCAATTTGGCTGAAGGGTTGGGTGGTGGCAGGTTTGGGGAAACCCTATATAGACCCCAAATCCTATAAATAAGACCCCCTATTGACTCCTCACAACCCCATGAACCTAATCGGCTACTTCGCAACCCCTAACTCCCTGCCTCTCTCTCGATTGGTCACACTCAAGTGCAAACATCACCACGGCACCACCGTGAGCCGAGCCCTGAGGAAGAAGTAAGAGGAGCAACAGTAGCCGTCAGATCTTGGACTAATGTGGACCGCGAGGAGATCCAACGGCTCAACCTCTTTTTAGCGTGCGCAAGTAGTTCAGTGGAGGCACGCACCATGGGTCATCCAATCCCACGTGGTCCAGTGGACCACTGATCGAGCAGTCGAGATTTTTGGAAATTTCCTAATTTCTGGTAAATAGCTCCTCTCTACAAGAAAATTCAAGAAAACACTTTTCTTTGCAAAAATCATAACTAATGCTAGGATGATTGGATTAAAGTGAACTTTATATATAAGTTGATCAGGAAATTATGTAGAAGCCATTAAAAATAGATTCAGGGCCTAAAACTTCTTGCAATTCAAAAATTTTGCAAATTCATCATCTTTAACGATTTCATCAATGCAAAATCCTAATGTTTAATGATAAATGAATCAAATGATGATTTCTGAATACTTAGAGCTAGAAATAAACTTCATGTTAATAAAAGAATAGTTAGGTTGACAAGTGTGATCTTTATGTGTAATTGGCTTGACTCAGGGTTCCATGTGTATGAAAGTACTTTAATGGATCTAAAAGCTCTAATATTGGTAAAAATCATAGAAAATTATAGGAAGATTGTATGAGGAAACTTTATATATGAAAGTTGATTAGAAAATTGGTAGGAATATGATAAAATGTTATTAAGGCCTCATTTCGTTTCTAAATTCAAAAGTGCTTAAAGAATGATCATATGATGCATTAAACTTGGATTAAAAAACCTAATTTAAGGTAGAAAGGGTGATTAACATGATTAGTTCGAGATTCCATGGAATAGTGTGATTATGAATTGATCCTAAGCCTGTTAATATGAATATAACAAGCTAGTTAGGGTTTGTGATTAGATTTTATGATTTAGGATTTATAGTGTCAATGATGAGGATGAACCCTAATGAAACCCTAAAAGGAAGTAGGAAACCCTAGGAAGCGAGTTCTTATGTGTGTAATCCAAGAAAGTGAATAGTAATTAAATTATATGATTATTTTAGGATCATTGCTTGTGTGAACTGCTTGCTTGCCTAGATATTTCCTTGCTTGTACTATTGTTAGCTTGTTGATGTGACGGAACAGGTATGTGGTTATTTACGAATAATCGCCCTTAGTTTCACAACGTTTCCCGAACATTTCTCAATTGATTGCAACCTAAATTGTTGGATGTTAAATTATGCAATCCTATAAAGTCCATATGTGTATTACAATTAATATACATGTGCTTCTCAAACCTACATGCCACCCTGATGTATGTTGCAAGACCAAGCCCATAGGGAAGGTCTGATTTGGTCAAGCCCCAGAGGGAAGACCATTGGGCACCTTGAAAGGTGACCCCAGGCACCAAGCTCAGGATGAAGAAGGTGGCCTTATGTCACTTGCAAGGACAAAACCCTAAGAGAGGGAAATCCAGGGTTTAGGGAAAAAGCATTTGAGAAGTCACATTGAAAGCATAAATTGTATTGTTAATAAATTATTTGTGATAATTTGGTTGTTAGAAACTATTTGTGAAATTGTGGTTGTCCCCCACATACCAATATAGAAATATATTGACCAATGTTTTGTTTGTCAGCGTTTTAGGTACAATTATGAAAATGGACAAATAGTAAATCGAAATATTGTGAAGATACAATTAATCTGTTCAAGTAGGATTAGTTAGTTAGACTTTTTCCAGTGGATAGAAGTCTAGATCCAAATTTTACAAGGTATGCAAAAAGATTTATTTTATTCCAGCTTTTTAGTTTAGTAATAATAGAATTTGATAATTATTTCTAATTAAATGTCAAACCATGGATCCTGAAATATTGGGATATCATCTCTGACCTCTTGGTCTCCCTTGATTGGGGGTTACCGGGAGGTGGGGTCGTTACAATTATACTCCTCTTCCAAGTGCATAATATGTGTGTGACCTTATAGGATCCATATTACATTGGTAGTTATGTCCATAACCGTGTAATGACTTTACAAGAAAAGAGTGGTATCTAGAAACATGTCATTGTTTCCCAAGTATTTGGATAAGTTGGAGGAAAACTTCAACCTAAACGTGTGATTAGTGTTATAGTGATTGTATATCTCCTTTGTCATAGATATCCAGATTGAACATGAGGCAAGGAATAATCATCTTCTTTATATTCAATTTGTGTTTTTTAAATCAAAGTAGACAGTTGAGATACACATGAGACAAATATTACATATTGACTCCCATGAATGGAATGCACTTTTCACTATCATTTATCAATTGTCTAAGATATCACTCCAATAGGAGGGACAAAATCCCATCTACATCACTCAAGACAATTCCCATGTGTCCCAATTTACCCAAGAACCACATGTGTGGCAACCCTTATTGAAGGTCACATTGGATGGTGTTAGAGTCCACCAAATGACATATGGTCATTGTAGTGACTTTAGGTCAAAGAACCACAATCACCACTATCACATTTGAGAGATGATTCTGACTACCATCCATGTATGAATCTCAATATGGGTTTTTCCAATACACTCATTCTCTAAGAAGTACATATATGTATGACTCAATATCTAATGTCATGACTAATGAGATTCAACCATCAGTCAACACACAATCTATTCTTAAGTATTATTGTTGTCTATATAGCTTTTGTAATAATAATATACTAGGTAAATGACAAGAATGTATTTAATCTTATCATACATATGATCCCCTGTTTAGATCCTCATACCAAATCACATGTCATCGAGTAACATCACTCTTTAAGCATCTATTATTTTATATCATCGTATCATTATTTAAAAAACATATTAAATAGAGTTGCCTTTATTAATAATCAAATAAGGTACATAATGTCTCAATACAATCAACATTTGACTTGCTCTCTGGGCATACATACCAATAGATGTCCCAATACAATCATCATATGACTGGGTCTCTGTACATACATACCACCAATCTTCAAACATGGATATCATTTATTTCTATTTTGTGCTCAACCCCAAGGATAGGCAACATCTTCTAAAGGGATAGATGACTTTTCTTTATGGTAGGAACATGAGATCTTTGATTCTTGGGTGGTGGTTTACATGGGGCTATTTTCCTCATCCTATGACTTGCTCATATATCTTGGTAGAAATGGAGTACTTATCTATGTGGGTGGAGGAAAAAGCCACGATTTGCAGCTCCAAGGTGGTCATCAATCTCTTTAAGGATATCATTTTCCGTCACTTTCGAGTCCCCTAGCTTGTCATCTCAGATGAGGATCCCATTTTTTAGTGTATCTTCAAGTCACTTACAAATATTTATGGAATTCATCATAGTTTAGCTTCCCCATGTCACTAAAAAACTAGTGAGTGGATGGAGTTTCATAATAGATACCTCATGTCCATCATGGAAAATGCTATCACCCATAACAGAAAGGATTGGTCTAGAAAACTTAGTGATTCTCTTTGGGCCTATAGGACATCACACAAGACCCCTTTTGGAACCACACCTTTCAATTTATCCAAGGTAATCATGTCATTTTCTAGTAAAATGTGAACATAGAGAATGTGAGTAACCAAGCAGTTGAATTTAAATTTAGAAACAAATAGGGGAGAATTGGTAATTACAATATTCTAGAACTAAATACACTCAAATTGATCATTTATGACAATGCACATATTTACAAGGAGAGGATGAATATGTGGAAAAAATCCACCTTATGTTAAAAGACTCACAAGTCTTTGATCAATTTTTGTTTCACAATCTATGAATCTAAATATTTCTAAGTAATGTTTGCTCACACAAGTTTGTGTCATACATCATACCCTCTTAGTGCTTTTATCGTGTGGACTGAGAAGTAGGGGGAATTTATAGTCAATTACAAACAATTGTAGAGAGTTCTTGCTATATGTTTGTGCTTGGACCAAGGATAGGAGAAGAAAGTGATGTTAATGATAATGGTTGTGCAATAGATTGCTTGTGTCACTACAGTAGATACCAATCACAAAAGATTGTGGTTTTTGTTCTCTTTAGTACGATGAAGATGTCTCCTCTCTCTTCCTTGGGATTATTCTCATTTCTCTATCAGGAATGAGTAATCCTATCAATAGGGTGTGAGGATTTGCCCCCATCACAAGTGGTTTATGATCTTGTTTCAAATACTATTGCTTGTATGCATCATTATGATTTTGATTTCACCTTCTAATGCATATTTCATGGACGGATCACCTATTTTGATATACTTCTAGGCTTCATGTGAAAAAGTGAGTTTTCTAGCTTAATTATGAGAATGGGATTTCTTTTAAGGTGTGTAGAATGTGATGAAGTGAACTTTTAAAATTCGTGAATGTACAACAACACAAGTATTCATGTGTTCAAATAATATTAAGATTTGTAAGGGTGTTGTCTTAAAATATGGATGCTTTTTGATATTGAAATTAGGATTAATATCCCAAAGTTAATATTGTTTTGAGGAATTTAATTGATTGGTCTTATAGTCGAGTTTAGGCACCAAGGTTGGATGTGAAATAGCTGGGCTGATGATAAGAATATGAGCAAAGTTTCATTAGATTCCCACACTCCTAGATGGAGATATCCAGGTTTCAAATAGGCCTAATGACGATTAATTTGATGTGCTTGGGACCAATGTTTCACATTTAGAAATATAGGCTATGATCAATCGGATGCTTGTTATGCACACACCTACTTTGGTTTTGGTTGAATTGACCTTAGTTAAAAGCTGCGTATTTCTATTTTGGAGAAAAGAAATGGTGGCCTATGGATGCAGACCGTGAGGTGGAGACTTGTTGTCTTTTGCTTTGGCACAATAGAAGTAGTGGGACGAAACCCGTCGTGCATGCCTGGATGCATCACGGCCACGATCTCCGAATGTGCATAGAAGAGGGACCAATCAGTTAGTCTCCACTCGTCTTAAGGAGCAACCTGACCCTTCACTCGTTTCCATTAGATCGGTCTACATATAGACAAAGCTCTCCATTCCTAACGGCTCTCTGCCGTAATGAGCAGCAGATGGTGGCTGAGGTCGAGTTCAGGAGACCCTGCAAAGTTGCCTGAAGCTTCATATCACTCCGGGGGGAGCCTTGGCGGCCTGGAAGTCAACGTCGAGGAGGAGCACGGTGGCCGATCGCAGGCTAGAGGCAACACATTTTGGAGACCCAGCCAGAGTTGAGGCCTGGTGGTCAGCATGGCGGCGCTTGGGAAGAGTCGCCGCTCCCCTTAACCTTCGTTGCAGTGTTCCAGGTGGTGTTATTGTAGCCCATCCATCATGGTCTGCTGCCCGCGTTGCAGAGGAAGAGCGAAGCCATGCTATCCGAGAAGGGCTGCGTGAAGACGAAGCTGGTGGCTGAGGTTCTACGCGCCGGAAGAGATCCTCCAGTGGCGGCGCTTGCGCAGGATCCTGGAATGGAGAAAGTGAGACTGCGACCTGCAAACAAAGAGGAGAGCTTGCACAAGTAGATGGAGAGAACCTCACAGTAGTGTGCATGATCGCGTGAGAGTGAAACCAACCCGGCGGCAGCGGCGCCTGTTCACGGAAGAACAGGGTCGTGTATCGCGTGGAACCAGAGAGAGAGAGATACCCCTGAACCAGCCGGCCCAGTTCAAGTAGACCAAGAGTGCCTTGAACCGGATCCAGCAAACCGCGGCTCAGTGTAAGCCAAGAGCTGAAAGTCGTGCCCTTGGGGGACACGTGGCAACACGCCATTGGCCGAATAAGGTAATATTCCCAGAAATCTGCAGTTCTTCATTAAATCGTAGTAATTAGCTCGAGCATCATAAAAATACATATAATATACCAAAATTCTCAAAAAAATGCATAGAACAAGATGGAAGCATAATATCAGGCTTTTGATGCACGAATATCAATGATATCTTGTTAGTCGTGAAATGCTTAATTGAAGGATAATAAATATCAAACGTTGGCCTAAAATTATGGAAAAATGTCAGTAAGTCCATAATCATATTTATAACCCAATTGAAGTCATAAATAATGATGTTGATGTAAGAAATCATGTAAGTTGTTTAATGTGGCTAATTAGGGCTAATAACCCTAATTAATATGCATAAATACATTTATAATCAATAAATGGTGAAATTTACAGAGTAAGATCATATCGGTATATGAAACCTCAGTTTTAATTATGAGATCATGATAATTCACGAAATGCATGTTATACGAAGATGAACCTTGAAACATGTGATGAAACCCTAATTTGAGTAATACATGTAACTTAGGGTTGATATGTATAAATAATGATCTGGAACCTTATGTTCAGATTATGTATCCTAATCTGGAACATAACATCAGTAACATAAATCCCACATAAGGATGAGATAATACAAGTAATCATGAGAATATCCTAATGAGATGTAAGATGATGAGAACATGATGATAGTATATGATCTTGTCTTAATCAGGTTTAACAAAGAAATAGATGACATGAGGAATATGTGATTAGGATGTCTCTTTGGAAGGTACGCCATTACCTCTTACTCGGCTTATTATACAAAATGCTTGTGTTATATGGTAGTAAATACTTGGCATATGGTATTGGATGAAATGATTGTTCTTGTATGATATCTTGCTTGATTTTCCATACTTATGGCTATGAACACATGAAACATAAGATATCGGATCCATCATATGATAGCACTAAACTCTTTGGTAGTACAGTGCATTGAAGTGATCTCAAACTCTTTGGTAGTAGATCACATGTGTTAGATCTCAAACTCTTTGGTAGTAGATCACAGGTAAAATGATCTCAAACTCTTTGGTAGTAGATCATAAGGCCTAAAAACATCAAAGCCCTTGGAGGCAGATGTACGAGATATATGATGGAAATGTGATTAAAAATATGTGTTCTCTTTTGCTAATGAATATCTTTGTGCAAGTATACGCTTTTCTTATATTCTTCTGTTACTGCCAAGTATATTAGTTTTATCTTATTGCCAAGATATGATGAGAGGTATATAAAAAGACACGTAGGCATAATGAGTACAATATTCATGAAATATTGTGCTGACGTGTACCGCATGTAATCTTTTGTTTAGGTTGTGGTTATGCTCTTGAAGATCCAGGATAGTTGAGAGTTGTGTGGCGAGCTGATGTACAGGTGGACATGTTGTCTTAAGATCCTGTAGTTTAGTGGTAGTACATGTATATGTTAAAGTTCATTGTTCAATATGTAATATCAAATGTTGTAACAATTCATGTTGTAATTATATGTTGAATGGTGAACATGTGTGTATGGTTGTATTATTGTTCATGTACATGTGCTACTGATTGTTTCCTTTTGACTCCCTTGATGTTCTCTTTCTCAGCCTAGTGTGGGATGTTTAAATTGGGATTCTCGCTGAGGTGAGGGTTTCAATTTGGACGTCACACATCAGATTAAGTTTTAGAAAATCCGAGGACGTCACACTTCAAGAACTTAAAAACCTAGGATTAGAATATTGAATAGTTATATTTGACCCCTGCATGAGAACCTAAAATCAATGGTCTTTGGGGTGATGGATTCATGATATGTAGGTAATGGGACAACAATCGAAGAATGCCACCCCAATTGAAGTTAACGAGTAGATATGGGCAGTGACAGTGAAACCCAACTTATCCTAGTGTTTTCCATTAATTAATTACATATATTTTTTTATTTGGTTGTTTCAAATGAAATTGGTTTAGTTAACCAATCACCTTTTGGATTTAAATATTACTATTGACTTGATGGTAAAATCATCAAGTATCTTTACAAAGTTGTCTCATGGGAATCAATCTTGAATTGTACTATGATTAGATTTGTCTTCTAAAGTGCATCTTTGTTTGTACTAATTGGTTTTGGTAAAATTAGAAAATTCAACCCTAGTGAATTTAATAGAGCAAAGAATATCCAAATCAAAATTTTCAAACATTTTTATGGATAATAGGTCTTTTGGATTGTTAGTGTTTTGAGATGAAGTTAGGATTTTTTATTTCATAGTTTAATTTTATATTTGTTGTCCTAATTTTTTTATTTACGATCTTGTTCTCTTTTGTATCTTTATAGTTTTTTCAACAATAACATTTAAAAAAAATATTTATACATCTTCATTCACTACAAAAAAAAGTTCCTAGAGAATGATAGTAAATTTCTCTCTTTTTCATGAATTTAAATTAAATGGAGTGGCATGCATTGCAAACCTTACAATGTCAAATGTGCATCTAATTAAAACACAATTTGTGAGGTTTCCTCTATGAATATATATTTATCATGTCTCTTAGTTATATTTTAGATTTCATTTTGTATATTTTTCTTATGTTTCACTTATGTTTTACTTGTTCTAGGATGTTAGTAGTTTATGCAATTTGTTTAGTATTTAATGTATTTTTATGTTTAATTTGTAGGACTAGTTCAAGTCAAATAAATAAGAAATTAAACCTCCATAAAATTCCAAGAAAATGATCAATGATTTTATATCCTCACTTTTTGACTCTGATAATTGGAGTGAGAACCATTAAAGTATTGATGGTTACTCAAATGGACATTATTTCCACATGCAAACTTGGAATTACATGATTTAAGAGTCACTGGATACACAACTAATATCCAAAAAGGCAAGTTTATAATAGTCAAGAAACTCTCCTTGTGAGTCAGTCAACCAGATTGAAAACCCATGAGTTTTGATGAATTATCAATTGCCCAATTCGTTCCAAGACACGCTCAACTAGAAAATCTATTCTGAGACTAAAATGACTTTAGATTCCACATATGACTGCTAAATTGATCTATGAAAGTTGGATTACAAGAATAATTTAATTATTTATATCATGCTATTTAATGGTATCTTCCAATCAGTTGACTAGCCTCCCAATCTCTTGTTTCATCAGTGCCAAAAATTGCAGCAAACATCTGACAACTGTTGGATTTATTTGGATGGATCTGATATTTTATAGGTAGATATACAAGAACTTGAAGGATCTCTAGGAAAAGGGTACATGACTTATCTCTCCCCCCACAATTATAAAGTGTGGCACCCGAGAGGGATAAACTCTTCACTATATTGAGAAACAAAAACAATTCCTATTAAAAAAATGGAAGAAAAGAGGAATTTCATTCTTTCTGAAATGATATATATAATAGAGAATAAATTTTAATCATCATAAACAAAAATATTATAAAGTTGCATCTTATTTTATTTACAATCATTTCTCATATAAAAGGTTATAATACAAACAAAGTGGGTACAACTACTAGTACATGAGCCTTGCTATTAATGGAAGCACGACCATTCCAAGGTATCTTCATGTTGACATCCTAAAGGTGAGATTCTTAGGTAATTGTCATATAACACTCCTACATGGGGTTGGTTTGGTTAACAACACCTAGTAGAAAGATAAATAAGGTATGGGGTCAGTAAACCACGAAGTATGTGCATAATAAATATATTTGAGCATTATTAAGCATGTAAGGATAAAAAGGGGTACTCCAAATAAAATATGGGTTTGCATCAAGTAGGTTCATGAAGATTTATTTCAAAGGTAAATAAAAGAATGAGGAATTAAATAATGAGAACATTATAATCATTTATGAGATCTTGCCTAAAAATCATGATAGTAATTAAAATGCACATACAAGTTAGACTAAGTTAATTTATTATAATGTCGAGACACCTTAGGATCCCGATCCAGCGAGCAAAGGGGAATAAAATCACCAATCCTCCAAGAATAAGGAGGAGTCAAATGTTAATAACCCAGGTCAAAGGGGAGTAAAACCTCGATATCCAATTTATATAAAAAGTGTATGGTTGTACAAAAATACCATCTTAAGCATGCAATATAAAATGAAAAGATTAAATTATTCACTGAAAAACATATTCAATAGTATGTAGACGGTAACATGGGTAATAAATCCAACATATAAGGATAGTTCCATATTTAAAAATAAATCAAAGAAATATATCTAATGGAGTATAAAAATTGTGTCAAGAAGGTAAATTGTTCAAAAGATGCCTCAATATGGAAAATTGGGTTTAGAATCTAATTAATGCTCAAATCTAAATAGGGATTGCACATACATGATTTTCACCACTACCCTATCTCTAGTGGTGAACTTCACAATTTGTCCTTCTCAACCTAAAAATATTTTTTACACATAGTAGTCCATAATGATGCATCTTTTGAACACTTCTCCTTTTTGACACCATTTCTATACTCAATGAGCTATATTTCTTTTATGGAGTTTGAAAAAACTATCCTTGGATGTTGGGTTCATTACCCATTTAGCAATCTTTATGTTGTTGAATGTGTAACTTTTTTTTGGTGAACCCAGCGTGTGGATTCCTTTTTATTGCTTTTTGTATAAATTGTACAGAAGAAGGGAGGGGGAAAGAAACAAGAAAAGAAACTATCTAACTGTACAAATCATTGGAATATGAAATAATATGATCCCAAATCACCAAAAACTTCCTCCTATTGTCACGAAAAATATTTGAGTTTCTCTCAGTCCAAATCGTATGAAGAATGCAACAGATCAGAATTTTGATATCCTTCCTATTATGAACCAGCAGCTGCTCCATTGAACCAGGGATGATAGAGAGGGGTGCAGCACATTGAAATTATTCCATAATAGTTTAGCAAAATCACAGTGAAAGAATAAATGATCTCTCGATTCGTTCTGAGCATGGCAGAGAGAGCACTTAGAAGTGAAACTAAAGTCAAATTTTTGCCTAACATCATCAGTAAATAGCCTGTTGTGAAAAGCTTTCCAAAGAAAAACCAAATATCTCCTGGGTAGGGATGAGTCCCACACCCATTTCCCCCAATCCGTTATAGGATTTTTAGTTCTGTAGAGCTCCCAAAACTCTCTGCAAGAAACTGTGGATTTCCCATTACACATAATACTATCTTTTGAGGTCACAAAAGGCTTATTCATCGAGTAAAGGAGGTCGGAGATAGCAGAACCACCTCTGATGCTAGGAAAATGCCATTCACCGCCAATAATACAAGAATCAACCTTGCAGAATTTGCCATGGCCAAACCTGTTAACCAACTGTTTATCCACATTACTCAAGAGAGTGGTCTTGCCAGGACACCAAGGGTCAAGCCAGAGAAGAAAGGAATGTCCATCACCTATTTTAAAATCCATTTGATTAAGAAGAAAGCATCGCAAGTTCAACATCCTCTTCCAGAGCCAAGAACCATTAGGTCTAGGGTCTACAGACCAAATAGAGTGCTCATACATGTATTTCTCATGAGTCCATTTAACCCATAATGAGTCCTTACTGGTAGAGATGTCCCAAAGATTTTTAAGGAGGCTAGCATTCGACCAGTCCTCAATCTTCCTGATACCTAATCCACCTTCAGTTTTTGGTCTGCAGATGATGTCCCAAGAGATAGCGTGCATCTTCCTTGCATCAACTTTATCACCCCAAATAAAATTCCTAATGTACTTCTCAATATCCTCAATAACTACTTTAGGAAAAGGGAAAGCAGCAGTCCAGAAGATATGGTAAGAAGAGAGAGGATAGATGGCCAGTTAAATTCTGCCAGCCATTGAGAGCAAGCGGGACTTCTAAGAATTAAGCTTATTCTATATTTTATCCACAATAGGCAAGAATGTGTAACTTTGTAATACTTTGGTTTCTGATGTTTATAAACTTTATGCTCTGTTATATATATATATATATATATATATATATATATATATATATATATATATATATATATATATATATATATATACATATATATATATATACATATATATATATATAATTTGAGACAAAACTAAATTTTACCTTTCCTCCATTTTTGGAATATGATGATTTTCTATCTCCCAATATAGTGATGAGTGGATTCCTCTCGGGTCCCCCTCTCCAAAATGTGGTATTAGAGTGAGAAGAAGAGAAGGAAAAAAAAGTGAGGAGGAGAACAAAGAAATAGAAACAAAGAAGAGAAACAACCAATGGAACTGAGAAGATATGATAGGGTGGGGAGGAAAATTCTCATTGGACGTGTTTGCAAACAAAGTGGGAAAGTGATCTATGAGAAAGACTAACACCCACTAGACCAATAGATGGAATGGAAAATGGCAATAAAATGTAAATAAATTGAATCAAAGTGAGTATTTTAAGTAACTAAATGGATGGCTACAAGAAGTATGATTGAGACTAAAATTGAAGGATTAGCTAACTAAGGTGTGACAAACTTAATATAATGCTAACTATATGTTTTTAAATGTTTAGTATATTATATTACTTATAATTAAGTATTCAATTAATGTATATATTCCCCCAAAAAAATAATGCATATAATGTCTTGTCAAATTAACATGATATATTATTCAAGTTTTACTAATTGTATTTCATCAATTCCACTTAGGATGATTATAAGTTTCCAAATTAGGGTCAAACATGTTTAATTAGCCATTTAGAATAACTAAACCTACAAATGAATTCGTTTGGTTATGTTATTCTAGAAATTCATATATGAATATTATATAAATTTTATGATATTAGTTTATTCCTAGTTTAATCTAAATTAGAGGACACATGGACTTAGTATTTTAATAAAAAAAGGTTCTGAAGAGTGAGGGTTAATATATATATATATATATATGTATATGTATATATATATATGTATATATATATATGTATATATATATATAATTTATTTGTTCATGTATGTTACAAAAACTCAAGTTGTACCTGAAGAAGGGTGGATATGATAGTCGTTGGCTTGAGATGAAGAGTGCTATGTCGTAGGTCTGGACCGGATAGTGCGTCTATTATTTGGGAGTTGTGATGAGACCATTGGTCTTCTCCTTCACGATGGTATCTTGTTTATGATCTTTCACTTCTTCTCTTTGTTCTCTTGTATCAATAGCATGACTAGATAGTAGATCATTTCTTAGTACATGAGGATTCGCCCCTCTACCCATACTTAATCTTACATTTTGAATTACTTCTTGCTTGAACTATTGGATATTTAATGAATTGTTTAATACATATTCTATGGATTATCTACCAATCTTAAGTGTCTATATCAATCTTAAGCATAGATACCTTGAGACATAGGATTAGAATATTAGTTAATCTTTGTTGAACCCTAGATGAGATCATGTAAAGGTTTCTTTAGGGTGACATATTCAGGATTTGTAGGTAATGAGGCCTCAAGCCTATAGGAAAATTTGTCCTTGTGCATTTCATACTCCGAAAGGAAATGGAATTCCCTTATTCCCAATCAATAATCATGCAAGTGAATGATACTATGTGAGAGAGAGGATATGTAGGCAGTGGTGGTGAAAAATGTTGTCATTGAAATTTCACCATTGTTAAAAATTATTTTTGTCATAGTTTTATTTTATTTCTTGTGTTTTTAATCTAGTTAATCAAACCAACCTTTCAAACAAATAATCATTATTAATTACTTTTTCTTAATTAAGCTAGAAAACCATTTTTATTAATAATGTTATCATTTGGATTTGATTTTAAAGCTATATTGTGAGAAGACCCTTCTGCTTGGGAGTGGTGATTATTACTGTAGCACCCTGATTTTCATATTACATGAGCGAAAGCTATTAATTTTTTTTTAAATTGGGGAATGTTACTAACATGATATGCATTACAATATTGACAGATAAAAACCAAAATAGACTAGTGTAAAAATGCATTCTCATAAATTCTTAGAAAAGAAACTCTATTATGAAAGAAACTTAATACCATGATACTACCTTATGCAAATCTCATGTAAAATGTGGGATCGTGTAGATGGCACCCCACCAAGCAAACTTCTTGAAATTGTCACTGCATCATCTTTTCATGACTACCTCCTAATGTTTTGTACCTACTGACATCTCATCCCCAGCCATGCACAAAGGAAAACCTTATTCAGAGTGAGTGGCATTGAACTTCTAATATGATAACCATAAATATTATATAATTGAAAACTAAATTGATATCTAAAAGTTGTAAACTTATAGTGAATTGATGTGTCTTTTATTTACATCTTTTATCTTCTTGTGGCCGCCATTGTATGATAAGTCATGTGAATTGGCGTATCTACGCCCTGAATTGGTATCGAAGTACCCTAAATTGGCACTACATGCCTCTAAATGACATTGATGTGTCTCTAATTTGGTGTAACTACGCCCTTCTTGGTACCAAAGTACCTCTAAATTGGAGTAAACACTCCTATGAATTGGCAACATATGCCTTTGAACCGTTCTGGGACTAACCGAATGAGGACTTATCATATAATGTCTTATGTGAAGGTGTTGACTTATTTACTTTAAGTTTAAACTTACTTAGTTCTTAATCTGAATTGAAACTGAATACTCATTACTAAACTTTACTGAATTTTGAATCTTTATACTGAAACTTTATATGGATAACTAAATTCTAAATCTAAATCTGAATCTAGTCTGAACATCTCAAAAGGTTTTTCTTATTTAACTAATGCATTGAAAATTTTTTTTTAGATACTTAAATCTTATTAAATTGAATTCTACTCTGCTCTTAAACCCTGACTTAAATCCAAATTTGAACTCTAATTCTAGATTTGAATATATATCATGATTACTAAATAATTTAGTTTGAATCTGAAACTCTTATTAGGTATGTGGATCTAATTTATGACTGCTCACAATGAGTAATTTAAATTTATAAATATGAAATATAGATCCTTTTTGTCTGAGAAAGTCTTAATCTAAAACTCTTGTTTAATAGACCACTCAACTAAAATCTGATAACGGATATATGAAATGTGTCTAAAGGCTTGAGAAATAAACTAAACTGAATAATAAGTACTAGTATCTGAAAGCAGCTAATATTTATGATCTGATATCTTCACCGAATAAGTTCAATTGAATAATGTCTAACTAATAAAATCATTATTGGATTTGAGATGAACATTGATAACTAAATGTATGAAAGCAACTCAATCTCTAAGTTACTTTGCATATGGGTAGGGTGAATCATAATAATAATGAATTCAATGGACATGGCCCACTTACCTCTTATAATGAAGATTTCCTTAAGGTAGTCTTGATTCCTTGTTCCATAATTGAATCACCTAAACATCATTAAAGTATTATGAGTAATATGTAAAACCTTCTTTTGATTTCTAAATCTCAAGACCCATCACCCTAAATTTTGAACTAAATCTAGATTCTTATTTAAGCTAAACATAACTCTAATATAAAACCATCATAAAATCTTGGTGTTGAAATTATATCAAAACTCTTATTATACATCACTATAATATGTATACTCAAATAAGAAAAAATCATTATATGCACTAATGTGAGCATATACATCATATAATGAGAATAATTCTCAAGCATATTCACATATACTAATCTTACTGATTCAATTATGACATCATAGAAAAATACAATTACAAATGATTTCACATACAAAACATGCTATTATATCCCATATTGCCTCAAATAATTATCAATTATCTTGCCTAATGACCACTTATGCCCAAAATTAAAATACTACTATAATAATACATGAAACTCCATCAAAATTAAAGGATAAATAAGAACAATGTAAATTAAGGTCTAAGTATAAATCTCAAATAATTTCATTGTGAATTGATGGGTGAAAACCCATAATACCCTCATTAGGGTTTATACCAAAAACTTAACTAAAACTTCAAATTAGAAAGATCAGACTATAGAAATATATCAAACATATAAAATTAGGCTTATTCTAAAATATTCATGAATTGTTTTAAGTCATTTGATATTTTTAATATCCAATACATTAAAATATCATATCTTTTATTAATACAATTATAATAATGATCAAATAATCAAAGCACTTTCTAGATGTATTTTTATAAAATACTAGACATAACTAGCTTTCTCTAGATACCTTATTTTTCAAAAACATAGCTTCCTATCAAAAGATATGATTTTTCTAAGAATTACCTAGTTGAAATGATCATGGCCATCGATATTGGATCTGACCATTCAGATTTGTCCATGCAGTTTCCAACGGCTTCAGTGTCCCGTGGATCCTTTCTTGGATCTATCTCCTTCTCAACCCACAACCCCACCTTCGAAAAGCCCCTTCTGTTTGCATGTTTTTCACTTCTCGGCCGCCATGAGACCCTACTTTGGCGAGCAGGGCTCACCTGGTAGACCAACACGCCAACGTATGAAGCCTCCATCCATGTCTAGACTAGCCCCCCTCTATACTGTCGACACCTTATTTCTTCCTCTCTCTACCATGATTGGGAAATCGTAAAGTAGCCTCTCTGCTTGTGCCGTTATACCCTTCTTCTCCTTCGTCTTTCTTATTCTCCTTCTCTTTCCTTTCTTTTTAGCATCAAAACCTTAACATCAAGTGCACTAACCCCTATTCTAACAGCAATTGAGGCTTTTATAGCCTCTTTTTACACAAATCTCATGTGTGATCTCCCATCCCCCAGGACTCTGTTCGGGTCCCTATTTTGGATGAATAGGCATCGCGAACTAGCCTCTCCTTTTTTTTATTTTCTTTTGCACATAAATCCAAAATAAAGAAATATTTATATATCCTGGTTCATAGATCCATTTGATCCTAAATTTTGGGGATATATACTACAATATTATCATTTTTACATGAATATGATTTTATGTCAAAACTAACAGGACAGAGACAACAAAAATGTCTTTTAAATAAATACATGATAATTACTAACTTAATTGTCTAGGCCACTTGTTATATCAAAATCATCTAAAATTTCTCCCATCATCTTATATTCTGATTATTCATCTACTAAAATTATTTTGAGCATTTAATATGAGCATTAAAGTCTCAATTCTCAATTTGTACTCCAAGGACCTTTTTGTAAAATCTATTTGGTCTGATTGGGCTAGAATTGGGTTCTAGGGCACATGACCCAATCCTTGGTCTTCCATAGGGTCCATAAGCTTAATCATATTCTCGATTACAAAATTTAATATTTGAAATGACTTAATTCCTCAATTGAATATTCTTCATGACATATATGACCAATGAAAACCTAAACTAGGTCTAGGGATCAAATCCACTAATTAGAGTCATTGTGTCCCCTCACTATTCTACTTTGATTGTCACCTCATATCATCAAATTAAATTGGAATCCCCAAACTTTGTAGATGTTACAAAAACTAACTGATTGCACAAAAGGAGACATTTCTACTTGCCTTTTCCCTTATATACTAATATTATGAAAATTTGATGGAACCTTATTGTAACCATAAATTAATCCTATAATAATTTCACCAACAACTTAATCATATACTTGATAGTCCCAAAAATATGGGTGTGAAAATTACACATTAAATTTAGTAAAAAAAATTAGGGACTTTTCCTTTGGTGAATTTCTTATTCTATAATCCATCACATTAAATTTTGATGTCATTGCCAGGGACTAGAACTTTTCAATTTCTAGTCTATGAGATAAAATTATGAATTTTCTTAATTAGTTTTTTGTAATTTTTAAATTTTTTATTTTATAATTTTTTGTTTTTTTTGTAAATTCTTAGTCCAATTTTGTAATATTTAGTTTGTCAAACTCCTTAGCTTGTTTCCCTAATCCTTACTTTTTTTTATAATTTTTTGTTGGGTTCTATAATTTTTTTCCAGCCTTCTTATACTTCCAAAGCTGTAAGACATCCTTACAATTTTTATAATTTTTTAACCATTTAAAAAGACCATATATATTTATTGGTGTATTGTGTTTACATAGAATGATAGTTAATCATATATATGGAATTTCCATGAACTCTTCATTATTTATTTTTGGTGTGTAGTGAGTTAAAGGAATAACACATCATAAAAATAAGTTTTGCATGTTATTGAAAACCTCTTCTACACTTCTTCTTCCATCTTCTTACCTTCCATCCACCAAAAATAAAATAAAAAATATAGCCCCAAAGAGTGCCAAACCCTAGGCCTGGGGTGGCACACCACCCCTCCCCTCTATAAGTCGTTCTTCCATACCCCTCTCTATGCAATATGGGTCTATCACCAAAACAAGAAATGTTGCCAATGTGCATACACAAAAAGTGCAATATATGTATTTACACAATTGAATAAAGGAGAGATATGCATTCTTCTTTCTGCACATTCAATTATTCTATTTTCCACCTATGGGCCTATTTCATGCTCCATTGATATCCATGTACCATACCCAAGTGTTGTATTATGTGCTTATTATGATTTTTAGGGATTCTTGAAGTTTTCATGAAATCCTTAGACATGTGTGGTATTGGAGATGGCGGTGATAAAGTTATATTGTGAAGCAAAGTTTGAAACAAGATATGTAAAGTTGTGTTATGTGTTATGAGGAGGTTGGGTTGCTTGGCCGTATTGGTGGTAGGGGTTCAAGCATGATGAAAGTATGAGGCATGTATATTGATTAAAGGTACCAATTTGGAGATTTTTTTTTACATTTTTTGTTACTTGAGGATGGGCAACATTGAAGCTCAAGGTTTTGATGACTGTCTACTCATCATGTTTATAAGTTGCATTTTAGATTTAGTTTTACATATTTAGTTCTATTTCACTTCATATTTCACTTGTTTTAAGATTTTAGTAGTTTATGCAATTTTTTGTTGCTATTTAATGCATTTTTATGTTTAATTTGTAGGATTGATTCAAGTTAAAGAAATAAGATATTATCTCTCTGTGAAAAGACTAATAAAAATGATAAAAGATTGCATATCATGACTCCCTAAATTCGGCAATTGAAGTGAGGATCATGAAAGTATCGATGCTCAATAAAATGTCCATAACATTCACAAACAAACTCAAGATTAGATGATTTAAAAGTTGTTGGATGAACAATTCAATTACCTAAAAACCATGTATATATGATACAAGTCAGTAGCGAGACTCACCCTATGAGTCGACTAACTAGTTTTAAAATTTTAACACAATAACATCCAAGAGCATTGTGAATTACTAGTCCCTTGATGTGAGTCGTTCACCCTCACCAAATTCCCTAGGAAGAAATCTCTAGAGTTCAACCTTGATGGTGGTGATATCCTAACCTATTAGAAAAGAAGTTAATTTTAGTATAGAAAATGGTTGAACCCATTAGACAACATGACTAAGAATTGTTTTGAACATATTACTACAAATGATATTTAAATCCAATTAGTTGAAAGATTACAACTAAAAATATAATAAAAATTGCGGAAGTAAAACTAATTAGCTAAGGATTTGACTCAATTAATAAAAGATTACTCAGGGTTCAGGGTTCATCACCATAGCCTACATAGTTTCCTTACTTAGTTCCACTCCTTAAATTAGGTAGTTAGATTAGGACCAAGTTGATTGTATCCTTACATAACAAAAATTGTACAAGGATCAAACTCCCCACAAACCCAAGATCTCAATATTTATAGTTCTTTGTCCAATTGTCCAGTTTAACTCCATCTGCAATCTCACTTGGAATTCTATGCATTTCATCGTGGGTTCTAATCTTAGAATCTAAGATCTCATCACCTAGGATTATAACAGACAAGAAACAATTACAATCATAGAACACCATCCAAGATCTCATCTAGAGTTGTACTGGTTCATTATACATGTCTAGCCTTGGATTCGTGATCTCATCACCGAAGATTATAATGACAAGATTATTATTAACCGAGCCATGAAACAAGTGCATAAAATGGAAGAAACAAATTTAACAACAAAATTCTTGAAGACAAAATTTAGACAAGATACACGCTATGGGGATACCCACCATGGCATAGTAAAAAGTTTCACTCACTCAAAATTAAAGAAAACAAAAAAGTAAAGAGAGAAAGATAAGGATTCATGTTTCTAGAGTCTAGCAACAATATGGAAGTCTCTATCAGGAAGATGACAACTCCTACGACAACCCACTGCCACACGAGCGAGATTACTCAAAACAAAATAGAGAATTATCAACTAACAACAACATTACCAGAAAATATAGTAAGTTGAAACTGATAAGATATGACCACATCTCAAGTAGGAACATAAAATCAAGGACCACAAACTGTGACACATGTATCACATATCATACCCAGAAAGTATATGCATCACTGTATAGTGGCTATCTTGCCACAACTTGTTACAAAAGATAAAATGTCCATACATACAAGTCATACATATACAACCATTTCATACTACCAAAACCTCGTATTGATGTAAAACATCTACAAAACACCCCCAAGGACTTGGGAGTACAGGAATGACACATAGGACTCTACTACAAAATAGTAGCAGCATATCCAACCTTCAACAACTATTGATCTCCTTGTTGCTCTTCATCAATCGTACAATCTGTACTGTTTAATGCACAACCACCTAAAAGATGTAGAAACCCACAACGTGAGACGAACATCCCAGTGAGAGATATAACTCTCTGCCAATAACTATTATTAACATAGATAGATATGTATATTAGGAAAGTAATACTATTAACATGATGAGTAGATTCAGCTAAATGAATAATTAAAAATTAATCACAAATTAGGAAGATTTAGTAGCTAAATCTGATCAGTAGAATACCATATACTTTTAAAAAGAATATGATGAACATGTATAACTGTTATCAACTAAACAATATAAGAACCAAGGCAAACGATCATCCAATGTGAATCATATTTAACCCTAAGAAAATATACTACACAACTATATTACTTCTTTTAGTATGCCCTTTGGAGATAAAGCATACCACTCGTACTCCAAATGACCACTAACAAGTTGAAATTTGTGCCATAAAAGATCTAGGATGACCAAACACCTATGATCTCCCACACCTTCAGTCAGTCCAAATCTGCCACAGTGACATATAGAGTCCAACTGCAAATCATCCTAGTCTGCCTTAGTATATAGGTAATGAACTATTAAACTAAGATACATCTATTACCATTCTCCTGCTAGGGTTTGATCTCAACCATCCCTCTAACCATATCATCTAAGATACATACTTAATTGTTCTCCTTCCAAGGCATGACCACAACCATCCTCAAAACCTGTAATTGTGGATGCAAGGATATAACCACAATATGCACCCCAGCATATTCAAAAATATGCACTCCAAGTTTCCCTTATGAATTACTCATTTCACCATGTAGCAAGTAGTGATGCTGAAGATGGATCTATGGCTCAGGGAAACTACATGATTAGGGTTTCACTTGATTAATTATTGCCATTTGGGTATCTTTTATTGCATCAATAAAGTTACAACATATAACCCCTGAAAAAATTCTACAAATATAGGGGTAGATTGTAATGTCAGAAGATGTAAAATGTATTAAGCATAAGTTTGATCACACCATCTCATGATACTATCTCCCTACTTTATACCAGACCATCACCATTATCACATCATCATGGGATAACCATCCCTCATCACATCACTAGAGGATATCACCTCAAACTAGGCATGAATCCTCTACCAGGTCATAAGACCCAATCACATAGTTCCTGCATAACATTATTATCTCATTATGCCTCATAAAGGCTCATAATCATCACCTTGTTCATCTCACAACATTCATAAGCTATGATTTTATTCAACTTGTAACATAAGGGTTATACAAGTAGGAGAGAGAAATACTTCAATATATGTTAATCATTCAAGCAAGTAAACATTGGCCACCACGTACTAAGGATTAAAGTTAGGGTTTCGTCATAACTAACCCACCTGAGTTTCAAAGCATTGTAGAGTATTTAACCCTAATTATCACCACGTCCAAAAAATTTGGAACGTAGTAGGTGAACACTATTCACACCATAATCAACTGTAAAAATGATCGATGATACATAGAGCATGGTCACTGAAAACATGACCCACATGGGTTCATCAACCACTGAAGGTCAAGGGGTTTGACCACTAAAACGTAGGTTAAAACATCATCATAGCTTGCTTAAAAGGATACCAGTTCAACCGTTGAAAACAGAAGTGCATGGTCATTGAAACCCTAGGATTACACCTCTTCAACAACCACTGAAGATGGTTATTTCAATGACCATGCATAAGGGAAAGATTAGCGACCAAACCACATGCTTAAGGGTCATAGGTCATAGAGAAAACATCCAATCCAAGCAATTAAATCAGCAACAAGACAGTGATCAAAACTCATCAATGTCAGCGACCAAACCATTCTCATCGACTACTTAAGGGAACTTGGGAATCACTCAAAAATGTAGGAACGTAAGTGAATTTATCAAGAGAGAAGAAACCTTAAACACAAGATCAATGGTTTAACATCAATTTGAAACTAAAAATCACCAAAGATAAGCTCAAAAGGATGATCATCATCAAAACCTTAAATCTGATTATCACCAAAACATAGAGATAATCAAATCATGATATGAGAGAGAAGACCATACATCAAACACATGCAATGGAGAACCAAAACTTCCATATTCCACAAGATAGCCGAAACAAGATCATGGGGATCAAAACCCGCATTTCGAGGAGTGCATGCAAGTACCAACTTCTCACAATCCATAAAACATGAGAACAAGAATTAGGGTTTTGGAAAAAGAGCTAATCTATGCAAGATTACTACATAATCATAAAACCTAGAACAAGGTATCATCATCAAGCAACATATAATCACGTTTTAGAGATAAGATAAGCTTTGCATGTAAGATGAAGGTGCAACAATATCAAGGAGAGTGTTATATAACCCTCCTTGAGGTGAAGATCAACTCCAAAGCCAAGAAGCTCCAAGAGAGAGAAGAAACCATAGCTTGAATCAACTCCACAACCAATTAAAATCACCTCAGGAGAAGAAAAGCAAACCAAAGTCATAGGAAAGCTCAAGGGAAGAGGGTAAAAACCCTAAGCCAAAAATGAAAGGGAAAAGAGGGAAAGAGGAGATCTCCATCTCACATAGGTACTAACATGGAAAACCATGGATTCGACCTCTATTAGAGAGAATTTCCTTAATCTTAACACAAGCACCACCATGAAAACTCCATGGGTTCGACTGATAGAAGAAGAGAGAAGGAAAGGTTCAAGGAAAACAAGATTAAGAAGCTTATATCACTTACAAAGCACAAGGATTGCCAATATATCAACAAAGAATAGAAGCTCCAACTCTAGATCACCACATGCAAGGTTCGACCTCCTTGCTCCAAGGTTGAGCTCCTTCTATTCCAAGGACCAAAGATATGAGATACAAAGATGAGAGAGGGACAGAGGATGCAATGGGATAATATGCATGCAAAAAGGGAGGTATATATGCTCAAGGGTGGAGAGAATTGTGGAAGGTTAGGTGCCCAGTTAGACATGCCACTTGTCCACCAAGGAACAAACATGCAACCACTAAAACCATGCATGCAAGTAGGGTCATGAAAAATAAAGAAAGATAGCAACCTCACTTGTCTTTAAATGCTATCAGTTGAAGGGAACCAAGGATACAAAGGTGCATCGGTCGAAAACACTTCAGCGATCCAAAACACATGAAACCCTAGATTTCTCATCGACCCAAAAGATATCCCCAAACTTCTTCAATTGAAGGGAACTCAAGGCAAAATCAAAAACATTTTCAACTATAGAGATTAGAGCCAAGAAAACATAAAAGTGATCTCTGAAAACCCACTCAAAAGGATCAACACTCAAACAAGGCCAATCATCTACAAGGCACTAAAGAAAACCCTAAACATCTATTGCACACTTGCTGCCACCTCAACATCTGAGGTATAACAAGGTGCTTCTAAGGATCATTATCTCTCTCATGATGCTAAAAAGTAGGGGGCACTTCTAACATGTGACAAATTGCAAGACAAACCCTCAACATGGGTAAATTGCAATTATGTCCAAAACAAGCACACATATAACATAACTAGCTCAAACTTCAAGAAAACTAGACAAAACTACAAGCATAATCCAGCACATCTTATAAAGACACACCACATTATTAGATTAAGGTCTAAGCATCTTATTAAGAAAAAGAAAGCATGAATAAGAACTAAGCTAGGTCAGGGGTGTTACTACCATAGACCCCTAAAAAAGATTTTGTCCCAAAAATCCTACACCATAAGAGATGGATACTTCCTACGCATCTCATCCTCCAACTCTCACGTGGCTTCCTCCATGCCCTGATGATGCCACAAAACCTTAACCAACACTATATCCTTCCTCTTCAGCTTCTTCACCCTCCGGTCCAAGATCAACATAGGACCCTCCACATACGACACATCCTCTTCTAACTCCACCTCAATAGGCTACAACACCAAGTTCGTGATAGGTGACACTTCCTCAATATTGATACATGGAAGATCGGATTTAACCAGTTCAACTCAATTGGAAACTTCAACTTGTTAGCCACCTTCCCAACATGTGGAGCCATAGAGTAAGGTACCATATACCTAGGAGCCAACTTACCCTTCTTCCTTAACCTCAGTAGGACTTTCCAAGGAGAGACCTTGAGGTACACCTTGTCTCCCACTTAGAAATCTAAGGGCGAATGAAGATTATCAGCAAAAGACGTTTGCCTGTCCTGGGCAGCCTTCAGCTACTGTAGTATCATATCAGTCTTCTCTGTTGTGTGTTGTACAAGATAAGGACCCAAAAATGGATAATCTCCTATATCATACCAACACATCAGAGACTGATAGTGTCTCCCATATAATGCCTTGTAAGGTTCTGTATCGATACTCCTCTGATAGTTGTTGTTGTAAGAAAACTCTATCAAACTGAGGTGCACATCCCAACTGCCCAAAAACTATAGAACACAAGCTCTTAACATATCCTTCAATGTCTATATAGTCCTTTTAGACTGTTCATCTATCTATGGGTGAAATGCCATACTGAACCTCGACTGCTTACCCATGGCTATGTGTAGATGCTCCCAAAAGTGACTAGTAAACTAACGACCTATATCAGACATTATCATCACTAGAATATTGTGTAGACCTAGTATCTCATCAACATACACATGTACCAACTTCTTAGCCGTATACTTTGTCTTCAAAGGGAGCAAGTGTGCAGACTTGGTCAACATACCTACTATCACCCAGATGGAATCATGAGCTTTCGCTGACCTAGGAAGATCAACCACAAAGTCCATAGTGATATGTGTTGACTCAAGGTCAATTAGGTCAATGTTGACTCACGTCTAAATTGACTAAACTTGTGTTTTGATGATGACTAACCATTCCACATATTGGTGTCTAATGCTTCTACTTGAGTAATTTCATATTAGGTATAGACACACTCCAATTGCCCTAACTTGCGCATCTCAAATTGGAGAAAAGACAAGTCAAAGTCATACAAGTGCACGTTTTTGTAATATGATGTATATCCATTAGAATCATGTTGTAAATCACTTGTAATGATTGTATGACTTGTAATTAAGCTTAGAAAAATATCAGGAACACTTAGATCGAATATTAGAGCACTTTTAAAGCAACTTTGAAAATCAATTACAGGCACTTGATCGGTCTAGTTTACCACCCTAAAACTCAACCGATCCACCTGGGCTAATTTTCTGAAGATTGCATCGGTCCAGTTTCCCACCCTAAAACTCGACCGATCCACCTGGGCTGATTTTCTGAAGATTGAATTGGTCCAGTTTCCCACCCTGAAACTCGACCGATCCACTTGGGCTGATTTTCTGAAGATTGCATCGGTCGAGTTACACATATAGAAACTCGACCGAATGCACTATACGGAAAAGTGCAGAAAAGTGTTTCTAGCCGTTGTGGAGTTGTAACAAGTGAAAATAGATCCGTTGCAAGCCACAAAATGACTAGTTTTTGTTCACAAGTGTTCCCAAAGGCTAAGAGGCATCCCCAGCTATAAATAGGACCCCTTGGGCTTCATTCTAAGGTTGAGCATTCATTGCAAACTCTTTGTGAGGTTCCTATTCTATAGTTGAGTGCTTCCTACAACCTCCTCTCTCTCTCTAAGCTTAATCACTTGCTACATCCATTAGAGTGAGTAGGAGATTTGTAAGAGAGCTAGTTTCTACTTGTATATCTTGTGAGGCTCTCACTTCCACCACCTCCACTTCTCTCATTTGCAATCATGAAGATGAAGGTTCTCTCTCTTGTCCAAGAGAGGTGAAGAAGAATAAGGGAAGGTGTCCCTTGGTGAAGATCAAGGCTAAAGACTTGGAGCTGGAGTGGGTAAGCCCTTGGAGAAGGCAAAAGACTCAAGCTCAAGTGGGTAAGACCTTGGTGAAAGCTTCTCCGAGTGAAGGTGAAGTCAAAAGCTGAAGATCCAAGAAGAGTGGGTAATTCCTGCAAGGCCGAAGACTTGTGCAAGAGTGGGTAAGTCCTTGGAGAAGGCCGAAGACTCTTGCAAAGTGGGTAAGTCCTTGGTAAGGTTGAAGACTCTTTGTCTTGGATAGGTAAGTCTTTTGTTTGGTCATGCATTGTATGTCTTATGAATGAATATAAGAGTGCAATAGTTTGGAAGTCCTAGAGGTTGACCTCTCTAGGCAAGTGGACTGACACACTTCTAGTTTGAAGTGTGGAACCACTATAAATAGCTTGTCTATTGGTGCATGTTCAATCTCTCTTATCCTTGCTATGCATGATTTAGTTGCACTCAAATTACCTATTTAGCAACCTTATATTTTGATATATCTTGAAGGTTTGATGAGTTTTGTTTAAGTGCTTTTAACTCTATTCACCCCCCCTCTAGAGCATCTAATCACCCATCTAGGATCAAACAAGTGGTATCAGAGCGGGTCTTCTCCAAGCATACTTCAACAAGTAGGAGAAGATGGGTGACTACCAAGGAGGGAGATTCTCGACCAGCCTTCCAATCTTTGATGGGAGCAATTTCCTCTATTGGAGAAGAAGACTTCAATTCTACATCCAAGGATCAAGTCTCGAGATGTGGCAAATTGTGAACAGCCCATACATTCTACCAAAGACAAATATTGAAGAATGGGATGAAGCCACCTTGATGAAAGCAACCTTGAATGCTAGAGCCATGCACATCCTATATGCCTCCTTGACCCCCACCGAGTTCAACCAGATTTCCTCTTGTTAGATGGCCTATGAGGTATGGAGAAAGCTTTGCATCACTTATGAAGGGACAAATCAAGTGAAGGAAAGCAAAGTCTACATGCTCAAAGGGTTGCTTGAGAACTTCAAGATGGGAAAGGAGGAGAGCATAGCCAACATGTACTCAAGGCTCAACACCATCTTGAATGGTCTTGCTGTTCTAGGACATCCTATGTCTAGTGGAGAGATCAACTCAAAGATCCTTAGAACTCTCCCCAAGAGGTGGGAATCCAAGGTGACTTCTATTGAAGAAGCAAGGTCTCTTAGGGATATTCCTATTGAAGAGCTCATTAGAAATCTACAAGCACATGAAGCCACACTTGACAAGAGGGAGGAAGTAGAAAGACTAGAGAAGAAAGAGCTAAAGAGAATGAAGAAGGCTGAAATAAAGGCTCAAATTGAAGCTATCATGGAACAAGTATCTCCATCCTCTCAAGCTAAAGAAGGTGCCATGTACTCCAAGGGTAGACTCTACAAAGGCAAGTCCTCCTGCATCCGGTGCTTCACATGTGGAAAGAAGGGTCACTACAAGGTAGATTGCCCACAAGGCAAAAAGACCCATCTTCACATGAAGAAATGGAAATCAAGCTCAAGTGGCTCCTCCAACTCAAGCTCAAGTGAAGATTCATGTGAAGGATCAAGCTCAAGCTCTAGTGATGAAGGAGAATGCCATTTTGCCCTTATAGCGTCAACAAGTGAAGACTCAAGTGAGGTAAATCTAGACTCTTTAGATAAAGAATCTTTAATTGCTATTATTCATGATATTTGTTCCTCTTATAAGTCTTCTAAAAAGAAAAAGAAAAATCTTGCTAAAATTGTTGATAATTTGCATATAGAACTAGATGATCTTGAATATGCTAATTCTTGCTTGCTTATTGATAAAAATGATTGTCTTAGCCAAGTAGACTCTCTTAAACTTGAAAATGCTAGTTTACTTGATAAGATTAAATTTCTAGAAGCTCAACCTCTCATGCCTAGTTCAAATGAAGAGCATACTTTAATTGTTGATTCTCTCATGCATGACATTGATGTTCTTAAATCTGAAAACAAGGACAAAGATTTTGTTTTGCATGAATTAGAAATAGAAAATGCCTCCTTTCTTGCTAAAATCAATGGGCATGAATCTTGTTCTAGTTCTACAAATAGAGAGAATGATGTTGCTGCTCCTCATATTGATAGAGATTCTTATTCAACTAAATCTCTTTGCTTAGAAAATGATCTTTTGCATGCTAGAGATAACATTAATCAATTGTCTTCGACTATTGCTTCTCTTAAGCATGATAATGATAGTTTGAGATCTTCTTTGCAAAGATTCTTAGTGGGTAAAAAGAATCTTAATGATATCCTACACTATACTACTAAGCAAATTGGTAGACATGGTTTAGGATATGATAGTAATCAAGGGAACAACAAAGATAAAGGACCTCCAATATTCCATGGAGAATCCTCTATTTCCAAGACTATGGGCACATGCAACTATTGCAATGAATTAGGTCATTATTCAAATTGTTGTCCTTTTAGGAAAGCACCCAAGAGAAATAGGATTTGGGTTGCTAAACTAACCCCTCCGGACCCAAAAACATGATTGGGGACCATTTCATCTTTCTTCTTGTAGGTACTTACAAATGGATTGATTTGAGCTATTAAATTGCAAATTGATTTCTCAATCCACACGAAAGAAGAAAGGTGAGATGTGCAGAGGGTGACAATAAGTGGAAAAAGTAATGGTAAGCACAAAGGTAATGTTTTCTTGCTTATAACCTATCCTAACTTGTTTTTGTCAAGTTAGTGTGCACAATACATATGGTTTTTGAGTCAAAAGTGACATTTTGTGATTCTCTTCACACTCTTGCTCAAAAACTGTTTCTAATGCTTCTATAGTGCATTACTAACTTGCTTAGACATGTTTGGATATGGTTTGTATATTTAGCACGCCTTTAAATATGTTTTTATAAAATATATGTGCTTTTTGACAACTGGTCTGTCGGTCGAGTTTTCTCTATTGAAACTCGACCGATAGGCACCAATGGGTGTTGCCAGCAGTTGTCATCGGTCGAGTTGCCAATGCACAGAACTCGACCGATTACACTGTGCACAGAATATAAATTTGGCTTATTGAGTGAGAATTTCCCTCTCAACTAGATTTTCTCAACCAATAGCCTTATTCTTTGGCACTCTCATTTGATACCTTTACATATGCATATTGCCATGTTCTAAATTGTCTATCTTTCTTACAACTCTATCTATCTAATTGCTCTAAATTGGTAAATCTATATGTTGCAATTACTTGCTTTGAGTTGTTTTGCAGGTTTTGATGATGGTCTCTTTGGATCTCTTGGTTGTGTCTAAAAATTGCTTCCGTTGTACTCTAACTTGCTACATCTATATAGGTGTATATCTTGTGTTGATACAACCTTGAGATTCTTAGGGGTAATCATCTTATGGTAAGGATGCATATCTAGTGAGTTATATCCTTTCATGCATCTAAAATTGCATATCTCTTTGTTTGGATATATCTCTACATCTACTCATAGCTTGCTTTATCTTGTATATCTTTTGGTATCTCTTGCTATGATCTAGATCCTACTAGTAGTCCTAACTTGTGATATCATATACTAGTAGTTCATATACATGTAGTTCTAGCCTTGTTTAAAATTGACATCTTTGCTCATCTATATGCTATGCTTATACATGCTCAAGCTTGTTCCTTGATTTGCATATCTACTATCTTGAGTTGCTTGCATAACATTGTGATGCAGGGTACATAGATCTATATTATATGTAGAAATTGGAGTATTCTTGGATTTTATGCAGCTTTTTGCTCCAGTTTCGGTTTTTGGTGCAAGATTAGTGTTTTTCATGCCGAAACGACCTTCTAAGCAAGACTCATTGCATCGCGATGAGCTATGATGGTTTTTGGTCAAATTCCGTCATCTTGAGGGTCAAAATTGTGATTTGTTATTTTTCTACAACACTTTATCTTGCTTTTTGGGTTGTTCAAGTATATGATTTAACTTTCTTTTCTTTCTATGCTTGGACAAGCCCCTATCTGTGCTCTTCTACTCTCTTTATATATATTTGTGTTATCTCCTTTCTCTTTAACAAATGATGTTTCTTATTTCTTCATAACCCCACTTTTTGAAATGACAAAGGGGGAGAAAGGTATGTCTTCTTTTAAAAAGAGGAAGAAGGCATGTCTTACATGAAGAGGAGAAGCATGTTCATGTAAAGGGAGAAGGTAAAGGGGAGAAGACATATATGAGTAGAAGACATGGTATTCTATAAATGTTATGAAAGCTAACCATGCAGGAGAAATAACATCAATTGAGGGGGAGTATGAGAACTCCATGTGCATCAATTGAGGGGGAGCATATGAACTCCATTCTATTGAAACCCCAAGGTTTCTCCAAAGGTATGAATTTCCTTAAATGCTTTCAATACATTTATGGAATGGTTTGTCATCTTCAAAAAGGGGGAGAATGTTGACTCAAGGTCAATTAGGTCAATGTTGACTCACATCTAAATTGACTAAACTCGTGTTTTGATGATGACTAACCATTCCACATATTGGTGTCTAATGCTTCTACTTGAGTAATTTCATATTAGGCATAGACACACTCCAATTGCCCTAACTTGCGCATCTCAAATTGGAGAAAAGACAAGTCAAAGTCATACAAGTGCACATTTTTGTAATATGATGTATATCCATTAGAATCATATTGTAAATCACTTGTAATGATTGTATGACTTGTAATTAAGCTTAGAAAAATATCAGGAACACTTAGATCGAATATTAGAGCACTTTTAAAGCAACTTTGAAAATCAATTACAGGCACATGATCGGTCTAGTTTCCCACCCTAAAACTCGACCGATCCACCTGGGCTAATTTTCTGAAGATTGCATCGGTCCAGTTTCCCACCCTAAAACTTGACTGATCCACCTGGGCTGATTTTCTGAAGATTGAATTGGTCCAGTTTCCCACCCTGAAACTCGACCGATCCACTTGAGTTGATTTTCTGAAGATTGCATTGGTCGAGTTACACATATAGAAACTCGACCGAATGCACTATACGGAAAAGTGCATAAAAGTGTTTCTAGCCGTTGTGGAGTTGCAACAAGTGAAAATAGATCTGTTGCAAGCCACAAAATGACTAGTTTTTGTTCACAAGTGTTCCCAAAGGCTAAGAGGCATCCCCAGCTATAAATAGGACCCCTTGGGCTTCATTCCAAGGTTGAGCATTCATTGCAAACTCTTTGTGAGGTTCTTATTCTATAGTTGAGTGCTTCCTACAGCCTCCTCTCTCTCTCTAAGCTTAATCACTTGCTACATCCATTAGAGTGAGTAGGAGATTTGTAAGAGAGCTAGTTTCTACTTGTATATCTTGTGAGGCTCTCACTTCCACCACCTCCACTTCTCTCATTTGCAATCATGAAGATGAAGGTTCTCTCTCTTGTCCAAGAGAGGTGAAGAAGAACAAGGGAAGGCATCCCTTGGTGAAGATTAAGGCTAAAGACTTGGAGCTAGAGTGGGTAAGCCCTTGCAGAAGGCAGAAGACTCAAGCTCAAGTGGGTAAGACCTTGGTGAAAGCTTCTCTGAGTGAAGGTGAAGTCAAAAGCTGAAGATCCAAGAAGAGTGGGTAATTCTTGCAAGGCCGAAGACTTGTGCAAGAGTGGGTAAGTCCTTGGAGAAGGCTGAAGACTCTTGCAAAGTGGGTAAGTCCTTGGTAAGGTTGAAGACTCTTTGTCTTGGATAGGTAAGTCTTTTGTTTGGTCATGCATTGTATGTCTTATGAATGAATATAAGAGTGCAATAGTTTGGAAGTCCTAGAGGTTGACCTCTCTAGGCAAGTGGACTGGCACACTTCTAGTTTGAAGTGTGGAACTACTAAAAATAGCTTGTCTATTGGTGCATGTTCAATCTCTCTTATCCTTGCTATGCATGATTTAGTTGCACTCAAATTACCTATTTAGCAACCTTATCTTTTGATATATCTTGAAGGTTTGATGAGTTTTGTTTAAGTGATTTCAGCTCTATTCACCCCCCTCTAGAGCATCTAATCACCCATCTAGGATCCAACAATATGATTTCATTTCCGTTGTAGTATAGGTAATTGTTGTAATGTCCCTACAGGCTTCTGATCTTTGCCTTAAGTTTCTGACACACCAGACACCTTGCCACAAACTCAACAATGTCACTTCAAGCCAGGCTAACAATGTGGATCCTTCCGATTGTGATACATCTTGGTGATGCCCAAATGCATAACATACACCAAAGAGTGATCCTCTTCTAAAACCAACTTTCTCAGGTTATCAACATCAGGAACCACTTCTCTATTGTGGTAACACACTATCCCATTATCTGATGCTTGGAAGCCATCGGGCTTCTCACTGTTGAATTCTACTCAGATCTATTATATCATAGTATCATTATGATGTGCATCTCTGATCTGCTATCGAAATGTGGGTTTCACCTGTAACTAAGCCAACAAGCATGCCAACTAGGAGACCTCAAACTTACACGTTCATCTAGCAAAGAGACACCAACATGTCTCGCTTATGGCACACCAAAGAACACAATTGTGCCTTATCAACAAATGATGACAAAGAAGACTTCCTGCTCAAGGCATCTGCCACCATGTTCACCTTCCCTGGATGGTAATCTATGGTGCAATCATAATCTTTGATTAACTCCATCCAGCATTGATGTCGCATGTTCAGCTCTTGCTTCAAAAAGATGTACTGAAGGTTCTTATGGTCGATGAAGATCTGACACTTCTCAACGTAATGGTAGTGTCTACAAATCTTCAAAGCATGTACCATAGTTGAAAGCTCCAGATCATGCGTCGGTTATCCCTCCTCATGTTTGTTAAGATGGCAAAAAGAAAAAAAATATCATTCTTATCATGCATTAACACGCAAACCAAACCATTATTTGATGCATTACAGATGACAATATAACCTTTCCCTTGTTCATGCAACACTAGCACTACGGAAGTGGTCAGCTTCCCCTTCAGAAGCTAGAAAGAATGCTTACCATGTCATCCCAGACAAATGATACACCTTTCCTTGTCAACTTTGTTAGGGGTAATGCCAATGCCCTAAAGTTATTGATCTCCTATAATAGCTTGTCAGACCTAGGAAACTACAAACCTCTATTGATGTCTTCAGTTGCTCCCATTCTAACACTAATTGAGACTTCTTAGGATCCACATGAACACCTTTGGCTGATATCATGTGCCCAAGAAAAGACACCTTTTTCAACCAGATTTCACACTTTTGGAACTTAGCGTACAACTTATGTTGTCTTAGTAAAGTCAACACATGTCATAGATATTGCTCATGTTGTTGGCTGTCTCGTGAGTATATCAGGATTTTGATGATGAATAAAACCACAAATTGGTCGGGATATGATAGGAACACCATGTTCATTAGATCCATCAACATTGTTGGTGCATTAGTTAACCCAAATGGCATAACCACAAACTCATAGTGGTCATACCTAGTCGTAGAAGATGTCTTGGGTATGTCATCCACCTTGATCTACAACTTATGGTATCCTAACCTCATATCTATCTTTGAAAACATTGTGGCACCTCTCAACTAATTACACATGCCATTTATTTGCGGCAAAGGGTACTTGTTCTTGATCGTCACTTTGTTCAACTGGCGGTAATCGATTCATAACCTCATAGATCCATCTTTCTTCTGCATGAACAACATGGGAGCACCCTAAGGGGAAGTGCTTAGTGTGATAAAGCCCTTCTCTAGCAGCTCCTGTAACTGCTTCTTTAACTCATGCATCTCAGCTACTGCTATCCTGTATGGTGAATGTGCTATTGGCTATGTACCAGGAACTAGATTGATCTCAAATTCAATCTCTCGAGGTGGGGGAACAGTGGGAAACTCGTCAGAAAACACATCCTGAAAATCACAAACAATGGGCACCTCCTAAATACTAGGATCCTCACCTTAGTATCCACCACATGTGCCAGAAAATCCTCAAAACCCTACCTCATCAGCCTCTCCGCAATCATTACTGACACCAAGCACATCAGAAGAATCTTCCTATCTCCTTAGAAGACCCAAAAAACATCATCGTCAAAGAATGTCCCCTCCTCAGAACTACAATTCAAAACCACCCGATTCTTTTCCAATGTATCCATAATAAGGATCACATCGAACCCATGCATGTCAAGTGGTATGGTCTCCACTTGAATGTTGTGTCTTGAGAAAGAAAGAATGTAGGATGGACACACCTCCCGCAACTCGATGGAACCAACCAAAGGGTTTTTTAGAAGGAAACTATCAGATCTACAAAAAACAGACAAAGAACAACTAGCTATCACTTCTCTAGTGATAAAAGAGTCCATTGCACCTGGGTCAACCAAAATAGATATAAAGCAGGAAGAAGACAATTTAGAATGAAATAAATCCATATGACTTGTCACGACCCGTGGCTTGACTATTCCTTCAGGATAACTCATAGCATAGGATCGAGTTGTTGCTTGTTGTCACCCCTATCCTCTTCTGGCTTGCCCAGACAATCCTTTCGATGATGCTTGACTGCGCCCTTTGCCTCCACCACTGTTTAAGTGTCACTTTTGTGACCCTCATTGACTTTGTCTTAGTTGTTGCATCAGCTCCTCATCCTTCACTGGGAAAAACATCCTCGCGTTCCCTTGTTGTCCACACCTATAACAAGTTCTTATTTCATACTACGGCCTGGAAAACCCTATCATTGAAATAGATGCCACACTATGAGATCTTGATGGAGGAAAGCTATGGCCTCTGCCCCTTTCTAGAAACCACTAAGACTATACCACTAATCTCTATTGTAACTAGGGTGCTGAAAACCTAGGATTCTTGAAGTCTACAGAAGAATGTCCCTACAACTGAGCTAGTCTCTTCTTGGCAATAGCTTCACACTTCTCTATTGGCGACCATTCTATCCTTCCCATAGACCCAAAAAATGTCACAAACCGCTCTCTATTCTCCAAAGTTGATACAATCATCATCAACTCTGAGCTAAAACCCTTCTAAAAATTCCAGATCCTCTCCTTATCCATCGTAACCATGTGAGGACAAAACCTTAACAACTCCATGAACTTGGCATCATACTTTTTGATTGGCATAGATCCTTGTCTAATATTCTCAAACTGTGAAATATTCTCATCCAGATATGTATCAAGTCTCTTCTCCTCCTCAATGGTCCACCAATGGGTAGCACTACCTATCAATAGGTACACTGCGTTCTTCACCTTATCCTCTTTAGGGATGTTTGGGATCTTAAAGGCCTTTTCTAGATCTATCAACTACATATCTGCATCTGTCAGGTCTGTCGTACCCACATACTCCAACACTCTAACGCGTCGCAACCTCTCAAAGGTCTTCCCAAAACCCTGAGATTCTACATCAGGAACAACTGCCCTTGCTTGGGATATGGGCACCCTATGCCATATGCAAAACCATAGCCATAAACTGTGAAGACATGGACTGAAAGGCAGTTTGGCTATGGTTGTTGGGTCGATCTGAGGCACTTCAGGCACTTCATTTACCCTTTCCTGCCTCCTAGCACCACCTCATAGTGTAGCAATACTGCTCTTAGCATGTTCATTGTGTTCTCCAGACATATCATTTCTTTTTCTTCTTCTTATTCTTAAGCAGAAGTTATGATCTAATATGTTGGATAATACAAGAAAATACACAAACCCTAGTCCTATGTCCCTATAGACTCAATGAACCTAGAGATTGGATACCAACCTTTCATGTAACGACCCACCACCACACGAGTGAGATTACTCAAAACAAAATGTGGAATTATTAACTAACTGACACATTACCAGAAAACACAGTAAATTAAAGATGATTTGATATAACCATCTCAAGTGGGAATATAAACATCAAGGCCCACAAACTGTGCCACCTGTATCACATATCATACCAAGAAGGTATATATGTCATTGTCTAGTAGCCATTTTGCCACAACTTATTACAAAAGATAATGTGTTCATACATACAAGTGATACATGTACAACCGTGGTATACTACCAAAACCTCATACTAATGTAAAACATATAAAAAACACTACAAGGACCTAAGAGTACAGGGATGACACACATGATTGTACAAAAAAACACTAGTAGCATATCCAACCTTCAACAACTACTTATCTCCTTATTGCCCTTCCTCAACTGCATGATCTTTACCGTGTTGTACATTACCACCTAAAAGATGTGGAAACCCATGGGATGACACCAATGTCCCAACGAGAGATACATCTCTACACCAACAACTATTGTTGACACATATATATATATGTATAGTAGGAAATTAATACTATTAACAGGATGGGTTGATTCAGTTTAAATGAATAAACATTGATAACACATATTAGGTAGATTTAGAAACTACAACTTATCAATAGAACATCATATACTTTTAGAAGGAATATGAAGAACATGTATAACTATTATCAAATATATAGTATAAGAAACAAGGCAAAGGGTCATCCAATGTGAATCGTATTTAGCCCTAAGAAAATATGTTACACAACTGTATGATGTCTTTTAGTATGCCCTGTGGAGATGAGGTATATCACTCATTCTCCAACTGACAACTAGTAAGTCAAAATTAGTGACATACAAGATCTAGGTGGACCAGACTCCTACGATGTCTTACACCCTTAGTCAGTCCGAGTCCACCACAGTGACATGTAGAGTCCAACTTCAAATCATCCTAGTTCTCCTTGGTATATAGGCACGACACAAGTAAAGTGAGACATGACCGTAGGCATTTTCATTCCAGGGTATGATCGCGACCATCTCTGTAAACATATCATCTGATATGCAACCTCAATTGTTCTTCAACCAAGGCATGACCGCATTCATCCTTACAAACTTGTAATTGTGGATGCAAGGATATAACCTCAACATGAACCCCCGCATATTCAACAATAAGTTCTCTGAGTTCTCCTTAGGTATTACACATTTCACCATCTAGCAACTACTGACGTTGAAGAAGGATTTGTAACTTAGGGAAACTACATGATTAGGATTTCACTTGATTAATTATTACTAATTAAGTATCTTTTAATGCATCAATCAAGTTATAACGTATGAACCCTACACAAATTCTACAAAGATAGGGGTAGATTGCAATGTCATAAAATATAAAATGTATTAAGCATAAGGCTAATCACATCATCTCTAGATATTATCTCCCTTCCTTATACCAGGCCATCACCATTATCACATCATCATGGGATAACCATCCTTCATCACATCATTGAAGGATATCACCTCAAACTAGGCACAAAGCCTCTTCCAGGTCATAATACCCAATCACATAGTTCCTTCATAACATCATTATCTCATCATGCCTCATAAAGGCTCATAATCATCACCATGTGCAACATAGAGATTTCATAACATTCACAAGATATGAAGTTTATTCAACATGTAACATAAGGGTTTCACGAGTAGGAAAGAGCAATACTTTAATATATGCTAATCATTCAATAAATAAACATTAGACACCACACACTCAATATTAGGGTTAGGGTTTCACTATAACTAACCCATTTGAGTTTTAAAGCATCACATATTTTTTAACCCAAATTATCACCACCTCCAACATTGTTGGAATGTATTGGGTCAACACTATTGTCCCCATAGTCAACTAAAAAAATGATTGTTGATCCATAGAGCATGGTCGCTGAAAACATGACCCACATGGACTCATCGACCATTGAAGATCAAGGGGGTTGACTGCTAAAAAATCAGGTTACAACATCATCATTGGTCACCAAAAGGATACAAGTTCAACCGCTAAAAACAAAAAGTGCATGGTCGTTGAAACCCTAGGATTGCACCTCTTCACTGACCACTGAAGACGGTCATTTCAATGATCGTACATAAGGGGAAGATCAAAGACCAAACCACATGGTTAAGGGTCATCAATCTTAGAGAAAATATCCAATCCAAGCGACCAACATAGCAACAAGACAACGATCAAAACTCATTAAGGTCAGCAACCAAAAGCATTCTTATTGACCACTTAAGGGAACTTGGTGATCACTAAAACATGTAGGAATGTAGGTGACTTCATCAAGAGAGAAGAACCTATAAACACAAGAACACAATTTCAACATCAACATCAAATTGAAAATCACCAAAGATGAGCTCAAAAATATGATCATCATAAAAACCTTAAATCCAATTCTCACCAAAACATAGAGATAATCAAATCATGATATGAGAGAGAAGACCATACATCAAACACATGCAATGGATAACAAAAACTTTTATCTTCCACAAGATAGCCGCAACATAATCATGGGGATTAAAACCCACGTTTCAAGGAGTGCATGTACGCACCAACATCTCACCATCCATAAAACTCAAGAACACAAATTAGGATTTTCAAAAAACAACTAATCTATGACAGATAACTATAGAATTATAAACCCTAGAACAAGGTAGCATCATCAAGAAACACATGATCACATTATAGAAATAAGATAAGATTTGCATGTAAGATTAAGGTGCAACAATAGTATGGAGGGGTATTATATAACCCTCCTTGAGGTAAAGATCAACTCCAAAATCCAAGAATTTTCAAGAGAGAGAAGATACCACAACTTGGATCAATTCCAAGGCAAATCAAGATCACCTTAAGAGAAGAAAAGCAAACCAAGGTCAAAGGAAAGCTCAAGGGAAGAGGGTAAAAACATAACCTGAAAAAGAAAGGGGAAAGAGAGAAATAGGAGATATCCATCTCACATAGGTACTATCATGGAAAATCATGCATTCAATGTATATTGGCGAGAAGTTCCTCAATCTTAACACAAGCACCACAATTGAAACTCCATGGGTTCGGAAAACAAAATAAGAGAGAAGGTAAGGTTCAAGAAAAATGAGATCAAGAAGGTTAGATCACTAACCAAGCACAAGGATCTCCAAAAGATCAACAAAGAAGAGATGCTCCAACCCTAGATCACCACATGTAAGGTTTGCCCTCCTTGCTCCAAGGTTGAGCTCTTTCTCTTCAAAACACCAAAGGGATGAGCTTCAAATATTAGAGATGGAGAGAGGATGCAAAAGATTCATATTCATGCAAAGAGGGAGGTATATATACTTAAGGGTGCAGAGAGTTTTGGAATGTTAGATGTCCAACTAAACATGCCACTTGTCCACCAAAGAACAAACATGAAACCACTAAAGCCATGCATGCAAGAAGGGTCATGAAAAACAAAGAAATTCAGTGACCAAACTTTGCTTTAAAGTCCATCAGTCGAAAGGAACCAAGGACACAAAGGTTCATCGACTGAAGACACTTCAGCGATCCAAAACACATGAAACCCTAGGTTTGATCGACCCAAAAGAGAGCTCCAAGCTTATTCGATCCAAGGGAACTCAAGGCAAATCCAAAACATCTTTGACCACATAGAGTAGAGCCACAAAAACATAAAGTTTATTGCTAAAAGCTCACTAAAAAGGTCAACATTAAAACAAGGTCAACCATCTACAAGGCACCAAAGCAAACCCTAGACATCTACTCCACACTTGATGCAACCTCAACATACAAGGTATAACAAGGTACCTCTGAGCATCATTCTCTCTATCATGATGCTAAAACATAAGGGGAACATCCAACATGTGACAAATTACAAGATAAACCCTCAACATGAGTAAATTGTAATTAGGTCCAAGACAAGCACACATATAACATAACTAGTTGAAACTTCAAGCAAACTGGACCAAACTGAAAGCATAAGAAATTCATGTGTTAGTAAGACACATCACATGATTAAATTAAGGTATAAGCATCTTATTATGAAAACTCAAGCAAGATCAAGCACTAATCTAGGTTAGGGATCTTACAACTCCTTCTCTCCTTTCCTTGCTCCATGCACCCAAGTGAAACTCTAAGATGATAGGGCATGATCCCCCTTGTGCCTGGCCTATCCCCTCCTTTTATAGGGAAGGAACATGATGTAAAAACCATAAAACTACAACCTAGTGGCAGCTGTAAAGATTGGTTTGTTGCGCTAGTCGATAAGTTGGAGGCCCAGTTGGTCGATTGGGTGAGTTAATGCTTGGCCTCATAGGCAGGACAGTCGATCGATTGGAGTCCAATTGATCAATTGGAGAGTTGATGCTAGGACTTTTATGTCCGTCAATTGATCACTTGGAGTACAATTGGTCAATCGAGTAAGTTGATTCTTGGAGTTTTATGCAGACCAGTCAATTAGTTGGAGTCCAATTGGTTGATTGGGTGGATAGGTTGGTGTCCTATTGGTTGAATGGGTGGATATTCAATTGGTTGGAGTTCAATTATTTGACTAGGTGTCTAGGTTGGATTCCAATTGGTCGATCATTGTAGCCAGTCAATAGGTTGTACTCCGATTGGTCAATTAGGTGGCAGTCAATCAGTTGAACTCCAATTGGTAAATTGGGTGGCCACTCGATTGGTTGGAGTCAAAATGGTTGAGTAGGTGTCCAATCAACCAGTTAGCATTCCAACTCTATCTAGTTTGTGCTAGTGAGTTGACCAAATAGGGGTATCATTCAATTGATTAGAATTCTGGGAGGCTGAGATATGCATTTGAAGCCTCCTTGATCTCAACTTCTAGGAGTATTTTGTGGATTTCTTAATCATAGAGGTGAATGGGTACAATCGAGCTTTTTTCCTATTATAAATGAGAAAATATAATCAAAACTCAGATATAGGAAACAAAAGCAAAAATAAAGCAATTAATTCCTAAATTTTGGAATTAACAACACTATGCCTCTGAAAAATGATCTAAAAGATATAGTAAAAGCAGATGAATATGCATTCATGGAATCACCTCAAAATTGAATGTTACTCATCCTCAAGAAACATAGAATCACAAATATTCAACAAATAATACTAAAGACCTATCATCCACACTTGCATAGAACCACTTGTGTCCTTACCACCTTTTATGGCCAAGTGTCCCTAATTTCTTGAAATCAAAAAATGTAATTTTCCCATACTCTCTACTCAAAATTGTTTCTCAGCTTTTTTGCATTTAAATAACTACAAAGAATTTAATATCATATTCCTTCTCTTTTTTGCAAGTTCTGCACAAGAACATGGATTAGTGATTGAGTGGATTGGAAATATGTAGATTCCCCTAGGTAGAAAAGTGGAGTAAAGGGAGGTATGCAAGAAGTTTATCTCTCCTTTATTCAACATGAGATCATTTTATTTTTGTTGCAATTACATTGATTACACTTTTCATGTGCGCATTGGCATCTATTATTTATTGGTGGTACACGCGTATTACATAGGAGGAGTATAGAAGAAGAGGTACATGTTGAAAAGGTGTGCTACCCTAAAATTGGAGTTTGGCACTATATTTGGCTTTTTTTTTGTTTTTGGCTAATGGAGGGGTAGGGATGATAGAAGAAATGTAGAAGAGACTAAACTTGTACATCTCATATTTATATTCAATGCATTGGGAGCATCATAACATCAGTTCAATTCTTTCTACAACATGTAATAATCAAGAAATTTCACAAACTACTACACATTTCAAGTAAGGACACATTGGATTCGATTTCTATCAATCCTTCATGGCTTGCCATCTTTTCTAAGGAGTAGTGCTACTTAGGGTCCTAGGTGACACTATAAAACTAGTAATGGAAGTTCATGAGTTTTTTACAAGAAAATTCACTTCAAGCCATTCATTGATAAAACATGCATATTAGTAACACTGGACAACTAGATAAAGGTTGTAGCATATGCAAGAAAAAATTGAAATTTTTTTAATCGAAACTACATGCAAATCAAATAACATATTCAAAATGTTGAAATTAGGAAAGAGAGAGTGGGTGAAATAGGTATGTATCATCCACCTCCACTCAAAACTTAGAAATTTGATTTTCTTGAGCAAACCTTAAATCCAAAATGGAGGGAAGATAAGCATTAGGTTGGCTCCCAACAAGCATGTTGTTTAACGTTGAAGGCCTAATGCTTGTTTTGTCCACCATGTATGAGTAGCAACTAGAGCTTGTGTGATACTATTATGTGTCTTGGTTGTGTCCCCTTCAAGCACTCCTTTATCCTTGGTTAGATTCTTTCTTGTTGTAACCTACCATAAATATTGTGACATGTGTCTAAATGCCAAGGGAAACAATTGGAGTTTTACATGGTTAGTTCCCACTACATGATGTATGATGATGATTAGTCATGAGGGATTTGAGATGAATAAACATGACAATGATGAGGTGGCACAAGAGTGTGATTGTTTAGATGCATAATCACCCTATGATATTGGTCATTTGCATCTATTGGGATCAGATATTGGGTTGATAATTGGTGCAATCACCATCTATGTTCCCAATTGAATCTTGGTGATACATATATGGTAAAGTCGAATAATGATGTATATGCTAACCCTTATAGATGAGGACCTAGTGAGGAGAGGGGATGTGAATGGGAACCATCTGGTGTGTCACTGGAGCCTCCGGGTAGATATGTCTTTGCAAATGAGATGGCTCTTGAGTAATCGATATGTGGATTAGAGGAGAGGTGACAAGAGGAAGGGGTGCATCTTCTATGATATATGATCTTTCTCTCGGTATAGAGTAGACACATACACTCAATCTTATTTGCATTATGAACGTTCTCTAGGGACACTCTAGACTCAGTTTGTGGTGGGTCTCCTAAGGGTAAAAGTTGTTGTTGCATCAAAGTGAATTGATCAATGCAGTTGAGGAAGTATACTTCTTCTTTGGTGTACTTCATGGAGTATCCAAGTGCTTGAAAGTCAAAATGTTGTCCTTTTAGACATTAATTATGGCCCTGGAGGTGGTGAGGAATGGCTTGCCAATGATAAGAGGGTAGAAATGATCTTCCTTAATGTCCAACACTACAAAATCACAAGGAATGGGAAACTCTCCAACTTTTAATGGTACATACTCCATAATACTGAACGGTTTGGTTATGGAAGAATATGTGAGTTGGATAGTCATCGTGGTGGCTCCATTGCTAAGGTTGAGCCTTCTGCATAAGCTAAGCGGTATGATAGAGATGCTAGATTCAAGATTAGCTAGACCTATTTAGTCAGGAGAATCTCTCATAGAGCATCAAATTCCAAAATACCATGGGTCCTTGCACTTGCAAAACATGTTATTCTAAACTATGTTTGATGATCTTCTTGACAAATTTACTATTTCAAATTATTTAGTTATGTATTTGGAATTGATCAAAATCTTGAAGAATTGAGTCCAATGAAGCATTTTGGCTATGTCATCATGTAATGGTATTGACATACAACTTTTTGATAGTTTATTTAAAAAAAATTAAACCTAGAATCCAATCGGGTTTGATGTAAACAACCTTGGTATGGCACACATGGCTTGTATACATGAATATCGGATGTAGGCATGGAAATTTTTTCCCGATTTGTTGCCATACTATGGGTGACAACCTCATCATCCTTATCATATTGTCTTGCCTTTGAGGTGGAAGGATTTACCATATTTGGTAGTGTACGGCCAGAGTGAGTGGTCATATATTTAACTTGTTTTATGTGCTTCAAATTGGGTTTTGGTTGTCTAGAAAAAGAACCTCTAGGATGATGTTGGGATGCCATGAGCTAGGATAATTGATAATCTATTGCCTTTTGATGAGCTTGTTGAGATAGAATTATTTTCTCTATGGTAGAAATTCCATCATCTGTGGAAGGAGGGAAAGTTTGTTGCATCTGTGGCACTTGATTAAGATTTTGGAACTATTGCCCTTAGTAGTTAACTTGGTTCCTAAAGCCTTGTAGGTTATTATACTAGAACACTAGAGGTCTATGTCCTTGGTTGCTCACTTGAGTAAACTATTGTTGTGATGCATTTTATACATTAGTTGGATTGTCATACTAGAAACCAAGATGGTTTCTAGTCTGGCTCGGGTTATAGTAAGATTGGTTAGGTATGTTTTACATGGAGTTGACATCTTCATTGGGACCATTATTTACCATGACATTGTAAAGATACGACATTTTAGATTAGAATGGTCCTGACCCTTGTATAACTCACAAAGGGAATCCATAGATTTATTATTGCCGATGTTGTGATTGTTGTGGATGTTTTTTCATAGGCATTCAAAGAGGATTTTAGATGATCTTGATTCAAGGTAGGTATCTTGAGGTTTTGTCAATGGATCTAAGATTGGAACTGTCTTAGGCCTTCAATACCTTGATGACTCCACCTTGCCCTCTATATGATCAATCTTGGGTTTCAAAACTTCTTTCAACTACTTTCCAAACACTATTGAAATTTTGAAACATGAAGTTATCTTCAGATGAGGTGTCAAGGAAAGTCTTGATGTCATCATAAAAAAACCCAGTAGAAGGTCTCGATCAATTCGACTTGAGAGATTCCATGATGCAGGCAACATTGTAGAAGACAATTAAATCTCTCCCAAGCTTTAGCCAAGGTTTCACCAAGAACCATGGAGAACTGGGTAGTTTGCCTCTAGATCTGATAGCGGAAGGATGGGGGATAGTATTTTTTAAGGAACTTGGACTAGACAGCCTCCTAGGTGGTGATGATGTCTCCCTCCATAGAATTGTACCAACTACTAGCCTTATCTGTCAAAGAATATTAAATAGCCTCATTTTGATGATGTAATCAGAAACACATGGTATCTTGTGCAAGGAACAAAAGTCATAGAAGTGTTGGAGGTGATCTTGATAATTGTCACCTTATGCTAATGAATGTGCTTCTCTAAACCATGGTGATTCACTAAGCATGGATCACATATTGTGGGGTAGTGATTGAAGGAGATACGATGGGATGTAGTGTGTCAGTGGCTTCAGGGACTAAGAAGTCCTTAAGTGGCTTTTTCCACTCTGCTTCTTGTTCTACATGATCTTCGACTTCTCTCTCAGTAGCTATGACTTCCCTTCTCTTGGCCCTTATGGCCTTCCTGTGTATGGAAAGGGCCAGTTCCACCCAAAGGTTGACTACTTGATCATCGATTTTATTCTAATGGGTCTAGTTTAGGTAATGAAAAAGTTTATAAATCTCTAGATTGAATACAAATCATGTAGAATTGATGCTTTTAAAAACACCACATAGACCATTAGCATCTAAAAAAGAGACTAGAATATGTCTAGATTCAAAGAAAGATAAGTTCAAGCAAATACTAATGATCATCAATAGAAAAGAAAAGAAATCCTAATTATTCAAAGCATTGGGGTTCAAAAAGCAACTCTGTTGTCCCCAATAATGCTGTCATAATTTCATGTGAGTCTTTACACACAATAAATTCACTAGGAAGAAATTCCTAAAGTTGAACCTTAAACGGTGGCGATCAACTCACCTGCAAGTGAACAAATTTATTGTAGTACAGAAAAGGGTCATATCCATGAGACAACTTGATTAAAAATTGTTTTGGAACTATTACTATGAACAATATTTAAATATGGTTGGTTGAGAAAGATTATAATCAAAACTGGAATACATATTGCAAAAGTAAAACTAAATGATTACATATTTGAGTCAATTAATAAAGGATTACTAAGGGTCAGGGTTCACCACCGTAGCCTATGTAGTTTCCTTAATCGATTCAATTCCTTGAATTAGGTTGTTAGATTAGGACCTAGTTAATTGTGTCTTGGTGGAATGAATCATACAAGTATCAAACTCCCCACAAACTTGGAATATCAACATTTATGTTTCTTTATCCAATCATCCAAAAGAAATTCATTTGGGCTCTATTTCAGATTTATATGTGCTTCATCTGGTTAATCCTAGGATTTGAGATCTCATCACCTTGTATTATAATAGATAAGGAAAAATGATAGACAAATCATTGGACTCCATCCAGGATCTCATCCATAATTCTATGGGTTCATTCAACATTTCTAGCCTTGGGATCTACAATCTCTTCCCCCAAGATTATAATAACAAGAATATAATTGATCGAACCATATAACAAGTGCATAAAATAGAAGAAACACATTAACAACAAAATACTAGGAAACAAGATTAACTAACACAATATACATGCATGATATTTCAGGATACACCCCATGCTCCAGTTAAAATATTTACTCGCTCATAATCAAAGAAAACAAAAAAATATTTATAAGAAGAGAAGGGTCATGTTTCTAGAGTCTACCAGCAATATGGAAGTCTCTTTGAGGAAGGTGGTGATTCCATATCTTATTTCTTATCTCTACACACCAAGGGAGGCTCTGAGATCATAGGGTATGATCACCCTTGTGTCTGGTTTATTCCCTTCTTTTATAGGGAAGGAATGTGATCTCAAAACCCTAAAAATGTGTCCTAGAAACGGTTGCAAAAAATGGGTCTTCTGCACCAGTCGGTCGACTAGGGTGAGTTTATACTTAGGCTCATAGGTAGGTTAGTTGATAAGTAGGAGTCCACTTGGTCAAATTGGTGACTTCATGCTCAAGCTTTTATGCAGGTCAGTCAATTAGTTGGAGTAAAATTATTCGACTGGGGAAGTTGATGCTTAGAATTTTATGTAGGCCAGTCGATTCGATTAGAGTCCAATTAGTCGATCAGGTGTCTAGTCCATCGTTTGGACTCCAATTAGTTGACTAGGTGTCCATATTGGAGTCTAGTTGGTGTAATAGGTGGCTATGTTGGAGTCCAATTTGTTGATTGGGTGTCTAGTCAATCGATTGGATTCCAATTGGTCTATTAGATGGAAAATCAATTGATTGTAGTCCAATTGGTCGACTGGGCAACTGGTCCATTGTTGGAGTCCAATTGGTCAACTAGTTGACCAATCGACCAATTGGACTTCTGAATTTTTCCAGTTCATGCTAGTGACGTAGTTTACTAGGGACTTCAACCGACCATTTGGAGTTCTGGGAGGCTGGGATATGCACTTGAAGCTTCCTTGATCTTCAATACATGGAGTTTTCAAGGAGTTCTTCATCAATGGGGTGAAAGGGTACAATTGATTTTTAATTTGTATCTTCCAATAAATGAGAAAATCTAATTAAGTCTCTAATTTAAGAGATAATAGAAAAACAAAAGCAATTAATTCCTAAAATTGGGAAATAACAACACAAGGCCTTTGAGAAATGTTCTAAATGATGCCATAAAAGTGGATTCATATGCATTCATCACCGCCCAACTCACTCCATAAGTCATCCGACTAGAAAATGTACCTCGACCCTAAATTGGATCTAGATTCCACATTCAATGTCAGAATTGAGTCATTTGGGTAGGTTTATAAGTATAATTCGATTATCTATGCAGTAAATATATTTACTGACTACTTCTAGTTAGTCGGTTGGTCTTCTAGTCACCTATTTTTTATGCCAAAAATTGTAGCAAGAGGTTGACAACCATTGGATTGATTAGGATGGATCTGATACTTTATGGAAAGATATAGAAACACTTGGGAATGTCTTGTTCAATGGTCCATGACCTATACCTCTCATTGATAACCCTACCCATCATCAAAGAAGGTCGGAGATGAAAGTTGCCAATATGATGTGAAGACGTGCTCCATCATGGATATAGACCGGAGACTGTAGGTATCGTTCAGGAGTTGTGACATGACCATCTAGTGTATGCTCGACGACAATATCTTCTTTATGGTATTTCTCTCATATATTTTGTATTTTGTCATTAACATGAGTATATGGTAGATTCAATGTTGGGGCATGGGTATTAGCCCTACTTCCCATGTTGTAATTCTACATTATTAATTACTGCTTACTTGAACTAGTGGATTTTTTTATCAACGGTTTAATGCATGTTTTATGGATTAGCTACTAATAGTACGTGTATATTTCAACCTTAAGTTTAGAGACCATGAAGAATAGGATTATATATTAGTTAATCATTATTGAACCCTATATGATATCACAAAATGCGTTCTCCAGGGTGACTGATTTAGGATCAGTATGTAATAAGACCTAGATCTTGAGGGGAAATATGTCCTTCCAAGTTCCATATTTTGAAGGATATGGAATTTCCTTGTCCCTTGTATAATAATTTATAAGTGAATGATGTAATGTAGGACATCAGATACATAGGCAGTGGCAGTCAAACCTGCCTTGTCGGTGATTTCACCATTGTTAAAAATAGTTTCTTACATAGTTTGATTTCACTTATTGTGTTGTTAATTTAATTAATGAAATGGAACTTTCAAAAATATAATTCTTGTTAAAAAAAATTAAATTTGGGAAGAAATTGATTTTTTTTCTTAAATAATGTTATCCTTTGATTTTGATCCTAAATTTGTATCATGATAATATGTACACTTGGGGGGTGATTTTTGCATGTTATATTTTGTAAAACTTAGGAACTTTTCCCATAGGTGAATTTCTTGTGCTATAACCTATTACATAATGCCCCAAGGTGACTCTACAATTAAGCAACAATGTGTATGATCATCATTGAGTGCAATGCCATGCTCTTTCATTATAGATATGAAGCAGACTACCTTCAACAATATCTTGGGGATTACTATGAAGTTTTACACTTTGTAGATCATTGTTCTGACTAGGTAGACTATGATTCACAATATCCACCTAAAAAAAATAGGAGTTTGTATGCCATCAAAAAGTTACTAGCTGACTAAGAATACCACCAAAATTGTTTCAAATGATGAGGTGCCAATCCAACATAATGTATACATGCCAACACTATTTCATTTTTCTCCTTCCCCATTGGATTAAGTCCTTCCAAAACTGTGAATGATTTGGGTGTGACTCACATGGATGAACTAGAACAACATGTTGAGATTATAAACGATCCACTACTTATGTTGACTTTGATTTTGATTGAATGGGGGATGGGGGATTCATGGTTGCATAAAATTATTTACCAGGATGATTTATAGGGGTAATAGTTTCTTGTATGCCAACACCACATCTTCTACATTCAAATCTAGAGAATGACAAGAATCCAGAACTATATCCTTCATTTAGTGAGCACAACTAACACTATCGGTGGTTGACTTAGAAGATACTACCTTTGTCACAAAAGAAGTTAGTACACCTCCAACCTTTACAGATGATCATATTATACATCTAATAGCATTCACAAGTCCTACTTTGTGCCACTTCTTGAAGATCATACATAAGTTCTACACTACGTTTACTAAGTGAGGAGTATCCATAAAGCCTACTTCATGGATTGCGGGGTGATAGATTATACTACTTCAATCATCCTGATAGTACCTTTGAGCTTCCAAAACCGCCCAAGCATATGTTTCACCAAGGCGATATTAAGTTCAAGGTTCCAACCATTGTTCATATCCTTTTAGCTAGACCTTCTTTTAGTTTCCAGGGCTACATGGATGAATGTCAAGGATTTCTTTCCCTCCATATCAATTGTAGTGTTTTGTTAGGGATGAGAAAATTTCTTACCTTAAGATAGCAGTTAGTGATAATACGATGAAGTGATTTTTTGAATCACTAATCTTTCTACCATTTTAGCATTCAATTCATCATCCATTGAATGCTTCAAATTTTTGTGACTTGATCACAAAATGGATGTATTAGTATACCTTGAATGCATTAAAATCCACTTTGATTAGACTTGAAAATATTTTTGATGAATTTGATATCTAGCTTTATCTTTTGGACCTCATACTTCTCCTGAATATTGTAGGCTATATTTTAATCCTTGGTTTTATATTTGACTTCAATTGGATTTTCCTAGCTTCCTTTACAAATATTCTAATATCCAGATCTGAAATACCTTATTCAATACCCTTTTTATGCCCCATGGGCAAGGATTGAGCCTTAATGGTTCGACCACAGAGCTGACCCAAGCCTTAGACCTAGGAAATGTTTATGGGGTTCCACCTACCATCCTAGGAAAGGGATATATTTGGTGGAACTCAAATCATGTTCAACTACCCACAATGCCATCCCCTACCTTAGGTCAATTAGGTCAGTGGCCACCCTAGGTTTGGAGCTCCCTTTGTATATCCCACATCTCCCCCCTCCTTTTCAATCAATATTTTTTTCATTGACTTTATCTCTCAACTTTGATCCATACCCTAATTGGTTCCTTTAATGAAGACTAGAGAAGTTACCCTCTTGGTCACTGCCATGGATGACCCAACCAAGAGAACTTAACTATATACTCTCCATTACCTATAAATAAGACCCTATCTCAGTCCAGCACACTCCTCTGAGCATGATCGACACCTCTCTCCATCTCTCACCCTTTCTCATAGTCTTCCCTAATTCTACTAGCTAACACATCACTGCAGCAGACACCCTACTTCCCCATTTCTCTTCTTTGGGCATGTGAGCTATAGACCATGGGATCATGATCAATCATTAATCAAAGACCACAATCCACGACTCCATATTTCTTGCTCCAAGGTAATTTTCATTTTTCTTCTTCTCCCTCTATTTCTAATTCCAGAAAATCATCTAATCTACACAATTAATTGAAATTCCATACAAGCTCCAAATAATACAATACTATAGTAAATTTTCATCAAGAAAAAGAGATACATATATTTGTACTATTATCAAGATACATTCTCACCCATGTTATATTTTTTCTTAAATGATTATCTTTTGTGAAGTCCCTATAATTAAAAATGGATTCCCTATCTAGACTTGATGATCATAACATGAACCCTAATTGGGTTAGAGTCGAAGCAATCCTTTGAAACTTATATCTTGAGTATTGATGAATGAATTCCTTATGTGAACTTGAAATATTGATATGTAATTATAGGGTCACTTGATGTTCCAATATGTAGCCAAATGCATCATTCATCCACTTGTAAATGCTTGAAAATCAAAATTTATGGTAAATCTTAAATACTTTCTAGTTTGATTATTTGAGGATGAATAATATGCATTAGTGTCAAGAAGGAAAAAAATACCCTAAATTTTTTATCCTAGAAAACCCTACTTCTCGAGCTTCGATGCTAACTATGTCACCTACTCATCCCTATACTAGGATCTTATCGGAGCCCTTGTCATCTTGTAACTATAGAATATAGTAAAGGTATGTGTATGATCATATTAACTTGCTTGATGTATTACACTACTAAATATTATTTACACTTGTTGAAAACTTTGTTCCTTACATGAATGAGCTACTTCATTTGATAAATATGAAGTGTATCACTGACCCTAGTTTGGAGTACACTACAAATTTGGAATAAAAATGTAAACTTGTGGATCAATCAAAATTTTGAATTATTTGTTATTATTTCTTTTATAAGTCTTTGTGAATTTGTAACCTCGACAATATATATATATATATATATATATATATATATATATATATATATATATATATATATATATTTATATATATGTGTGTGTGCGTGTGTGTTTGTGTGTGTGTGGGTGGGTGGGTGGGTGGGTGGGTGTGTGTGTGTGTGTGTAATGTTTCATGATTTTCTTAAACCATAATTCCATCGATTTTGTGTCTTATCTTAGGTAAAGGAAAAATATGAATAACTCCCTTCATGCTCAGTTTGATATTCTTCTATGTTATCTGCTGGACTCAAGAGAATGTTATACCAGATAAATCTTCATCATGCTGAACATTATTGTAATCAGATCATAGCTTTTATCTAGATATTTTTTTTCTTGTTAGTTTTTCTTTCCCTGTTGCCTCCTGGCCTTCCTATAATATTTTGGTTCAAACAAATGAAATGAGATATTATTTCTTTATACATATTCTTGTGTGTGATTCCTACATGCCTCTAGGGATATATACTTGAATCCCCTTAACACTTCCCAACCAAGAAGTAGAATTAGGATTTTGGTAAAAGTAGATTTGTGACAGTTGGTATCAGATCCTACACACTACCTATGTAGTAATTAAATAATATTTCTTCTCTCTTAAACCTTTGAAACCCTAAAGGTCCACAAGTGTAATAATTTAGGTGTCTAGGGTTGGGATTCTGACCAATAATCACCACTTATCTAGATCACAATGGTGGTTGAGATTCATCAATCTACCTGGACTTAGTTGATCCGTAAATGGACCAAAGGAAATTCCTTTAACCCTGAAGAGTCAATCTAGCATCTCATCCCTTCTTTAAGGACTATCCCAAGAAAACTATTAGAAATTAGTAGGATGACTTCTCATCTATTCATCTCCATTAGGGTGTCTTGAGTTGATCCATACTCTCTCTCTCTCCAAATTACAGGTAGCCTAAGGACATGATAAAGAAAATTAAAATTTATTCATAAATTTAAAATTATAGTTATAATTATTTCTTTGATCTGAAATATCTTGAATTTCAAATTGCATTATGAGAAATATTATAACATTAATATGTTACATATTCCTTCCAAAACTAGACACCATAAGAAGGAAGAAGTTGAAGGGTCAAAAGTTGGCAAGGGAAAAAACAACATGAGGAATGATAATGATATTATTGAACAACCCCCTCTAAAGAAGTTTTTTGATGTTGAAGTATGGAAAACATAGCACAAGGTTCTTATGGATGTCACGTATGACCTAGAAATCCATGCAACATACTGAACCACTGGTGGCAGTCAATTGAAACCCATAATCCATCACCAATTAAGGCTTCTTGAAACTGAATGTTGAGCCATTTTATGAGGAACATGTCAGAGATGTTTTATAAGATGCAGATATGTGGATAGTCTTTATGGAGTAAACTTTTAAAGTCTAAGTATGTAATGATAATTGTTAACTAACCTTTTCTACTTATTAGCTAAAAGGGGAAGCCAAGATATGATGGGAAAACAACACTCACTCCCAACATCCTAGAATTGGTAAACATTCAATGTTATCTTTACCACTCACTTTATGTCTTCTTCATAGTTAAAAGTTAAAAAATAGGAATTCTTTTGTCTCCCCTAGGGAACTTCTCTATTTGTGAATATGGTAGGTATTTTTACCTTTTAGAATGCCTTTCCAAATAAGACCATGAAAGTGAAGTTGGATCGTTACAATGAAGAGCTCAAAGTGGTCCTACAAACTCTGGTTGCCTTTTTTGGGCATTTTGGTTTTCAAGATGTTTTTAATCATTCTTAGAAAATGGAAAGAACATGGGTATGAGTTAAGTAAATAACCATCTACCCTACCCTTCTTAGGATTAATGGATGTTATGCCCCATAGGTTTGATCAGAAAGGGAAGCCACATGGAAATAGAAATAAGAACCAAAGTAATGACCCCAAAAATTCCCCTACACAGAATGATAATAGTTTCCCTAATCGACACAACAAGAAGGGCCACAATTACATTCATAGGCAAAACTAGTACAACAACTAGAGCCAGAATCAAAATTACAAAAACAATCCTGGATAGAATTTGAATTGAGGATATAGTTAGAACCCTAATACTTTTAGGTGCCCCAACTGTGGTAAATTTCATGCTAGCCAACCATTCCATTTTCTAGAACCAATATTCCATTTTTGTAAGAAAGTGGACCATGTTAAGTCCAACTTCCCCTTTCCTCCTCATGAATGGTCTAAGCAAGCTGAGCATAGGAATGTCCATATGTTTTCCATGAATGCTAATGAGGTGAATGCTAATGGAAATAGGTTGATGAGAGGTAATAACCATATGACTTTCTCATAATGCTAATATTATACTCAATTTGTTTTATAAAACCCTTATACCAATTATATGTGTATATAGGAATGATTTTTATTCACGATCATTCTATAATAAAACTCTTTGGTTGTGGGTCTAAAACAACCGTTATATCTAGGAGTCTTGCATTCAAGCTAAATATATATATATAGGACATAGGGTATGTACTAGATGTGACTACTTGTAGTGGAATATTGCAAACCTCTTGCCACATAGTTGAAAAAGTCCCTAATTCTAATTTTGATCGTCAACTAGAACTTGAATTTATCCTCCCAAACATGGAAGATTTTGATTGTTTACTTGGTATGTATTGGTTGTATAAATACCATGATGTTCTCTATGTTCAAGCCAAGAAAGTTATCATCTTCATGCCCAATCTCCCATTAATTGTAGATCTTAGAAGAAAAGATCGGAACCAAAATATTGTCGTTTCCTCAATTAAAGCCCAATCTTTGTTTCGATAGGATGTAAAGAATACTTGGAAACTATTACTATTGCTAAATAAGATATGAGTGCTCTATACAAAATTGACATAGAGTGTGAGTACCCAAATGCCACTCCTAAAGATATCCTTGGGCTAATGCATGATCATGATATTAACTTTTTGATTGATCTGGTCTAGTTATTGCACTAATTTCTCAAGAACCCTTTAGGATGGTTCCTTCCAAATTGATCAAACTCAAGAAACCAATATAGGAACTACTTGACAATGGATTCATCCTCCTTAGTTTCATCCTTGGAGAGCACATACTTTATTTAGTCAAGAAAAAAGATGGATCCCACAACATGTGCATCTATTACCATATGATAAATCAAGATACTATGAAAAATAAATATTTACTGCCATTTATCAATAATCTTTTTGACCAAATACCCCTTATCATGTTTTCTAAAAAATAAACCTTCCTTCTAGTTATCACCAACTCAAAGTGAAGGCAAAAAACATCCCTAGAATTTCCCTTAACACTCGACATGGACACTACAAATTCTTGGTCAGGAAATTTAGATGACAAACGCCCCTAGTGTGTTTATGAACATGATAAATGGAGTCATCCAACCATTACTAGACTAGTTCATCATGGTCTTCTCAAATGATATCTTGATTAACGATATTGATTCTCATAGTATCCACCTTCCTAGGGACTTACATATCCTCCAAACTAAAAATAATAATGCCAAATTGTCAAAATCAAAGTTTTAGATTTTTGAACTCATGTTTTTGGCCTACATCATCTTAATAGGGGAAATTTATGTTGACCCCTCCAACAGAACAACCATTCTAGAGTGCTAAAATCCTAATAATGTTCCTAGAATCTAGAATTTCCTTAGTCTGGTTAGATATTATTGATGTTGCATATGCTACTTTAGTAACATGGCCTAGCATCTCACCAAGATCACATGTAAAGGAGAATATTTTGTATGGTAAAAGTGGTGTGAGTCTAGTTTTCAAGATTTAAAGATGAAGTTGACCTCTACAACCATCGTGGCACTTCCTTCAGGAAATGAGAAACTTGTTATATTTGTTGATGTATCAAGTTTTTGTTTGGGATGTGTCTTTATGTAGGAACATAAGGTACTTGCATTTGCCTCTCAAAAAGTGAAACCCAATGAGGTCAATTACCTAACTCATGACCTCTAGTTAGCCTACATTATTTATGCCTTGAGAACATGACTAGACTACATTTATGGTGATACTTTTGACACTTTGACTGATCACAAGAGTTTGAAGTACAACTTGACATAAAAAGATTTGAAACTTCCATAGATGATATCACAAAAATATCTCAAGTAATAGAATAGTATAAATTCCTACCACCCCATTAAAGCAATGTCATGATTGATTCCCTTACTAGGAAGTAAGTAGAATGCATTGATATGTTTTCCACAGAATAAAGAAAATTGGAGGTCTTATCTCAATGGGACCCAAGGAATATGGAAAACAGAATCAGATTGACTAACATAACATAAAATAGGGCCTCTAGAACGAGATCTTATTACACAAAAGAGTAGTCAAAACTTGAGGAGATGACAAATCTACTAGAGAAACCATAGACACATCTCTCAGTTGCTATTGATATTAGAATATAATATAAGCAATGCATCTAGGTTCTAGAGGATTCAAATTAATTATAAAAAGTATTATTAGAAGCTCATGGATCAAAGTATACTTTGCACCCTGTATCAACCAAAATATATAAGGGCCTTCAGAGGCATTTTGGTGGAAGAACATAAAAAAGATATTGCAACATTCATCTCCAAATTCCTGACTTGTAAGCAAATCAAGGTTAAACAATAGATGTCAGGATGTCATCTACAAACCATACCAATCCCCAAATGGAAATAGGGGAGCATCCCCACGGATATTGTTGTGGGTTTACCCAAGATTAGGAAAGTCAGAGATGCCATTTTGGTTGTAGTCCACTGACTATATAAATCATTCCACTTTATCCCTATAAATATGATGACCAAAGTTCCATAACTGTAGAAATCTATATTCAAGAAATTGTCACATAGTGAGGGATTCCCATATCTATCTATCTGGTCATGATTACAAGTTCTCTTACAATTTATGGTGGAAAGTGCAGGAAGAGTTGGGGACTTAATTAATTTTTAGTATAGTGCATCATCTAGAAATGGATGGACAATCCGAAAGGAAAATTCATGTGTTAGAATACTTATTGAGTTCATTTTTCATTGAATGGTGTGGTTTGGGGGATGAATACCTCCATTTAGTAGGGTTTGTCAACAATAGTATCTACTAGTCAAATATTGGTATGCCTCAATGTAAAGCCTTGTATGGAAGGTTGGTATATCACCACTTTACCAGGATGAAGTAGGCAAAAGAAGGATTTTGCAATTTGAAGAGTTGTAGCTTTATTATGATAATGTTAACATGATCATGTAGAGATTCACGAGTGAGCATTATTTTTAGAAATATTATGATGATGCAAACAAGACAGATGTCCAATTTCTATTGGGTTACAATGTTTTCAAAAAAATTAGAGCAACATGAAAAACTGCAAAGAGTACAGGGAAATATAGTCCAGATATGTGGGTCAATTTGAGGTATAGAATCATATCTGGGAATGAGCACATAATCTATCTTCACCTCAGTAATATAGTACAATGAATAATGTTTCACATATCTCAGAGATGAAGTGGTATGTTAAGGATGCCATATGTGTCCTCAACCACAAGTTTATTAAATTAACAGACACACTTGTGTACCGGGAAGAACTAGTACCAATACATGACAGTTGAACTCAAGAGCTCAGAAATAAGAAAGTGGAAATGGTGAAGGTACATCATGGTAGTGATGATGCTACTCCAGAACTAAAGTCTAATATGAAAGAAAGAATTCCAGACCTTTCCAAGGAAGTGTGAATTTTGGGGATAAAGTTCCTTGTAGGAAAGGGAGGATGTGATGAAATCATTTTGTTAATCTCAACTCTATGTACCATCTTACCCTTACTTTATTTGCTTTGGACCCCACTTCATCATGCATTAATGGGAAAAGACCGATTGGCCCTCAGATCACAATCCTACGGTCCACAATGTCATCCCCTACTATGAGTCAACTAGGTTAGTAGTCACCTGAGGTCTCGAGCTCCCTATTCTGATCCCACCTTTTTTCCTTACTTTTCAAGGGGTTTTTGCTCCATCACCCTCCTCTCTTGACTCCAATCCATTTTTTACCCTAGTTTTACCCTAATTGAAGCCTTTCATGAAGATTTGAGAAGTTTTCCTCTTGGATACCATTGTGGATAAGCTAGCCATGAGAACCTAGACCTAGACTCTCCCCTACATTTAAATAATACCCCCTCTAAGTCAACCACAATCCCCCAAGCATGATTGACACCATCACACATTCTCTCACCCTTTCTTGTAGTTTTCCCTAGCCTACTGGTTGGTGTGCCCCCACGCCACCGCTTTTCTTCCCCTTTTCTCTTCTCTGGGAACGTAGGTTGTGGACCATGGGATTGTAGTCAAGATTTGATCGGAGACCATGCTAAATGGCATCATTTATTTTGTACCACGAAGATTATCATTTTTTTTCTTCTCTCTCTATTTTTCATTCTAGAAAATCATCTAATTCACAAAATTTGCATACAAGCTCCAAGAAATAAAACCTATAGTCCAATTTCACAAATAATATGAGACTCATCTATTTAGACTATTATCAAGATCCAATTTTCATGCCTATTTTAATATGTGCTAAAAGTATGATATTTTCTAGAGTTTCTAAAATGAAGAGTTGTACATTTCAGATAGACTTGATGATCATAACATGAATCCTAATCGTGAAAGAGTTAAAACTCATCTTTGAAACTTATATCTCACGTATCGATAATGGAACTCCTCACATGAACTTGAAACCTTGATATGACAATGTAGGGTCATTGGATGTTCCAATATGTGAAGTAATGCATCATTCATTCACTTGTAAATGCTCTATAATTGAAATATTGATGGTAAATTTTGAAAAAAATGCTAATTTGACTATTTTATGATGAATGATCAACATGAGATTCAAGAAGGAATAAAATATCGTAAAACATGTATACATGGAAAACCTGATTCTTGAACATATATCCTAACTATGTGATCTACTCAACCCTTGACCAGGATTTAAACGTAGCCTTCGACTACTCCATCCTTAGAAACGTATTACTCTAAAATCTAGTAAATGTATGTGCATAAACCTCTTGAACGTTTTGGTGTATTGCACTACATACTTATATGCAGTCTTGTTTAAAAATGTGCTATTTACTTGAATGAGATACTCCATTTCCTATTGAGTCGAGTTTTGATTCTCAAAATCCATAGTCTGGATTTAGCTCTGTCTTATATACTAATTTGTTTTATATTCATAATTGAAAATGAGACCAGTCCAATCTAGGTGTCAATTAGCTTGCCAAATGCAATGGGACCGGATTCAGATCAGACTTATCTAGATATTTTTACTAACCCCGACTAATGCAACCACGACTACACAATCCCTAAACTAGGGGTGCGCATTTATCCAGAACCGGACCGCACCTGACCTAGGACCGTACCTGTGTAAAAATATGGACCGTAGACTAGACTGTTTCAAAATAGGACCGAACTAGAACCGAACCAATTGAACCGCAATTAGAATTTTTTAGCATTTCATAACAGTTCTAATAGTAAAGCTTTGATACTTTTAATTATTTATAACAATTATTTAACATTAATATCAAATATATACACTACTATTGTTCTAATATGTGATTTACTTGTAATTTTGACATGATAAAACTTCATATTTAAAAACATTTTACACATAAAATGGTCCACAGTTCGATGCACAATCTAACCGATTTTGACCGGATCAGACCAGAATGCGGATCGAATTTTCAGACGTTTCAGACCGTAGACCAGACGAACTCAAATCGAACTGCTTTTGCGGTCCGATCCGATTTTGTGGTCTGAATCATGATTTGCTCACCCTACCCTGAACCAAACCAACCCCCCCCCCCCCAGAGTTTTGGACTGAGTTGAGTCAGATTTGATCTTTTTGCCCTCTTTGGTTATGTATCACTTAAATATTTAAAAATAACAGCATATGAAAATTATAGAACTCGAATTCAGTTTAGGGGGGTTTCAGAAGAAGAACAAAAAATTCAAGCTTTTAGACGGTCGAGCAGCTGCGACGCTCACGGGTGGTCGTTCGGCGGTCTGAATGATCTCGCTTCGTGTCCCCTTTCCCTGGGACCACGAAATGCCAGGGGTTCGTTAACTACCGAGCGTAAGGCCCAGTAGTGCTACGGCATACGCCTAACTCGTACGATTTGATGCCTGGCCGTGTGTGTCTAGCCCAGCCCAACCCAACATTCACAATCTTGAATATATTCTCGGATGGACTAACATGGCTTCCTTACAAATAACACAACCTTGTTTGATGCAAATGCATAAGAATCACGGAGACATACAGTGATTTATAATTCAAAACCGGCTTGTTTGGCGTGTTATTGATTGTGTGAAACGAAGAAAGAGATTGTCATCCACCCACATGGGCCTGTCAATTGTACTCTGTCTCATTGCCTGGGGAAACCTATCCGTGTCATCACTCAAGTACAGCCTCTAGAAGCAGATGAAGTTGCAGAAAATCAGCAACAAAACCAGCTAGCTTCTCGGATGGTTAAACCGTCCGGTACTCAGCTGACAAAATGGAGCATCAGTTACATGAGATAGTCTGAATGGATGGATCCATGCACTACCGTTCCATGTTTGTGGCATGTGCAGGGACACATTTACGAAAAGGAAGATGCATGTACTAACAGGTCAGAGGTTGCCAAGTGGGGTAAGCTTAGTAGATCGCTTTCTTACTGACAAACTAGAGGTTGTGGATTTCAAATCTCATGCCCACGAGGATAAGATGAATACACTCATCACGTGGAACAAACGATGCATACAACATGAATAATGTCTTCTAACTTCTATAAAGCAACTTTTTCTAACAATAGAGCACGGAAGCCAGAACTATTATTTTAATAAAGCTACAGCCTAGTAGCTAAAAGCATTCCATGAAATTAACTCAAAATCTTTAAGGGTTTATTTTTTAGTTCATTGTACAAAGCATTTAGCCTTACAGTTGAACAAAACCATGGCGAAGACGTATTTCATGTGCTAGTTACTCGTTGAAGTTAAAGATCAAGAGAAGGATGATTATTGGTGAGGACATGTATATGATTTTCTAGAACTAATCGAGAGAAAAAACTCGCAGAATATAGAAAGAGACTCTATCTAGCTATATTATGGCTTGCTCCTAATACTCGCATCCTCTTTTTCTTTCCAAAGTTTCATCAAATACTTTGTATGTAATCGGCACTTAGTAGTGGTGGTGGTGGTGGTGGTGGTGGTCGAGGTCACGCTCGTAGACGTAGTCGTAGTCGTAGTCGTACTGTCAGTAGTACTGGTAGTGGTAGTGGTAGTGGTAGTGGTGGTCATGGTGGTGGTAGTAGTAGTGGTGGTAGTGATAGTGGTGGTGGTAGTGGTAGTGGTGGTAGTGGTACTGGTAATGGTGGTGGTAGTGGTGGTGGTGGTAGTAGTAGTAGTACTAGCAGCAGTAGCAGTAGCAGTAGTAGTAAGTATTGTAGTAGTAGTAGCAAGTTGTAATAGTGGTAGCAGTGGTATTAGCAGTAGTAGAGCTAGTGGTGGTGGTGGTGGTGGTGGTGATAGTGGTAGTAGTAGTAGTTGTGGCAACACATCCCTCTATCACACAGATAGCGAGGTGTTACACGAAAACGTGCGGAAATCACCATAACCACAGATTATCAAAAACACGAGTTAATTAAAACTGATTGCGGAAAGCGGATAAATTGAGAAACTATTACATTTAGGTCCTCATCCTGTAAGGAAACATGTTATATAAATATTTACAAGGTCTGATACGTGTCCACAGCTTGGGAGATCAGTTGTCCTGTCATCACATGAGTTCACCACATGTTTATACATACATGAAGGCCCATATCGGCCAGCAGCAGGATATACAAAACATCAACAACTATACATCGTGGAACAACGTCAAAACGCTCCCAAGGACCTGAGAGTACAGGGATGACTCTAGACTCTACTACAAAATAACCAAAACAGCAGCATATCCATCGCTTGCCTTCTATTGCTCGTCTTGCTGCTCGGCCGCAACTCCGTGACCACCACCACGTCTAGCTCGAACACCTAAAAAGGGTGTAGACCAGTGGGGTGAGACACATAGTCCCAGCGAGAAACATAACTCCCCGCCGAAACCACAAAACCTCAGAAAGATAAAAGCAACAACAGCAGATAACTGATAAGAGGTATAACAAGAGTAGTCTGTATAGAAAGGCTATTCATACCATCAAGCTTACCAGACTGTACAGAAGGCATATACCAAAGTATTCTTTTATGGAACATGATTAATAAGATATGATTTATAAGATCTTACCCCATATCATAAGGAAAGTGTAAGTTACTTCAAAGTATAGAAAGATTAACTACACAAGCAAGACCTCAACCAATCTTTCGTGTTTTGCCTTAAGTAGTAAATATTATTCGGCTGAATTACATATTATTATGCTCTGAGGAAGTGAGACGTACCGCTCAAATCCAACCTTCAGTTGCAAAATCCAAGCCGGTGCCATACAAGGTCAATGGAAGAGCCGGACTCCACAACCTCCCACCTCGTGGTCAGTGCACGAGAACCAAAGAAGGACCACAGTCTCATGCTTAAGTGGCCTCAGCCACAGGATCAACTCCATAGGCTACCCTTCCTCTAGCCCGTCTCGGTATAGGTCACATCGCTAGTATATCTGAGCCACGGGCCTGTTCACTGTGCTCTGAGCCATGAACGCATTCATGCTCTATCATTCTGAGCCATGGGCCTGTTCACCATGCTCTATATATATATTCGAGTCTACAACTGTAGCTGCACTCGATTCCCTCTCTATTTAAGGCTAGGAGAAACCACACATATTCAACACTATGTGCTTCCAGGTTAACCCGCAGGAGAACCTGTTTCACCATCACCAGCTACTGACGATGATGGATCTATGGCCAGGGCAAACTACATGATATGTTCCACTGTGATTAGTTAGTATATTTTAAGTGGATTGCAAGATTCAACCAAGTTATATAACATGCAAACTATAACAGAAATACACAGTATGAAACTCAACAGTATGCTTTTATTGTAGTCAACATCATCCTGATCCATTACAAGAATCCAACATTACATGTTATCCCTTGGCTTCTTGCCAATAATCTGGATCCATGCTCAAGGATCATCACATTGCCATGGGATCTCAATCCCTCATCACATACTGCCACTGCCTCTCAAGGCTTACATCATCATCATGGGATAGCAATCCCAAGTACTTTAGCCAAACACATCATACATGTTATCTCATCATCAAGAGTAACTATCAAAGTAATTGTTACTCATTATATATTCCTCATAGACTTTTACTTGGCTATGCATCACCTGCATGATTAATATACACAATAATCGTGGATTAACAGAAAGATCATATTATTGATATAGGTCAACATTGATGATTAGGTTCTGCGATCATAGATACAGTTCATGCAAAGCAATCTTATATGCTTACCATTTCTTAGCATTATCCATATCATCAAGATGATCACATACATATGTAATGTTAAGTTACATAGATGAGCTCTACCATACGATTACCATCAAGCATATCAAGGGTCACCATCATGACTAAACGTGATAGCAAGAACAACGTCTAACATATCGTTATCCATAAGGAACAAGACCCTCACTAAAAGCACCCACTACCCTCACCGGAGATGGTATCGGGTAGGGTACTCTCCCCTATCTCCCAATACTAGAACGCATAACGGTTAACATCTAGTATGTAGTGTGCAATGCTAGGTTGTGCACAGCGTGTTATGCATCAAGAAACCAAGCATGTCGTGCATCCATGCCTATCATGCAACTAAGCTCAAGAGGTGCGTCGCTCACCAGGTGCAACGGGCATCTATAAGCAACGTGCAGCAGAGAAGACATAACGCCCATCACAAAACTATCCACATCTATCGGCCGACACACAAGGCCAAGGTGTGACGTCCGACACAAAGCCAGGTCACAACACCCCAACATCCAAGGCATGACGACGTCAAGCTATCACCTGAACTAGGTGTGTCGGGCAGGATACACAACCAGGTGATGCCCAACACAGCAGGGGTAACAGAAAACACTCCACTCTTCTAAGTATAATGACCAGGATCACAACTAGCAAGGGAAACATGTCGTCCAGCTGTCTTACACAAGATCAGGCTAAGGTGTAATAAGGTTAAATGTATCGGGCAGAGCATTCATCATAGAGTGACGCCCGACACACACATGTTCAAGGACCAGGGTGTATCGTCCATCACAGCCACCAAAACATGACGACCAAGGCTCTAGGACAAAGAGGAAAGGATATCAGGCAACACCACCGCTAACACCATATCAGGCAAGATGCACCCTGACAGGGTCACCACCAACCTCAAGCTCAAGGGCACCAAACCCTAAAGGATCAAGAAGATGGCTTACCTCTCAACTTGAACAAGAGAGGGGTTTTGCACATCTCTTATCACCAATCGGGCAACACAAGGAACAATCACAACCAAGGTCCACAACCACAACATAGCTCACCTTTCAAGTCCATGGTGGGAGGAGGGTGTTGCTCAAGCAGCTAGAACACAAGCTCACCTCTCAACTTAAACGAGAGAGGGGTATTGCCCATGCTACTAGAACTCAATATCACTCCTCTAGACCAAGGAGAGAAAGGAGTATTGCTCACTAAGAACCCCTAGAACATAGGTTCGGACAACAAGGTGCAACTAAGAAAGAAACTAACCTAACATCAAGCATAGCCGATATGATCATAGCAACATACAAGAACATAGAAGATGGTAATGTAGTTAGGGTTAGGAGTTATGCAACCCGCCTTAAGCAAGATCCAAGCTCCAAGCACCACCACAAGAAGGAGAGTAAGGCACTGTAGGGTTCGTCCACCACTAGAGGAAGAAGGAGACTCCAAGAAGGATCGGTCACCAAGCTTGTAAAAGAAGAGGGTGTCGTGCACCAAGGAGAGGAAGACTAAGGAACTAAAGGGACCTTAGCAAGGGAAAGGAAACACATATATAGAAGGGGATGGAGGAGAAACCAAGGGAAGGTAAGGCAAGGTGTCGCCCACCTAGGGACACTTGTCCATGAGCAAAGCCACATGCCCTAAACACATGTCCAAGACCATTGCCACATGCAAGCATCAAGCACCAAGTGTCCACTAGGGGTGACACAAATGAGGTCAAACAAGGTCAAAGGGTTCATGGGAGACACACCTCCATGCCATGGCCGACACAACCCTGGGCGACACACCCTGGGCGACATAAGCTCTTTCGCCCGACACAAGGTTCAACCAAGCAAAGGCAAGGCACCACAAGGCCCAACAAGCTCAACCAAGACCAAAGGAAACTCAAGCAACGAGCCCAAACCTTTCTCTCAATACTAGAGGAAGCAAGGAGAGGGAGGAACACCACACAAGGTGAAAAACTTGTCCACAAACCCTAGACTTGGGTTAATTGCAAGTAGCACCTCCAGCTCCCAACAAAGCACCAACAAACCCTAATAACCACTAAAGGTGATTAGCAAGCAACAAAGCATCAGGGTTAAGCAAAGCAAACAGGGTAAACCCTAAACGGAGGTCAGGGTCCTTACAATAGTGGTGGTAGTAGCGGTGGTAGTAGTAGTGATAGTAGTAGTGGAGGTAGTGGTAGTGGTGGTAGTTGTAGTGGTAGTCGTAGTAGTATTAGTGGTAGTAGTAATAGTAGTAGTAGTGGTAGTAGTAGTGGTATTAGTAGTGGTGGTGGTAGTAGTAGCAGTGGTGGTGGTAGTAGCGGTATTAGTAGTGGTGGTGGTAGTAGCAGTGGTGGTAGTAGTGGTATTAGTAGTGGTGGTGGTAGTAACAGTGGTGGTAGTAGTAGCAGTGGTGGTGGTAGTAGTCGTAGTGGCAATAGTAGTAGTAGTAGTAGTGGTTGTAGTAGTAGTGGTGGTGGTGGTAGTAGTGGTGGTGGTGGTAGTAGTGGTAGTGGTTGTAGTAGTAGTGTTGGTGGTGGTAGTGGTAGTAGTAGTGGTAGTAGTAGTGGTAGTAGTCCTAGTGGTAGTGGTAGTGGTAGTGGTAGTGGTAGTAGTAGTGGTGGTAGTAGTGGTAGTAGTAGTGGTAGTAGTAGTAGTAGTAGTAGTAGTAGTAGTAGTAGTAGTAGTAGTAGTAGTCATATTCATAGTCGTAGTCGTAGTAGTAGTCGTAGTAGTAGTATTAGTAATAGTAGTAGTAGTATGTCATAGCGATGGTAGTCGTAGTGGTAGTGGTAGTAGTATTAGTGGTAGTAGTATTGGTGGTAGTAGTAGTGGTAGTAGTAGGAGTGGTAGTAGTAGTGGTGGTAGTAGTAGTGGTGGTAGTAGAGTAGTGGTGGTAGTAGTAGTGGTAGTAGTAGGAGTGGTAGTAGTAGTGGTGGTAGTAGTAGTGGTGGTAGTAGAGTAGTGGTGGTAGTAGTAGTGGTGGTGGTAGTAGTAGTGGTAGTAGTTGTAGTAGTAGTAGTGGTGGTGGTGGTAGTAGTGGTAGTAGTAGTAGCGGTGGTAGTAGTAGCAGTGGTAGTAGTAGTAGTGGTGGCGGTGGTAGTAGTAGTGGTGGTGATGGTGGTGGTGGTAGTGGTAGTAGTAGTAGTAGTAGTAGTAGTGGTAGTAGTAGTGGTAGTAGCAGTAGTTGTAGTGGTGGTGGTGGTAGTAGTAGTAGTAGTATTAGTAGTAGTCGTAGTAGTTGTAGTAGTAGTAGTATTAGTATTAGTAGTAGTAGTAGTAGTCATAGCAGTTGTAGTAGTAGTTATAGTCGTAGTAGTCATAGTAGTATTAGTAGTAGTAGTAGTAGTAGTAGTAGTAGTAGTAGTAGTAGTAGTAGTAGTAGTAGTAGTAGTTAGTAGTAATCTAACCAGTGTCAAAATTAGGATTCTAGACTTAGGAGGGGCATTGCTTATATTGCAGGTAATGTGTGAGGACTACCGTCATAGTAGAGAGGGCACAAATGAGATTACTGGTATATTTTGTACTCAATCTCACGTACTACAACATATTTTAGAAAAGTAGGGCACATGCCCTACATGAGCTATATGTAGCTTCATCACTTGATCTAACCCACTTGTTTTTCTTAGATTGTTGTTGCCCAGTTGGTATGACAATAGTCATGATTTATGTTACATATACCTGATAGACATTTTTTGCATATGCCTACTCTGATGTGGTATAAATAAGACCCTAATTTTGAGGAATTCAAATTATAAGGATATTTTTGTCTTTTCATAATAGAAACACGAATCAAAACATCTAAGTGTGATATCTTATATTTCTCATAAGGTGTTGGATTAGTTTAGAGGAACTATGAACCTTAGTTAGGGTTTGTAAACAATTAGGGTTGCTAGTGGGATCCTCCTGGGTCACTTACTAACCATGGCTAGTTTTGCTGAGTTTTGACCATAAGTTGACCAACAAATCATTAGTGGGTTAACTACTTAGTTTGAATGATTAAGGATTTATTTTTCCATTGTAAAGTACCATTGTTCATTAATTGGACAAACTAACAAGGTCGAATGCTAGCATGACTAATTCTCTTGATCATTAGTGTCATTGTAGTAAGTAGCTACTAGTCAATCCAGTAGTTAGATTGACAGTTCAAAATAGCAAGATCAACTATTCGATTGTTGTCTATAGGAAATTGAAGGTAAGTCTAAGCCCACACCAATTGTCAATTATCGCATCCCTTTGGTGAGAGTGACACTAGTACAAATATAACATGTAATGTCAATTATTTTAGGTCTACACAATCGGTTAACTATGGAAGCCTAAGTGGGTGACACCACAACTGAAGTCTTGTGTCATACGTTTCTAGAGCAAGAGACATCTAACGAGAAAAATTGGGTATCAGTTGCTATAAAGGGTTTAATTGACATAAAAATTGATATATGTCATCGGTTTAACATAATAATTTGATGATGTAATCTTCTATTAGCAATAGGATAACATTGTATTGGTTATAGTTGTCGATTTTTCTTAAAGAAACTAAAAACATGAATCTGTGATGTCGGTTCTTATTGAAGAAAATCAATGTTATAATCTAATTTGAGCTATATTTTGACTTATAAGGATGACTTTGTAGTCAGTTTTGTAAAAATAACTAACAATGAAGAGTAGTATGTGTCGTCGATTCTTGAGAGAAAAACCATTATTGTACTTCCTTATCTTTTAAAAATTAACTGATAAGGATAGTGTGTTGTTTGTTTTATTATTTGAAATGATGATGCATATTTACATCATCAGTTTTTCAAGACAATTGATGTAACAATTTTTTCTATGGAAAGTCTACAGACCTACCGTATGGAAGTTCAGTGAGATGGAGCCTATAGTTCATTAGAGAGGCTCTATAAGTGTTTAAATTTGTAGTGAAATATGGCTAAAAAACAGGCAATGGAAACAAAAAATCCTATCTACCATATTCCCCATAAACCAGCAGATCATGTCAATAACTATAAGATAGGAAGGACAATTTCAAGGATATACCTGGTCCTAGAGAAAATCCAGTGACATCTCCTCTTTTTTCTTGATGCACAATTGTTGACTAGTTGTTCTTGGACAGTGTCTGTGTAGCTCCTGGCCTTCACCACAGACAACAGACTGGACAACTTTTGTTGTGACTCCTACAATCTGGACATGGACTGTGAATTGACATTGTCCTCCTAGCAGTAGACAAAGGACACCTGCCTCTAGAGTAGTCCACATGAACTTCCTAGAATTCATGTCATCCTACTAGAACAGACGTGAATGAGTTGTCCCTCCCATTGGCGTGCTAGTCACCAACTTGATCTCCCACAACAATGATCCTTAGTTGTTGTCTCCCTCTTTATCCCTCCCTTTGACGGGTAGGACTTTCTTGGGCTCTTTATTTGTTACCACAATCAGAGAGGACAACAATTGTTAAAGAAAATGATTTTCAATTGTTTGTATTGTGCTCTGGAAGCCCCCAGTACCCTTCTATTTATAGTAGAGGCTAGGGTCAGAGTTTCCATTCTATATGGGAGTAGAAGGGACTAGAAGATCTAGAGTTTTCACAACCTATGACAACTAAAACAGTCATCCAACAACCTAAATGTTCGTCTGGCATGTGAGATGATCGCCAGGCATGCAATATGGTTGTCTCACACTATGATACAATCATTTTGAAGTTTCTAAATCACATATGCGTTTGGCAATTTTGAATCCAATTAATACACGACATGACGTCAATACTAATTCCTTATTGCAATCGAATTTTGCCCAATTTGAGCAATCTCAAACATGTAAGACGGGGATCTTGCTCACCCAGACAATCATCTAGTGACTTGACCAGAGCTGATAAGTTCAACAGAGTGAACTTGTAACATCCCTGACCTGGGTTTAGGGCTAACCATGTTTGATTAGCCTAAATAAGTTGATTATAACTTTAATATAATTCTCTAAAGTGTTTTGTTATCAGGTGACCAACAAGTTTGGTCCTGTTTGAATAATGTTTGAGCAATGTTCTCTTATTTTGGACCAAAATGCAATTTACCCAAGAAGAGGGGTTATATTGCAATATGTCACATGTTGAAAGTGCATCATGTGTTTTAGCATCATAATATATATAATGATGCAAGGTGCTGGCTTGTGGAAAGCCTAAATTCCAAGTTTGAACTTGTTTGATTAATGCTAGTGCCTTGTGTAACAATTTTTGTACAGGTTGTAATTTACCCAAAATGTAGGGTTAATATGCAAATTACCACCTATAGAGTATTTCTACTCCCTCCTAGTATCATTTAGAGGAGAGAGAAAGGATACACCATGTTTGAATCATTTATGAATGATGGTACTCTTGATCATGAAAAGACCAAGAAAGGGTTGAATGTGAAACCCTAATTAGAGTTTGTATCGGGATGTAGAGTTCATATGAGAGTGCCTATCGGCCAAGGAGCCATAGGGGGAGTCTCATATGGTTTTGTGAACTCTTGGCCTTGTCCATAATGGGAAAATCACCTCAAGGAGGTGATCCATTATGAGTTGGATGCTCCTTGCAAATGTTGTATTAATTGGCATAATTTGTGAGATAAAGATGAGATATCTTATCAAACAAGATAACTATTGGCCAAAACATCATCTCGAGATTATCCTCAAGTGTTTTTCATGTCAAGATAAATATGAATGCATGCAAGGACACGTGTCAACCATGCATGGACACGTGGCACCTAGTAGATTTAAAATGATGACACCTCATATACACTCTCTTTCATGAGCTTCAACTATATATACCATTCCTTTCACCTATAAGTGAAATTTTCGAAATTTATCACCCCCTTGCTCTTAGATATAACGCATAGAGTCTTAGTATCGTGCATAGGTGAAGGAGTATTGTGCATAGAGCTTTGGTATCAGCCATAGCAAAGTGATATCGGCCATAGCAAGGTGATATCGGCCAAGTGAGGGATATCGACCACAAAGTGGTGATGTATCGTGCATAGTGTTGTGGAGCTCAAGTCTTGGACCTTTGATAAGCTCATCTTCAACCTTGGGAACGTGAATCTTTGGAGCTTGGAGCTTTGAATTTGCTCTTGAGATGGGTTATATAACTTGAAGTCCATTATGTTATTATTTACCATCTATTTTGCCTTAGTTGATGATTTATTTCCAATACAAATTTTCTTGCCTAATTGATGAATCCATAAGTTCTATTAGTGACCTAGGACTGTTGTCCATGAACTAGAACAGTAAGGACAAGTGTCTAGAGGTTGATGATGATGAAATCATCATGGTTCAACACGATATTGGGTTGAAGCACCTCTAACCCGATATGGTAAAGAGAACATATCACTAAAATGATACAATGAGGATGCATACATCTTATAAACAATATGATGATGAAGTAGATACCTTGTGCACAATATGGTGTCAAGCATACACCATGTGCATGATATGAGGTCAAGTATACACCTCATGCATGACTTGAAGTCAAGTATATACTCAAACCTGATATGACAAACCCTATATGATGAGTAACCCGGTATGATGATATGAATACACCACTAGCATGATATAGTGATGAATTTATACCTCATGGACAATATGAGTGACACATACAAACATATTGTGCACAATACGCTGTCAAGCACACACCTTATACCCGATATGATGTTGAGTATGTACCCTAACCCAATATGATGTTAAAACTTAACACAGTGTTGTGAAATCCGATATGAATTGGAACCCCATACCCCTATTAGTTTGTACACTTGAGCTAGTTGTGACTAAATCAGTTATCTAGCCTATTACTCATCACATGATGAAGGGTAAGATGATACCATGATGGTTGTGATGGGATATGAGCATAAGGGTCAAACCCAATATGCAAACCCTAAAGGTTGAGTAACCTAATATGGATGCACGATATAGTGATGAGGATACACCTCTATACCCGATATGGATGCATGATATGGTGATGAGGATATACCTCTATACCCAATATGGATGCACGATATGGTGATGAGGATACACCTCTATACTCAATATGGAAGTATACCTACACCTCTATATCCGATATGGAGGAAGCACCTCAATCTAATACACTTGATTGAGTGATACATGTAGTATGTTATGTCAAATGATACTTTAAGACATAAAGAGTTTAATACATTTTGATAAATATGGGCCAATGTACCTTGAGAGAAGGATTGAGACAACCTCATGGAGTATGATGTAATCAATATCCTAATGAGGATGAAATAGAAACTTATACTTGTTTAATACTTATGTAATGAGTATATATTGATACTCCTAATATGTGTGGAGTCTGATTTAGGGTTGTGATTCTTGGGGAATGTACTTGAAAACCCTAATCGGCTTAAAAAGGGAAACCTTATCCCTAATGAAGGGTAATGATATGATTTGAAACCACAATTGGTTAATAAAGGGAAACCCTAACCCTAATAATATTGAAGCCATGTTGGTATCATGAGATAATGAACATAGCTAAGCATCAGTTATGATATTTCATATAATACTGATTATATGGTTCTTGTAAGTCATGTGAAATACTTGTACAACAAGTATAATGTTTATATAGGTCTTATGACCTAGAGAAGGTTGTTGCCTAGTGAGAGGTGACAAGATGTTATATAGGTCTTATGACCTAGAGATGGATGTTGCCTAGTGAGAGGTGACAAGATGTTTGTATAGGTCTTATGACATAGAGATGGTTGTTGCCTAGTGAGAGGTGACAATATGTTATATAGGTCTTATGACCTAGAGATGGTTGTTGCCTAGTGAGAGGTGACAAGATGTTTATAAAAGTCTCATGATCTAGAGATATATGTAAGAGAAGGCAATGTTCAAAATGAACAAGGAAAATGGGAACCTTGTAACATAATAATAATAATAAATGGTTATAATAATAATAATGAAATATTGGTTATATATGCTTCATGGTTATTGCCAAATAAGGGCTATTGTAACATCCCCAGATTCTGCCGACTCAAGACTTAGAAGGCCCGATAGGACAAATCCAAAAACGTTAGGAAATTGTATCAGAGAGCGATGCAAAAGTGACATACACATACATGAAAATACAGCTATATTGCATACACCATAACAATCTCAACATTCAACATGCATATATTATAAATTGACTTATTACAACATGAGTGACAATTACATATTGAAAGGATATTTTACATAAGTCTAAACATGTATGCTAGGATCTTAACACAACAGGTACAACCTGTACAACTTGCTCACATCCAGTACTTTTGTCCCATGCTAGCTCTCAACCTAAAACATACGAGAAACAACAAATCAACACACAAAGTGTCGAGTACATGGGTAGAAAGATACACATATTCATGGTTTTCATAATTTGAAAAGATTTGAAGAAAGAAAGGAAGAAAATCATAGAAAACATTTATGATTAAGCAAAATATGCCAATTTTTACTCATTTTTCTAGATGAATTGTATTAATAAGGTGGACTATTACCAAAACATATATATTGGGCCTATCCCCATGTACTGAGTACTCTAGGGAAACTCCCCGTACACCGTGTGCTCTAGGGAGGTGTACTAGTCAACATTAATCTATTCCCTAATAAGGGGGATAATGAACATCTTAAATAACTACAAAACTTCTACTCATAATTTATGTTTTCAAGTGACAAAACAACGAGTACTACATAGTAATACTACATCCAATATTTGCAAATAGAAGAGAGCATACATACATATCATGATTGCAAGCAAGAAAATCATAGTCATATAATTAAATAAATCCACGTACCTAAGTTCAAAAATTCCTAATAATTCTTAATCATCTAGATATCTGATCATCACCTGATTAATAACATTTAATCATCATTAATACAATGTTCACCATTATTAATGATAATTAGATCCAAATTAGGGTTTTGACCAAACCTAGGTTTTACTGACTTAGAACATGTTTATGATATTTTTCTACTGATTAGGAGGTCATCATGGGGGTCTGGTCCAAATTTCATATTTTTTGATGATCAGTCTATTTTCTAGAATTAATATGAGGTTTAAAGTATCTAAATAAGAATTAATGCTAAAGGAGCTAATATTCTAAAATTGTAACTTGATCAGAGTTCATGTTTGGTCTCTAAATGACATTAGGGATCATAAAGAATTTTCTCATATTTAATTTCCATGATATGCTAACTATACCAATAATATAATCTCAAATAGAAGCATTATCATCTAAAAATATCATCAGTAGTTGTTCTTAAAAAGCCTTATCTAAGGATCTAGTAATGTAGAGAACATTTTTATGAGTCTAGGGATATTTTTGGGGTATATATAGGCCAATGGAACGATTTACTACAAATTTTCTAAGAACTAGTATGTTTATAAGAATTGAAGGATATTTACTAGAAGGATATTACTGGCACCATTGATTTAATGTGCTTCTCTACAGATCATGTGGCCTAGGGAGTGTTGTGTTGTCTCTTTAGAGAGCACCTTTATCTGGTGGGGTTAGGAATAGACCACTGGTTGATGTGATTGGTCGACCAATTCAATAGTCCGCTCAGTTGGTCAATTGTTGAACCGGATGGACCTTTCAACTCCCACGCGAGCCCTCTTCTACGGCGGCACTGCAACGTTCAATCTCAGGTGAGTGAAGGTGAGAGCTTGCATATCTCCTTTACAGATCAAGAGATGGAGAAGCTTGGCTCCCCCCCATCCCGCCTTACCAGCACCGCATCTCAGCGAGTGGCGAATGGCAGGCAGGGAACTAAAGGATTGCTCGGTACTCCTCTGTTCGACTGTGAGCGTGACTGCCGCAATAGTAGGGAGCGGTGAGGACTCTGTGCTGGTCAGCACCTTCTTGGCCAAAGCTAAGGCCTCCATGGTTTCTCTCCCTTCCTCATATATACGAAGTAATAGGTCAGGAAAGTCCAAAACAGATATGTGGCTTTCCCCTCAAGCCCGCCATTGATAGTTGTTGGAGCTCGCTGGGATGATTTGTGTACTGACCCATTTTCAAATTAGTCAACTGATTAGGGTTTACTTGGATAATTGTATGCTTAATTAAGTTGATCATTGTTTAAAGCTTGATTAGTGATGGTAGTTAAATTTTCATGTTTTAAATATAATGAGAAGTTTTAATCATACTTTGATTCACATAATTAGGGTTAAGGTTTGGAAACCCTAATCGGCCCAAATTAGGGTTTTGATGACATATGAATACAGAATTTGATAAGTATAGTGTCTCACTAAATGATTTTTAGTATTTTATGTGTAACACTGATTTAATTAAAATTTGCATATTATTTGTAAATATAAAATGTGAACAATATTGAAAAATATCAGAATTTTTGAAGAATGTTATGACCTGTTTATCGGATGAGTTTCAAACTCGACTGATCATATTTTCATATTGATATAGCAGTGTGGTAATTGAATTTTATCTTTTTATTGGAATATCCAATTGATCTCAAATTTTAACTATACTTGATAAACTGAATTATGGGTGTTAAATTGGCGTAATTTTTGGATGACTTTTGATCTCTACGGAGAGGGTTTCAGTCGAGTTCTGTGCAGGACAAACTCGACAAACCATGCTGTTGACTGCAATATATCAATATAATATTTGATTTTTATTTATTTATTGGTAAGTCCAAATGATCTTAAATTTTTACTTTATCTTAAAAACTTAATTTCAGAAATTGTGTTAAAGTTTCAAAAATTTTGGATGAGATTTGTGTTCTGAAAAAAGTGGTTTCGGTCGAGTTTATAACTCAGCCAACCAACCAGTTTGAGCAAAATAAAAATACATTAAGGGGCTTGTTTGCAAATGTTCTACACACTTCAATTCATCTATATCACTAAACTAACATACAGCGAGCTATCATAACTCGTCCTTCCTACCAAAGAAATGAAATTCTTGAGAGAGAGGAGAGCTAGGGTTTTGAGTAGAGAAAGTGGAGGAGATGATGACCTAGGGTTTCTCTATCCAAGATATGATGAAATCAAGTAAGTTTAGCTTCTTTGCATAGCATTTCATGGTGAATCTTCTCTCACATGTCAAGATTCCATCCCTCCCCTTATTTGATTTGAAATCACATCAAATCTCCCCCTTTTCTCACTCTTTCTCTTCTAATCTCCATTTCTAGGGTTTCCGAGTTGAGAGGAGAAAGAATTGGATTCTTTTGCGAGATTTTGATTGGGTTTCCAAAAATTCGGAGGTTGACCTCCGTTTTTAGGGTGCTTGGCACCTGAGGTGAGTGTTTTTCTCCCTCCTAAGCTTTGTAATCATTTTGAAAGTCTAATTCAATCCGGCTAAAACAATCAGAAACCTTTTTTGTATATGTATGTGATTGGATTTGATTTGGGAAAGATATTGGAGAATCCAATTTTACTGAATTTGATTATTTCTCATTAATTGAAACTTGATTAATTCATGTTATATTGATTGATGATGCATGGGTATTCTTATGGGTAGATGACTATGGTATTTCATGTGAATTTTGCCTAAAAATCAGCCCAATGGCCGATATGCTTGGAATTGAATTGACATGTATAAAGTCATATTTGAATTGTACTAGATTGTATTATACAAGTGTATTGTTGAATGTTAATGGAATTGAATGACCACATATCCTGATTAGGATCTGTGTTGAGGAAGTGAATGAAATGAGTCAATTAATCAATGTATACTTATGATTGATGAATGAAATGTGTGAAAATGGAAACTAGGGTTTCCATGTTTGTGAATAATCTTAATGAACCCTTGGGTATGATTGGATTACTGAATGATATGATTATTATGATATATTGAACTAAGGAATGACTTCTTGAAAACCCTAAAAGTTTATAATTAATACGATTATGAGTGATAAAGTTAGAACTTGTATATGATGTTGTAAATGTGATCAAATGCTGAAGTTGAAGGTATTAATACTTCAATTGAATATGATGAGTCTTACTAATATCACCTAAGTCCAATGTATTTGTTTTCATATAATAAAGAATGATCATTGTTGATTATGGGAATGACATTAGTAGTCAATGACAAGGTACACTTATTTGAATATAAGAGACAATATGAACAAGATGTATTAATGGTGATTCAAAGATAAATATGAAACTAATGAAGATAATATGATGAAGTATTTTATCTTTTATTTTAATTACATGTGGCTTAACCCAAATTAAATGAAATACACTAAGAACTATACTTTGATAAATATTATGTAGAAGAGAAGCATTGTATGTAAAGTGAATCAAGAAAGATTGGTCAAGATAATGTAATGAAAATGAAATGAAAGAAGTGAGACTACAGAGTATAAAATAATGGAAAAAGATAGGAATTAGTAGATGATTCTAAGAATGTAACTCTTATCCTAAAATGCTGAGTTTGATGATGCTAATGAATGAAAATCTCAAATGGGTGATTAAGAGATGTACATAACTGTAGTTGAATTCAACTAAATGATGAAACTCAAGTATTTGAATTGACTTACAAGAATGTGTTCTTGTATTGTGATTGTTTGATAGAATACTTGTATTATGAGAATGAACTATTTTGATAGAATTTAAATGATAATCAACATGTATTGACTAGTAACTCCATATGAAGAATATGAAATAAAAGAAGAAGAGAACTAAGTTTGTTATGCATGTATATGCATGAAATTTATTTACATCTATTGAGATTAGATGGAACAAGCATATGTTGTATGATAAATCTATTCTGAGTATGAGGAATGATACATGATGTCTATATGCTTTTACTATTGCTAGTTCTAATGCCTCTACTAATATTTGTTAAGAACTATGATATACAATGAACTGATGAGGAATATGTTGAAATGGAATTTAATATGCACTCCTTACATTGAGAAACCCTGATAAGGGTAAATGTTGCATAATGAGATTATGTCTAGGGCTGAAAGCCCACTGATGATGATAAAACCCTGAAGGGGTAAATGATGGACAATAAGAATATGTCTTGGGCTGAAGGCCCACTATTGATGATTAATATGAGTTGATGTAGAAGATAGAAATAATCATATTTGTTGAAATCTATAGACTTATTTTGCTTCTTGCTTTGATCATTGCCCTTATTGATAAACTTAATATGTTTCATTTTATCATAGTTACGTGAGAATACACAGATATGATATATGATGTTTTGAATTCTTGTAAGATGAGTAAAAGAGATTAATAACAAGTGAAATGATGGAACATCTAGTTAGGTGCCCTAAACACCGTGAGTTCCCTCCGAGGACCACACTGGGGAAACAAAACAGATCTCCTTGTAGTAATCGATGGATTATGAGAAGGATTTCCAGAGTGTGGATCGAGACCTTAAAGGTTAGACCACCAGGATTTAGGAGTGAGTCATTTCGAGTGGCTCTGGCCCTAAATCCTTGCTGTGAAAGTCTATGTCCAGATGAAATAGACTCTGTTGAAATGAAATATGTGAAATGTAAAATGAAAAATATGTGAAAATACTATGATATGTGATATACTGTTTTGCTAGTTCCTATCTTGTGTACCCGAGATGAGGATGTGAGCCTCTTTTGGCAACCCTGAGGTGGCCAGGGTCTGTTATTGATATCTTAGGGTGTCCGACTAAACCCTAAGATAGGGACGGTGAGTCGTTGACATGAGAATCAGGCGTGGCGACTTCTACTTGGTGAGGTACAAGCCAAGTAGTTGCAGGGCAAATGAATAAAAGATGATAAGCCGTGTAGAACATGATTTGAATGATTATTACATTCCTTGTACTACTAGTTGATTATTTATCATTGTTGATTAAGCTTCATGTTGTGGAAAGTAATCATGTTTCTATGGACATTTCCTATTTCATATTATGATCTGTCATGCTGACAAGTTATAAATGTTGGAATTTATATCTATTCTGAATATGAGTTGGATTGCTTTCTATTTGATAGTACTGTTTGGTAGATATGAATTATGTGTATTTCAACTTCAAGACTACAGGATGTGTTCCTGGTACAGCTGGTGAAGTGTCACAAATATAATGTTATTGTCATGTATTGATTCAAAATGCTTAGAACTTGACTTATTACTCACGCAGTAGGATTCTAAATCTGAACTAAGAAGTATTTGCTAATTTGTTCATTGATATTCTTTAACAGATATTTCAAAGTTATAATTGTTTTAAGTGATTACCTTATCTGTTTGATTAGATTACCATTGTAAGATAGATTTGACTCATGATAGAACTATCTTCTAGAATTTTCAATATCTACATGTTTATGTTATGTTTATTATACTTAATCTGATGTTGATGTATGTACCTAGCTTGAGTGGGAGGTATCCACTCACTGGGGCTCTATATGAGTCTCATGAGGTTGTTTCAAATGTTTTTAGGTATAATGCTATCCATCAGAGAGGTCATGACAAGGAAGATATAAATAGCATAATCTAGATAGATTAGAATGTCCCTATACTCTCTCTTTCCCAGGATGGGTTGTAGATTAAGTTTGTTCATCAATGTACATGTATCTGATGTAAACCGAACCACATATGAGAATAACATTTGATTCTGGATTTAATGGAGTTGAATATGATTTGTGATATCTAAATGTGATGTCCTTGATGTGACATTGATTTATGAGTTTGTGAACAAAGAAAAAGGAAAAAAAAATTATCTGTGTTTTTTGTATATTATTTATTCGCCTTTGTTGAGAATTCATTGTTTTATTTCATAATCTGGGTTTAGGTTTTGGGATTATCTCTAATGATTGGTATTTATGCTGATCAAAAGAGTGGGTCCTGATAGTCGTGGTATCAGAGCTTAGGTTAGATGAGTCTACAAGGACAATAGGATCTAGGACTAATTGATAATGTCGATGTTGAATATAACCTGAATGATGTGCATACTGACTGAACTCAGTATTCAGATACTCTGGTCAAGTATTTGGGTATTGAGTTAAGCCAGTATGGAACTGTCAACTATACTTCTTCTGGATGCCCTGACCAAGTATCCAGATGAACATAGTTTGGTAGTATAATAAGATGCATGATGAAAAAGAGAAGAATGGCTATAAAATGGTGAAAGAGAAAAGGATTTTATAATTCAATATGGAACCTATGGAAAACATGAAATTTCATATAAGAAAGATGAAAGCTTAATGGATTATGAACATAATCTCTAATGAGTTTGAGTCTGAGTATGAAATTTGAAATTGTGAGAAAAAGCTATGAACTAAGATACACACTAGATGATCTTCTTCATAAAGGAAATTGGTGAATGCAGATGATAATATGTGAATGAGTCATAACCTTAATCCATGAGATACACAATCAAATTAAAAAAAAAGGATGTGAAAGGTGATGTGAATCAGATCTTGATAAATGATGTATTACTGATATTAGTGATTCAAATGTTTATAATACTCAAGGAGAGATATGATGATGACATAGGATGAAATATCCATCTAATAAAAAAAGATGTCATATGAAAGAAAGATAAAATGGAATACTTTCTAACTGGATGTCGAGAGAGATGAATGATTAGATGATATGATATTCTTCCATATCTTTTCTTGGATTTCGGGATGAAATCCTAAAAGGAGGGGAGAATTTGTAATGACCCATTTTCAAATTAGTCATTTGATTAGGGTTTACTTGGATAGTTGTATGCTTAATTAAGTTTTTTTTTGGATAGCAAACAGATCCATTCATTACTCAAGCCATACGACATCTACAAGTAGAGAAGTACAACCAGAAGAAACCTAGATCAGTCACGAACATAGGTCTAACACCACTACCACTCATATTGGAACGAGATTGAAATGCTTCTGCATAGAACTCTCTTCTTCATAGCTGACCAAAGCAACTTTTGTGAGAGATACCTTCCACTTGAGCATAAGGCAGCGACATTAAGCATGAACCCGACTGAGATTTCATCCGATTGTTGACTCTACCATCCATGGAACGACTCGAGTAGCAAAGAACCTTAGGCAAAAATAAGACCAACCAGGGATCTCGTCACTCTCACGAAAGGAGAGAGACCCAAAATCTGAAGGGAGAGACAAATGCCGATGGAACACGGTGAGAAGAAGGCAAGAACTGCCTAGAACCAGGACCAAAATGAAAGGAAGGGAGCCGACACAGACTGAACTGAAAAACAGAGCGAAAGCAGCAAAGCGAGAAATGCCCGCCCCTAGCAGATCCATGCCAAAAGCTTCGTGGAGGCCACCTCCTTTCCTCCACCAAGCGACCAGCTTCGCTGGAGACGAAGCTACTGCCCAGGAAAACCACTGCCCCACCACCGTGAAGCCTCGATCTAAAGGCACGGAGGACGAAGGCGACGGAGAGGAGAGCCAACCAGTTGCAGCCCCATCGTCACATGATCTGCAAAGAAGACAGTCACCCGACAAATGCCCAGGGGGAGAGGGTGGCTATGCGCTGACATCTGACCACCTCCCCCGAGCGAGACAGTCACGCACATGAACCCTAGCCGCCTCCGGAGAGTCGCACACCCCCGAGTCCCGCTGCACAAATGACGTGCGTGTTAGGCTTGCTTAATTAAGTTGATCATTGTTTAAAGCTTGATTAGTGATGGTAATTAAATTTTCATGTTTTAAATATAATGAGAAGTTTTAATCATACTTTGATTCACATAATTAGGGTTAAGGTTTGGAAACCCTAATCGGCCCAAATTAGGGTTTTGATGACATATGAATACAGAATTTGATAAGTATAGTGTCTCACTAAATGATTTTATTATTTTATGTGTAACTCTGATTTAATTCAAACTTGGATATAATTTTGAAAAATAAAATTTGAACAATATTGAAAAATATCAGAATTTTTGAAGAATGTTATGACCTATTTATCAGTCAAGTTTCAAACTCGACCGATCATATTTTTAGATTGATATAGAAGTGTGGTAATTGAATTTTATATTTTTATTGGAATATCCAATTGATCAAAAACTTCAAATATACTTGAAAAACTGAATTATAGACACCCTGTTAAATTGGCATAATTTTTGGATGACTTTTGATCTCTACAGAGAGGGTGTCGGTCGAGTTCTGTGCAGGACAAACTCGACCGACCATGCTGCTGACTGCAATATAGCAGTGTAGTATTTGATTTTTATTTATTTGTTGGTATTACCAAATGATCTCAAATTTTTACTGTATCTTAAAAACTTAATTTCAGAAATTTTTGTTAATGTTTCATAATTTTTGGATGAGGTTTGTGTTCTGAAACAAGTGGTTTCGGTCAAGTTTATAACTCAGCCGACCAACCAGTTTGAGCAAAATAAAAATACATTAAGGGGCTTGTTTGCAAATGTTCTACACACCTCAATTCATCTATATCACTAAACTAACACACAATGAGCTATCATAACTCGTCCTTCCTATCAAAGAAATGAAATTCTTGAGAGAGAGGAGAGCTAGGGTTTTGAGTAGAGAAAGTGGAGGAGATGATGACCTAGGGTTTCTCTATCCAAGATATGATGAAATCAAGTAAGTTTAGCTTCTTTGCATAGCATTTCATGGTGAATCTTCTCTCACATGTCAATATTCCATCCCTCCCCTTATTTGATTTGAAATCACATCAAATCTCCCCCTTTTCTCACTCTTTCTCTTCTAATCTCCATTTCTAGGGTTTCCGAGTTGAGAGGAGAAAAAATTGGATTCTTTTGCGAGAGTTTGATTGGGTTTCCAAAAATTTAGAGGTTGATCTCCGTTTTTAGGGTGCTTGGCACCTGAGGTGAGTGTTTTTCTCCCTCCTAAGATTTGTAATCATGTTGAAAGCCTAATTCAATCTGGCTAAAACAATCAGAAACCTTGTTTGTATATGTATGTGATTGGATTTGATTTGGGAAAGATATTGGAGAATCCAATTTTACTGATTTTGATTATTTCTCATTGATTGAAACTTGATTAATTCCTATTATATTGATTGATGATGCATGGGTATTCCTATGGGTACATGACTATGATATTTCATGTGAATTTTGCATAAAAAACAGCCCAATGGCCGATATTCTTGGAATTGAATTGACATGCATAAAGTCATATTTGAATTGTAATAGATTGTATTATACAAGTGTATTGTTGAATGATAATGGAATTGAATGAACACATATCCTGATTAGGATTTGTGTTGAAGAAGTGAATGAAATGAGTCAATTAATCAATGTATACTTATGATTGATGAATGAAATGTGTGAAAATGGAAACTAGGGTTTCCATGGTTGTGAATAACCTTAATGAACCCTTGATATATGATAGGATTACTAAATGATATGCTTATTATGATATGTTGAACTAAGGAATGACTTTTTGAAAACCCTAAAAGTTTATAATTAATACGATTATGAGTGATAAAGTTAGAACTTGTATATGATGTTGTAAATGTGATCAAATGCTGAAGTTGAAGGTATTAATACTTCAATTGAATATGATGAGTCTTACTAATATCACCTAAGTCCAATGTATTTTTTTTAGTATAATAAAGAATGATCATTGTTGATTATGGGAATGACATTAGTAGTCAATGACAAGGTACACTTATCTAAATATAAGAGACAGTATGAACAAGATGTACTTAATGGTGATTCCAAGATAAAGATGTCACTAATGAAGATAATATGATGAAGTATTTTATATTTTATTTTAATTACATGTGGCTTAACCCAAATTAAATGAAATACACTAAGAACTATACTTTGATAAATATTATGTATAAGAGAAGTATTGTATGTAAAGTGAATCACGAAAGATTGGTCCAGATAATGTAATGAAAATGAAATGAAAGAAGTGAGACTACTGAGTATAAAATGATGGAAAAAGATAGAAATTAGTAGAGGATTCTAAGAATGTAACTCTGACCCTAAAATGATGAGTTTGATGATGCTAATGAATTAAAATCTCAAATGGGTGATTAAGAGATGTACATAACTGTAGTAGAATTCAACTAAATGATGACACTCAAGTATTGGAATTGACTTACAAGAATGTGTTCTTGTATTGTGATTATTTTATAGAATACTTGAATTATGAGAATGAACTATTTTGATGGAATTCAAATGATAATCAACATGTATTGACTAGTAACCCCATATGAAGAATGTGAAATAAAAGAAGAAGAGAATTAAGTCTGTTATTCATGTATATGCATGAAATTTACTTACATCTATTGAGATTAGATGGAACAAGCATATGTTGTATGATAAATCTATTCTGAGTATGAGGAATGATATATGATGTCTATATGCTTTTACTATTGCTAGTTCTAATGCCTCTACTAATATTTGTTAAGAACTATGGTATACAATGAATTGATGAGGAATATGTTGAAATGGAATTTAATATGCACTCCTTACATTGAGAAACCCTAATAAGGGTAAATGTTGCATAATGAGATTATGTCTAGGGTTGAAAGCCCACTGATGGTGATAAAACCCTGAAGGGGTAAATGATGGACAATAAGAATATGTCTTGGGCTGAAGGCCCACTATTGATGATTACTATGCGTTGATGTAGAAGACTGAAATAATCATATTTGTTGAAATATATAGGCTTATTGTGCTTCTTTCTTTGATCATTGCCCTTATTGATAAACTTAATATGTTTCATGTTATCATAGTTACGCGAGAATACACAGATATGATATATGATGTTTTGAATTCTTATAAGATGAGTAAAAGAGATTAATAACAAGTGAAATGATGGAACATCTAGTTAGGTGCCCTGAACACCGTGAGTTCCCCCCGAGGACCATACTAGGGAAACAAAACAGATCTCCTTGTAGTAATCGATGAATTATGATAAGGATTTCCAGAGTGTGGATCGAGACCATAAAGGTTAGACCACCAGGATTTAGGAGTGAGTCATCTGGAGTGGCTCTGGCCCTAAATCCTTACTGTGAAAGTCTATGTCCAGATGGAATCGACTCTATTGAAATGAAATATGTGAAATGTGAAATGAAAAATATGTGAAAATACTGTGATATGTGATATACTGTTTTGTTGGTTCCTATCTCGTGTACCCGAGATGAGGACTTGAGCCTCTTTAGGCAACCTTGAGGTGTCCTGGGTCTATTGTTGATATCTTAGGGTGGATGACTAAACCCTAAGACTTTGACAGTGAGTCGTTGACATGAGAATCAGGCGTGGCGACTTCTACTTGGTGAGTTACAAGCCAAGTAGTTTCAGGGAAAATGAATAAAAGATGATAAGCCGTGTAGAACATGATTTGAATGATTATTACATTCCTTGTACTACTAGTTGATGATTTGTCATTGTTGATTAAGCTTCATGTTTTGGAAAGTAATCATGTTGCTATGGACATTTCCTATTTCATATTATGATCTGTCATGCTGACAAGTTATAAATGCTGGAATTTATATCTATTCTGAATATGAGTTGGATTGCTTGCTATTTGATAGTACTGTTTGGTAGATATGTATTATGTGTACTTTAGCTTCAGGACTGCAGGATGTGTTCCTGGTCCGGCTGGTGGAGTGTCACAAATATAATGTTATTGTCATGTATTGATTCAAAATGCTTATAACTTGACTTATTACTCATGCAGTAGGATTCTTAATCTGAACTAAGAAGTATTTGCTAATTTGTTCATTGTTATGCTTTAAAAAATATTTCAAAGTTATAATTGGTTTAAGTGATTACCTTATCTTTTGGATTATATTACCATTGCAAGATAGATTTGACTCATCATAGAACTATCTACTTGACTTTTCAATATATGTATGTTTCTGTTAAGTTTATTATACCTAATAAGGGTATCCACTCACTGGGGCTATATATGAGTCTCATGAGGTTGTTTCAAATGTTTTTAGGCATAATGGTATCCAGCGGAGAGGCCACGGCAAGGAAGATATAAATAGCATAATCTAGATAGATTAGAATGTCCATGTACTCTCTCTTTCCCGTGATGGGTTGTAGATTAAGTTTGTTCATCAATGTACATGTATCTGATGTAAACTCAACCGCATATGAGAATAAGATTTGATTCTGGATTTAATGGAGTTGAATATGATTTGTGATATCTAAATGTGATGTCCTTGATGTGACATTGATTTATGAGTTTGTGAACAAAGAAAAAGGAAGAAAAGTATCTGTGTTTTTCGTATATTGTTTATTCGCCTTTGTCGAGAATTCATTGTTTTATTTCATAATCTGGGTTTAGGTTTTGGGATTATCTCTAATGATTGGTATTTATGCTGATCAAAAGAGTGGGTCCTGAAAATTTGGGCGTCTACCATAGAACCCCTTTCACCTTCATCAGAAGTGGCAAAGGGCTGTCCAGGTCCATAAGAACTCAAGAGGACCATAAGAACATGATGAGGAGTCAGAAAAGGTCTCCACCAGACTCATCCATTGACGTTGACTAGGGAGAGATGGTGGTCTCTCATCTAGTATTCTCACCATAAAAAGAATATCTCCTAGGCTTCCACAAGATCTGGGGTTTGTTGACCCCTAGTTATCTTCTCCTGTTCATCCTTCTACCCCACCCTATTTCACTAGTTTTGTGCCACGAGAAGAGATGGAGAAATAGTGTAGGAGTTGGGGGGTTGATCTCTCTGGTCTCTCCATAGTTTGGCACAACTCAGGAGCTGTTGGCTAGATCCTACCCTCACAGAGAAATGGGCTTGCATAGAAAAGGTTGATCACCCATGGAATCGTGGAGAGAAAGGGTTGCCAAACTGTTGACTCTTTCTTCCCATGAGATCTAGAGGTTGGGGACAAGGTTCTCATCACCGGATCCCTCAGTGACAACCCAGCTTAAGCCATGCCACACCTATGCAGTCTGCCCCATATTCCTGATGGTTGCGTGACACTTGAATGCCACTTCTTGCTATACATATCAGAAACCATATTCCACAATTCATATAATTCAACATTTATTTGCAATATCCAAACCTAAATAGCTCCTTGCAGAACCATAATTCTGGGTCTGCACTGAAATGGGGTGATATTATCAGGCCATATAGTTGAGCCTTGATGAGGATGTCAAGAGTCTAAGTGGGGGAGATTGTAACATCCCAGGATTTGAGGCCTCGGATAAAATGATCTTATAAGGAATGATTGGACTACCCATATCACCAAGGTGCACCTCCTTTTCTGGGAACCCATCACTAAAGAACTCCATATTTAAGCGTGCTCATCTTGGAGTAGTACTGGGATGGGTGACCTGTCGGGAAGTTGATCCTGGCATGCGTGTGAGTGAGGACAAAGCGTGCAGTTAAGGCTAGTGGTGGTCTGTGGGGACATTCGTCATTCTTGAAACACTACTAGAGCCTTGGATAGTGGGCTCGGGCATTACATAAGAGATAGCTTCCAATTGTACAATAGAGGCCGAGTATATTGCTGCATCAAATGTAGCAAAGGAGGTTTTATGAATCAAGAAGTTCATTATAGAACTTGGGGTTGTTACAAGCATCAACGATACAATCGAGCTATATTGTGACAACAATGAAGTCATTGCATAAGCTAAGGAAACGATATTGCATCAGTTCTCAAATCATATACAAAGGCCGGTTCCTTCTCATACAAGAGATCATACATTAAGGATATGTACATATTTGCATAGTACCTATTGAGAGAAATGTTGTTGACCGCTTGACAAAGGCACTTTCATAGAAGAAGCATGATGGTCATGTTAGATCACTTGAGATACAATTCGTGGGTGCTTGGCTCTAAGTGCAAGTGAGAGTCTGTTGATATGTGTGCCCGGAGAGACAATCATATGATGATTGTAATGTCATAAATTGTAATTGATTTGATTAATAAATAAAGGCAAGCTTCAAATTTATTCTATTTAATTTAGTTATAAGATAATGATGTAACATTATAAATGTCTAGAGAGTTATATTACTCAATGATGTATGCCTTCAAGTAATAAGATCATACCAATGTTAAGAGTACATATATATTCTCATTATGTCCCTAATTGGTCGTTATTGTGGAAGGTTGATAGACAACAATGACACATAAGATCAGAGTGTGAGTTGATTGATGACAAAGTCTCATTAGTCATGATATGGCTACATTAAACCAAGCGCACAGACACATGTTAGAGAACAATGTATCTGACAGACCCACCATGAGACTGATACATGGAAACCATTACCAGGGTAGTCATATTCAGATCTCACAGTGATGGTGGTGTTTGTGGTTCTCAGACCTAAAATCACTACACTCATCACATGTCGTTCGGTATGCTTTGACATCATCAGAAACAATCCTGAAATATGGGTTGTTATAATGGTGATGATTGAGTGACTGTGACACATGGGAATTGAATGTGAGTGATAGATATGGGATTTGTCCTAGTGTGTATATATGAGCTAGTCAATTGATCTGAAATTATATCTGTAGGTCAAAAGGAAGAAACCTGCTACAACTCGGCCACCACCTCCACCTCCTCCTGAAGTACCTAGTTGGCTTCCAAGAGACCTATTCGACTCGGTAGGTCCTAATTCTAATTGTATGGCAGTATGGATAGGCGAACAGGACCCAAATTCTCCTATAAATGTTTCTATTTCAGTGGATGTTGTAGGTGAATCATACGATAACAAAATATGTATACAAGATATTTTGGAGTTGTTTAGTTATGATTGGCTGAATACATCTACGATAGAGCTACAGATATGGTGAGATATTGTTTATATATCCATATAACTTGTTTTATATATGGTGATCTGGTTTCTTATATATTACTGCATACATAATACATGTTTTGCGGCCACTTACACACGATCTGTAAAGATTTTTCATTTTCCCATGTGGGATTTCTAGTTCCATCTTTGATCAGTCACATAGATAAATAGCCTTCATCAGTTACCTCATACTGCTCTACCGCTTTTAAATATTTTGGTAAAAAAAAGACAGTGATAATAGCTCAATTCAATGTTGAGTAAGTTTACTTTGCTTATAATTTGGACTTAAGAAAATTACACTTTTATTGTGGATTTTGATATATTAACTTTTAACTTTCTTACCTCTAGTGCTAAGCATTGGAAGTTACTAGTTATTGTCCCCAAGATGTGGACTATTTATTATCTAGATCCTTCGGGGAAGCAGTTAGACTCATTATATGGACACTCAATGAAAAGGCCATTATTCACGTGAGAAATCTTTCATATTTTATATCCGTCAACATCTATTATTATATTATTATTTAATAATGCAATTTAATGTGTTACATTAAAATATAGGGCTTTAAAAAGTTCAACAAAGCTGGACGAAACATGGCCAAGACAAAGAAATTGTTACTTTGGGAGAATGTAAAAGTAATTTCCTGACTCTAATGTATATATTATTTATGCAAACTATACTTGTTTGTATTTGTTAACATATTGCATGTTTCAATTTATAGTGTGCTACATAAAACAACAGTTGGGCATGTGCATACTACGTGATGCGATATATGGACCTAATTATCAAACATGCTGCATTGGAAATCAATACCATATAACATGTATTATATATAGTCTCACTAGATAATATGTATATCAATCTTAATATATATTATTAATTTTATATATATGTCATTCTCTTTGTAGGTATTTAAAACCAGTGACTTCACTACAGGTGAAAAGTTATTAGATGTACATACTCCCTATATGATAGAAGAATTAAATGATGTAAGAGAACAATGGGAAAAAGCCTTACAAGTAGTGAGAATTTTTTATTATCATTGGAATACTGATGGTGATGATGACAATGATAATGATAAAGAATGATATTTCTAAACTTTATTATCATAATTATTTCTGTATTTGATGACATGTTAAACTTTGAAAGACACACTTATATATGCATGTCTGAATGATTTTTTTTGAATTGTCTTATCTATATACATATGTGTGTGAAGATGAATACATGAATGTTTCTACATGTGTCTGAATGTGAAAAGAGATGAAATGAATGGAACTGCAGGTTGCTACATGTGTGTGAATATGAAATGGAGGAATGAAATGGAACTACAGGTTTCTACATGTGCATGTGATGAGATAATAATATGAAATGTGCTTATACGTGTTTGTGAATCATTCCATATATTAATTTTGTCCATCCGTGTTCATTTTCCAGGTTTGTGGCTTGTTGTTGGTTGAAATCAATGGATATTGTAAACTTGCAATTCAAAATTGAATTGCATGTTCTACATTCTACTGACCAGTCAAACACCAGGCCTGCAAGCTTATAAGAGAAAAAAATCAAAACATAGTTGTCGGTTAACAAAAGAAACTGACAACAAAAACTTAACTCTTCGATGATTAATAGTTAATCGACGCCTTTATCCCCTAATGATGTCATTTACTATTTGGTTAACTTATAAACTGTCAATAATTTTAGGTCAACAAAGTCAGTTTTTTGTTGCTAATCGACACCTACGGTCTAACCTGGGGCCAATTTTTTTCAGGATGGGATGTGGCGTCGGTTATTACTTGATAACTGACGCATATGGTCCCCCTACTGGCGTGTTTTTTGGGTTTGCAATCGGGGGATGGCTTTGTGTCGGCGCTTATGAAACTGACGCTGATGGTGTCTACATTTAGTGTCACCCACTTGGGTGTCACTTGGAAACTGACTTATAAAGCTATATTTAACTGACACTAAAGGTGATATATGTACGTGTGATATCTATCACTCACAGTCAGTCCCCATGCATCATAATAGCCTAATCATCAGTGTTATAACAACCCATGTTTTAGGACTATGTTTGATGATGTCAAAGAATACCTAATGACATGTGATGAATGCAATGATTTTATATCTAGGAACCATAAACAGCACCATCACTATGAGAAATGACTATGACTACTTCCATGTGTCAGTCTCTTGGTGGGTTTGTATGATACACTATTATCTAACATGTATATGTGTTGTTGGTTTGATATATCCATATCATGACTAATGAGACTCTGTCATCAACCAACTTACACTTTGATCTTATGTGTCATTGTTGTGTATCAACCTCCCACAATAACAATTGATCAAGGACATAATGAGGATGTATATGTACTCTTAACATTGGTATGATCTCATTTCCCCAAGTCACATACTAGAAGACATACATCATTGAGTTATATAATTCTATGGACATTTATAATGTTACATCATTATCTCATGACTGAATTAAATAGAATAAATTAGAAGCTTTCATATATTTATTAATCAAATCAATTACAAATTATTCCATTACAATCATCATATGATTGGCTCTCTGGGCATACATACCAACAAACTTAACAAGAGGCCAGAAATAAATGCATAACCTGTAAGAACAAACACATATAAGAATCAACATCGATAGTTCATTACATTCCCATGCACATATGCACACATATACAATCCCTTCACATGAACATATGCATGCATACACAATTCATTCACATATATACAATTTTGTTCTCATCCACATGTATAAATGCAATTCTTATACTATTAATTTATCTTCGCATTCATTCACATACATATGCACATATTCACATATGCATCAATAATTCACTTTCCTCAAACTAAAAGTTGCTAAAAGTTAGTTACATCACATGTATATAGAAATCATGACATCAAAGGTTAATAAACATCATATTTATCCCAATTAATTATAAAGTTGAAAAGTGTATGATTCTTCAACCAAACAGATGGTCAGTTCACCATTGATATGATTAGAGAATCCTCTAAAAACATATGCCTCATGGTTCCTAAAAATTAGGAGATGCCTACCTAGTTGATTAAGTGGTTAATTACAACAACCATTAAAGGAGCATAGAGATGAAACCTTGTAAAAGTTACATATGATAAGAGATACATGTTGTTCTATGCTTGATAAGAGACAAAAAGTATGGCCTCTGAGTGATGTGTGATACAATAAATAGAATAATTTTGGATGACAGTAGAGTTCCATAGTTGAAAGGTACTACTAGACCTGTACATGTGGTACAACAGTTCCTATGTTGAACAACGTTGACCATGCCGAACTTAAGGGAATAGAATATGACTTCTATGAGAATAATGTGACATCATCATGAGATGAAACTTACCATGTGGAAGATTGGGTATGAGGTCCATGATAAGTATCTATCTTTGTTTATCTTGGATTTTAGGGGCGAAATCACTGTTAGGGGTTTATAGTTGTAAGGCCCCTAAACTTGCTTAAAGAGTTCAATAAGATTAATTACCAAAATTGAATGCTTAGAACCCAAATCTAACCTTGTTATATGCAAATGTTTCTAAGCGGATGTTGATGTTGAAATCAATTTTAACTTATCCATATTTTTGGGTATGTGGTTAATTGGTGATTGATTGTTTTTATGTTTTGAGTAATCTCATTTAGCGTGATGAGGTTTCACAGTTAAGTTGGTATCAGAGCTTTAAGTTTACTGAGTCTATAGGGACACTAGGACTTAGGACTAGGATGATGTTTAAGTAAGGAACATGACATGAAAATATAGTGCATACTGCCTAATCTCAATACTTGGGTGGCGTGGCCATGTATTCAAGTATTGAAGAAAAGGTAAGAATGTAACTTTAAGATTGTTATCTTTTTTATTACTGTGATCAAGTATTCATTTTGAAACAATCTAAAGAGCATAATGAATCAAAAATCATGGTGCAGATAACTCAATATTACCTCAAGAGAAGATGAGAATTACATCATTATCTATCAAAACTTGAATGTTTGGTAACTATAAAAGAAAGGTACAACATCATGAAATCTAAATCAGAATACAAATATGAAAAAGTAGAGTTCTTGAAGATGTGATTCAAGAAGATAATAAAGTAAAATACATATAAGTATGTGATTATAAAGTAAATCAAGGTATGAAATCAACATAAGATGGAGATAACTCCTATAATAAGTAAAAATGAGAAGATAAATGGGAACAATGACAAAGGAATAAGGTTGAACCTGAGTTAATCTCAGACGTGACAAAGGAATAAGGTTGAACCTGAGTTAATCTCAGACCGACCTATGTGTGTAAGAAAGTGTTAATGTAAAATCAGCATGAAATGTGAATGAAATTAAGGGATATGATCCATGTTTAATGAAGAAAATGAAAAATATGATGATTTACCTGTTGATAAGTGGTTGAAAAACATAATAAAATAAGAGAACATACCCTAGTGGGATAAATAGTCATCAAGGAAGGAGTAATGAGATATGTTAATCATGATTATTCCTATGCTAATGGCAAGGAACCCAAAATGAAAAAGGTAATTTGACACATAAGAAGTTGTAACATGCATAATGAAAATAGAATTGGTTACCTTTTTGCTAGTGACCCTTGAACAATGATGTTATGATGTGGGAAGTGTGTTTCCCTTTGTGTCTTTCCTTTCTAGGGCACATCTTTCAAGTGGCTCATTGCCACTTGGTATGTGTGGATTCATTGTAAACATGAGGTTTGTTGGCTTATTACAGCAGAAGGTTGCTTGGACTATGGTTCCAAGATCATAAAGTTTGTGACGAGTTTGTTTTTAAGACTTTAAATAATTAGGAAGGCTTTTATTATATGTCTTGAGATTTGTTATGTTGGTAAAAGTAGATGAGATAAGGATGTGAGTTCCTTATAGTGCATGATGTGGATCCCAAGGTAATGAATCCTAGTATCCAAGATGTATCAACATTATGGGAAGTATGTGAAGGTTGGAGATGTTTATTAAACAAACATTCCAAGTATTCATCTCCCTTAGAGAGAGAGAGAGTTGATGATGACCCTCTAAATGTTGTTTGGAAGGGAAAACAAAAGTAATTCTATAATGTTGTGTATGGTTCAATGATAGATGGACAATACCACTATCAAGGATAGATGATTTATTGATCAATAGACATGTGCTATCGTGTTCCTTTAAGATAAACCTAGGATGAAATATCAATGCATAAGAGTTAGAGTGGATGACATAAGTTACATGACAATGATGAGCTTAGGGTTATGTCCTTTACACTAACCAATGTACCAATGGAATTCATGAATAGGAGGAATAGAGTGTTCAGGTCATGTCTTACAAGTTGTAGCAAGCTTTGAATAGTGACATCTCAAAGTATTTCAGAGATGATTAGTAACATGGTCAACATCTTTGTTAAACCTTAACATTAATGAAGCAATTGTACTTATGTGTGACAAGTCTAGAAAGAGTGAGTTTAAGGTTGACTAAAGTATCTTCTTGGAGTTATATACATCTATTAAGTGTGTTGTGGGAATCCTGATAAGATGAAGACAGTGTCGTTGTTCTACTATTAACAAGGTCAATCAAGAAGTTATATTTGTTAAAGGTTATAGACAAGTGTATGATTCTTCAACCAAATAGATGGTCAATTCACCATTGATATGATTAGAGAATCCTCTAAAAACATATGCCTCATAGTTCTTGAAAATTAGGATATGCCTACCTGGTTGATTAAGTGGTTAATTACAACAACCATTAAAGGTGCATGGAGATGAAACCTTGTAAAAGTTACATATGATCATAGATACATGTTGTTCTATGTTTGGTAAGAGACAAAGAGCATGGCCTCTGAGTGATGTGTGATATAACAGATAGAATAGTTTCGGATGACAGTAGAGTCCCAAAGTTGGAAGGTACTACTAGACCTATACAAGTGGTACAACAGTTCCTATGTTGACCAAAGATGACACATGAAAAAGTTGAGAGAAAAGAATATGACTTCTATGAGAATAATGTGACATCATCATGAGATGGAAGTTACCATGTGGAAGACTAGGTATGAGGTCAATGAGAAGTATATATCTTTGTTTACCTTTGATTTTAGGTTCAAAATCCCTATTAGGGGTTTATAGTTGTAAGGCCCCTAAACTTGCTTAAAGTTTTGAATAATCTTAATTACCATAATTGAGTGCTTATAAACCTAATCTAACCTTGTGAAATACTTTTAAATAATATAAGCTTAAGTTTCAAATTTGGCCCAATTTGGACATCGTTTGAGCAAATTATGCAATTTTATATACATTGTGGACTTTTCTGCAATTTACCCAATCGAGGGGTTTTCCTTTTGCAATTTGTCACATGAATTATTTTTCATATATGTTATCTTATCATTCTTGATCTTTTTGAGCCATGGGGATCCTGATTAAACCTTGGTTAGAAGGTGTTTTCTTCGAGGGTATTTTACGATTTACATGTTTATGGATGAGATACCTTTAGGAGCTATCAACTAATGATTTATTTGTTTTGCTTGGAAATTAAAGAAACAAGGGATAATCAGGTCACTATGATATTTGGGAAAGCTTCTTGTGTGTGTGCTTGTATATTCTTAATAGTTTAAGGCCATGGACACTTGGAAAGATACTAGAACTTCAACTTTTTATTTTTCTTTATCTTAAAGTTTTATATACTTATCCCTAAGCACTTAAATGAACCATTTGCTCTCCACCACTTCCCTCCTCCTATGAACCTCGTTCTCCCTCTATGTTGTTGCTAAGTTCCTATCTAAAGAAGAAAGTGGGGATCTTCTTGGGGAAAAAGCATCCAGGGGTGCAATTGACTTCCTTTTAGGGGTCGTTTGGGTAGAGTAATTGGAAGCGGTATTGTAATTAGATCTAGTATTCTAAATGTTGCATTTAATATCTCGTCATTTGGGTTGTCGTAGGAGATTTTATGACTGTCAGTTTTAGAATGTCGTATTTTTCGCTATATGTATTCCACGATCTTCGCAAAGTATGCCGGTATTGGCATTATTTGTAACCGCTACAGACAGGATCCTCCCACAACTTGCCCCTATACATCCGTCACTCCCAAACCCCTCTCTTCCCCCCCCCCCCCCCGAAGACTGTATTCTCCCACGTTCACCTCCTCCAACCATCATCTCCTCCCTCGTCTACCTCTTCCTCCACCACTGCTTCTCCCTTTGCCCATTCTCCTATACCCAATCCCGCGGCTAGGGTTCCGACATGGTGGCCCGTGGTTCACGACTCCTCGGTGGTTCGAGATTCTGAAGATGATCCTCTACCGCCTCCAAGTTCTCTACAACCTCGCACCTCTCGGCCCCGCTGTCCACTCCCCAATCATAGTTGTTGTCTCTGCCAAAATCTTCCTGGGCCTCCTCTCCTTGGCGGTCAAGATCCGCCACACCCGGTTGTTGTGAAGGCGAACGCTGACCACTCCACGCTCATGTTCACCTCGGCGTCCTCCTGCTGATCGACCTTTGTCCTCACTGAAAGGTGTTCGGCTCCATCCTCAATCTGTCGCTGCTGCTGCTCTTCATGGTATCTCAAGGCCGTCATCATGAGGAAAGGGGTTCTCATCCATGGAAGGTGATGTGGTTGCCAATTCTAATGATAATACGGGTTGCACGACAATGGGAAATAAGCAGGATAACGCGAAGCTAGATGTTAAGAAGGTGCGATAAAACATCCATCCAGATAGGGGATTTTACCCTCACAATGCTACATTAGTTGTTGTATTTTTAAGTTGAACGTTATCCAAACAATGCACTTAACAGTTCCAGTACTTGTTAATGGGGTAATCAAAATCCCATAATTTGCTGACTACTATGGTGATTCAAAAGGGGCCACCCAAACAACCCCTTAGGGTTTAAAAAGCTTCCTTCTAGTGATCTTGACATAAAAGAGTAAGAAACCCCTTATTTCCTCCATTTATTTCTTTTTTATCCTTCCTCCTACCTTTCTCCAGGTCAGAACCTTGCTGTTCCATGGTAGAAATTGGTCTAAAGCTCTAAAACCCTACCTTTCTTACTCCTTATGCTTAGGGTTTGCTCATTTGATGAAGAAAGGTGCTAGATGGACGAGTTCACAGCTTACGCTTGGATTTTCTACCCTACCTGCTCGTGTTTTCTTATTTTTGGGATTTTATCTTCTAATTATAGGCAAGTTTTATAACTTTCTTTACATTTATTTCTTACCATAAGCTTGCTAGCTCATGTTCTTGCTTGAAAATGATGATCCATGAACTAAAAAGCTATGCTTGACTTGCATTTCAATTTTTATAATGCTCCCTGTACTAATTTCAGTTCTAGATGAACCTGTATTTATGTGTACGTTGTTTCTAAGGTATAATATGACTTGGATCAGGTTGGTTTTACAAACTATGGTGCTAAGCACCTATCAACCAATGGTCAATTTTAGGGTTTAAAGCTGATTTCTTCTATAAACACATGACTCAATAGTGGTACCATTGCAATAACTGATGGTGTTGTCTTCGTGAAAATTGATGGTGGAGACCAAGGGAGTCAACTGACGTTCACCCATTATGTCAGGTGTTGGCCTAATTCGAAGCTTAGTGATTAACAACAAAGTACCATAATAATGCTATCAATCAATGGTGATATTAGTTTGATATTCAATGGTGATTAATGAATATAGTGTTGATCTAACAATCTATGGTGACTTAATGGTCACTACTGATGGTGGATCAGGTATCCACAACCTATGGTGAGTTAATCATGTAGTTGTAGCATCAATTAAGCATTAAACCAATGGTTTCTTGGGTCATTTGATGTAATGGTCGGACCTATACTCCAATAGATGGTTTTAATATATGAACTTGACCTCATGGTTAAGATCTAATGTTTCTTTATCCAATAAATTGGAATGATGTCTAAATGTAATATGTTGGTTCTAATAAAGTGATTTAAATGGTCTCCTTTATGAGATCAACCTAAGAAGCTCATTTACTAACAACTTGTTTTAAATAAACAATCGCTTGTGGGTTTTACCCTACTCTCAATGGAACTTTTTATGTTGTTAATCAAGGGATGTCTAGTGTTAGATGGTGACTCTTTCTAGATCACAACTCAATGACTTCATAGTTGGTTTTTTCAAGATGTTTACTTATGTAAAATACAAATGGCTTTACCTTTTCAACATTTAATGGTTAGAAGTTGATGCCTCAATATTCCCACTATTTTGAGTGAATCCTATAGTGTAATGTTATGATTCTAATGATGAGAATTTGATGGTTCAATGCACTAAACTTGTAATATTACCCTTACCCTCATATGATTATGATTGATAATCACCATAATGAATTAATGGGTAACCCTAATGAGGTATAGCTTGTTATACCTAGAATTAATATAACTAAATGATGGTAATTGGGTATGAATAATCCTTGAATGATTAATACAGTCATGGAGTACTCTCTTGTTGTTGTTGAAACCTTAGTATGAAATAACTCGATGGTTACACACTAATTTATGTGTGCATTCATACTTGATAATAGTATGCAGTGTGATGGTGATGCTTCACCTTATGCATCCATGATCCTATGGGGATGTCGTGGGTTAGGGTTTGGGTATAAGTGGTGATTAGTAACATTAATATAATTTATCTTGTTGAACCTAACTCTAATGCAAATAGATAAAGATGAGTATTCATGTTTAACATTCTTATATGATGGAATGATGGTGAAATAACCTCCTTAATATGATCATAACCTTAATATGTTAATTGGTGGTTATCATAGCCACATGGTTGATACTTTCTTATGCTAAACATGTGCATTATGAATATGATGTGGGTTAATCATATCTAGATTATTTGCATGTTGATGTTATAAAGGAATGTTCTTAATGTTAACATAACCCTGCTGTGATTGTTTATGAACATCCCCTAGTTCATTAATGCAATATTGTGCTGATCCAGTGTATTATATGTAAGTGATGTTGTTGAGCCTTGTTATAAGCCATGAGAAGACAATGACGACCTTGCAGGGAATAGTATGATGGTTTTAATGACCTTTCGACATGGTTGAGCCCTAAATGAGGTGTATTCCTCTTATGTTGATAAGGGTTGATACCCTGTGATATTTTCAAAAAGGATTTATATCCTATGATAGTATGATGACAAGTGTAGTCTCATGAATGGCAAGTGAATAGCATCATGTAATGATGAGATGATGAACAATATGTCTCATATATTTTATATCTTCTTAAATTGTTATATAGAAATGTTTGCTAGAAGTGAATTAGGGTTTGTATGTCCACTTGTTTGATGCATCCTTAATTCACCCAATTGGAAATAATTAATCAAGTAAAATTCCAATCATGTAGTTCCATGTGCCATAGATCCATTTGAGTGTCAAAACTTGCCATATGGTGAAACAAATATTTCTAAGGGAAACTCGGAGTGCATACTATTGAGTATGTGGGGTGTTTGTCATACTGAATCCAAGTGTTTAGGGAGGATGACTATGGTCATACCTAGCCATCAGTTTGAGGATGACTGTGGTCGTGTCTTGATGATTATATATGTGATGAGATTGGAGGACAATTGTACCTCAGATGGTAGGGTATGCGTACCCACCTCCTTTCACTAGTGTCATGACTTGTACCAAGGATGGACTAGGCTATTAGTAGCTTGACCTTATGTGTCTCCTCGTACTAACCGGGGGCGGAGAAGATCTTAGGAGTACAACTCCTCCTAGATTTTGTATGGCACTAATTTTCACTTAGTAGTGGTCAGTTGGATTTCGAGTGGTATCCTCAAATTCCTTCAGGCATGATAAAAGATATAAGACAGTCGCGTAGCATATCTATTTAGGGTTATGCATGAAACTTCATATTGGATGATAACCCTTGTTTTCTTTCTTTTCACTGAGATAATGTATAGTACAATAAGAGATAATAGATATGCTTATGATGTAGGTATGCTCATGTTGTAAGCATGCTTATGTTGTCAAATATACTGACATTGATGATTAAGATGATGCTGCTAGCTATGTTTAATATTGCTATCCATGCCTATGTAATTAGTAATGCTTAAACTACTAATCATTCCTATGTAGTTAATTGTGCTATGATGTTAGTTCTACTTATGATATATATTTGTCCCCTTTATTTGAGATGCCAATATTGATAGCCATGTTATGTTACTAGACATATTCATGATGTCAGGGATACTTATACTACTAGATTTCTTATGTTGTTATCAAGGAATATGATGATAGTAAGATTAATGATAATCATTGTTATTAGATGCAATTTGATGATATTTGAGTAGATATCTATCCAGAGAAATGGATTTATTTGTTACCTATATATGCATTGATGATCATACTTGTTACTAAGATTATTTGCTTAATTTGTTTAGCATACTTAAGCTGTTCAATCTATTAAATTGATTATTAAATACTCCAAATACTCAATTATCTATTGTTTAAAATGTTGTAATCAATAAGCATTGTTGGAGGTTATATCTCTTTCTAGAACATGGGTATCCCCCTTATGGTTTGCCACATCTTTTTAGGTAATCGACAGTGATGACAATTGAACCGTGGATGTAAAGAGGAACTACAGTAATGAATATTTGAGAAAGTTAACTGGATGTCTAGTGTGTCCTAGAGTCATCCATGTATTCTCAGGTCCGGGCAGGAAAAGTTTGTATATGGTGTTTCAAACAAATTGGACCTTTGTTAGCATGTTAATTCTTATTTGTATGGCATACATGAATATTGTTCTCCTGTGTATATACATTGTGGCTAAGGCAATAGAACAATTTGTATTGAATTCTTAGCATAGTAAGGATACAAGAAAGATGGTGGGTTCTTATGCAAATGTTTTTGAGCGGGTGTTGATGTTGAAATTGGTTTTAATTTACCCATATTTTTGGGTATGTGGTTAATTGGTGATCGATTCTTTTTATGTTTTGAGTAATTTCATATAGTGTGATGAGGTGTCACAAGAATAACATAATTCAAGTTTGATTTGATTTTTTTACATTGTCAGATGTGACTATTTCTTATGATTCAAGACTATATATATTACCTTTTCTATACAATAAATATTTTAGGTACAGTTTTGAAAATCTGGTTCATATACCACAACATGTCGTATGCACATGCCCAATTATTATCTTGTGTAGGACACTATAAATTTATAGTAATGTGAAGTATTAATAGATAAAAATAAGCATATTTGGCATATATATAATATGTATCAGTTAACTACCTTGACATTGTTCTGAGATATTGATTTCTTTTTTATCTAAATCTCTATTGGCTAGTTTGAATGTGGGTACACCGTATAAGATTAAATTAATACATTTAATTTTGTTAGTAAACAACTATGTTATAATGTAACTATTAATATATGTGATAGATACAAAAAAAATACTTACGATATAATCGACACTTTTAGTGAGTGTACCCCAGTCGATAGTTTGATACTCGAATGATCAAGATAATACACAATCAATGTCTTGGAAACAATTAGAAACAACTCCCAATTCCTATTACTAAATGAAAAGAAAGAAAGCAAAAGAAATCTCAAATTCCAGTATAAATACAATTAAATAAGTAAAAATTATAAACAAAGATCCCAAAATTGACCCAACATTGAAACTAGATATAACCATGTTTTTACTTGTAGTAGCAAAACACTTAAATGTGATAGATAACAGCAACTATAGAACTTTGGTCTCTGTATACATAATTAATTTATGATGTAATAAAAAATACCACATTGGTTAATGTGAACTATGCACCCATTGTATGTAAGTAGCTTCAAAATATATGTATGGATTAATATATTAGGAAATAATTCAATAAATATTTTCATATATATAGGATGATATATTAATCCATAAGTTCTCATAATATTTAGAGTTATATGACAATTGTATTCAGCCAATATTAATAAAATAGCTCTGTAATATCTAATAAGAATACATGAATGTTGTGATCTTGTCCTGCAATGTTCTCTTGAATATAGAGTATCATAGTCGACCCTTCTTGTATAGTATCTAACCATAGTGTCAACCCCTTCTACATAGGACCTAACGAGTCGAATAGGTCATGCGAAATACAAGTAGGTGTCTGAGGATTTAGAGGAGGAACTATAGGAGCTTCATAGATATTATGGTATGTATGTATTCTCATATAAGTTTTTGATTACTACACAAATAGAAAATGACCGCAAGTAAAAATGCAATGTAAAATTGTCATATATTCCCATAGAGAAGTCTGACTTTGGGCCACAAAACCACATCTCCTACATCTCCTATCGTGTTATGCTCGAGGTGGTCAAATAAAGTGGTGTGCTTCTCCATTGTGGATTGGCAAGTTGGATAGTCACGTGAAGCACATTATTGGGCATGGAAGAACAATGAACCTTGTCGCCTTCCAAGTGTGGGAAAACCTCACCCGATGCCACAATATTGAAGGTAGGTTCTATTATTTCAAGATGAAATTTTCCCAACACCTATAATTTATATAGTGTTATATATACTCAAATACAATACATAAATTGACTTGATAAACTATTATATAAAAAAAAACTTAAACCATGCGTGCCTAGCGGTTCTATTGAGTTACTTCCACAATATCATAAGAAGAGTTTCCTAACACATGTTCTATCTGAGGAGGATCCACTGGAATACTCCCAACCACCTCATAATAAGAATGGTAGGGATGAGGTACTATCTGAGTAGGTTGCAATTGAGAATCCTAAAACCATCACATTGCTTCCTCTATTCTCTTTGCTACTATTTCCTCTACCTCATACTATGACAGTATGCCTTTCTTGATATATCTGCATTTTTTCTCTGATGTGCCAAACAAAATATCTTATCCCAACACTAGCTCCAACACCCCTAACATGGCCATGATGCACTTAAGTACCAAAAGCAGCTGTCAATTCATCCCTTTGGATCTCAGGGATGAACTTACTTTATTTTATTTACTCATACAACTCCTACAACCACCATCAATAGTAATTGGTTAGTAAAACATAACAATCAATGTAAAGAATAAACATGCATTGTGATAGTTGAATTTTACCATTTTTGTAGCCACCTCAGTAGTTATATAGTTGGGTATTTCTCTAGAGATTTTTATCCTTGCACCTATCCACTGCTTATGGAGAGGTAGTAGTGCATGAGTAGTAGAAGACTCAATAGACATGTGAGTAGGCTACTCAAGAAAATAAGCTTTATTTCTCTATAGAAGACACAAAGCATCACCACATGGACTCAATCTATGGTCGTGCACATTATTTAAGGCCTTTCTTTTTTAGCATCATATGTATCCTGGATAATAAAAACATATATTAATTACATAATTCATTGAATTCATCTGACTAATCATATGAATGCATTTCAAAGGAGGCTTAATACCTTGAAATTATTAGTTTATCTTGATGCAAGAAATGTGGTTGACATACTCTTATCTAGATAGTCCCATTACTTAGTGGAGGTTTTCTTCATTTTGGCTCTCATTATGTAATTGCTTGTTGAATTTGTCCTCAAATTCCTTAATATCCTCCCACAATGTTGCAACACATTTTTACGATGCAATTTTTCATCCAGGTCAAAGATGTTCTACAAAGGCTCATATACTACTTTTAAAAATGTGAAAAAGGATATGAAACACTTTAAATTAGAATTATGCATATATCTCATAGCTACATCCTTTCAAAAGAGGTATTTAATGTCTCTATAAATTTTATGACAAAATATATTATTTTTAGCACTTTTCTATGAAAAATATCCCCTAAATATTGTCTAAAAGTATTGTGATTTATCCCAATCGTATTTCTTACTACATCAAAGTCAAGGGACAACTTTGGACCTTTTCCCCCTTGCTTTGATCATTTGTTCATCAAAGTGATGTATCTTTTATGTACATTATCACATTGCTCATTAATAGCATAAGGTGCAATAATAATAGAATGCATGAAAAAAAATTATCTATCATATGAAGCATTTATAAATGAATTCTACAATAGGATGTTTCTTTTACATGAATTTATGTTTTTTATTACATTTCTCAACCTCATGGTGCTCAACCTAAAATAGTCAAGAAACAAATATAAGTGATAAACAATGTAAAATTCATATCTATCATATGAAGCATATACAAAACGTGATAGATAATCTCAAAATGCACATATATTATATAAAATAATATATAAATTACACCGGGCTCATCCAGACAGTGCTCATCCTCATGGTCAGATGCCATCTAAAAATGTCATATGAAAAAAGTCAAGAAACACATATAAGTGATAAACAATGTAAAATGCACATATAGCATATGAAACATATATAATAGTGATAAAGAATGTAAAATGTAAATCTACATTACTATACAATATATAACCTACAAGGTCATCCTGAGGGTGCTCATCCTCAAGGTCACATACCAACTATAAATGTTGTATTAAATATAGTCAAGAAAGTACATCTAGCACATAAAACATATATAACTATGATAGATAATGTAAAATACACATCTAGAATATAAAATATATAAGAGATGGAAAATTTGAAATGCATGCCTCTAATTTTGGTTGGATCATTGTTCAATTAGTATTCCTTCCGTATGATCTCCATGTGTATATCATAAGTATTAGCTCCAACATTTATACTTGGTAATCCAAATGAGAATGGACTAGAGTCATCATACTTGTCATAGTACTCTTCTTTGTCTATAAGATCTACAATGAACTACTTTTTCCCATGAAGAACAACATACTACTTTTCATTAGAAGGATCATCGATATAGAATATTTTCTTTGCATGTGATGTCATGATGAATGGTTCATCCTTCTTGCCAATATTTTCAAATCAACTAATATGAAATGCAATTCATCCACTACAACTCCTTTTTTATATATAAGGATATTGTAATGTATATCAAACTAATTATGTATAAATATAGGAACTCTAAAAACAATGTACTCAAATTCCCATATCTTCAATGACATTTTAATAAGACATTTTAGCTCAACATGGACTCTTGTCCTTTGTACTAGATAAATACCATGATGACGCTTGAAGAGTGACCCCCACTATTTTGAACAAAACTCTTATCATCTTGAACTTTTATGTAGAATGAAAACTCATTCATGTCAAACCCTTTGTAAGATATAACATCTAATTTTGGTTTAAAGACAATCCATTTGATGTTTTCAGCAACATTATTTGGCATTTGAGATAGTTGACAAAGACTTTATCTTCAAACCACCTAATAAATGTCTAATTATGCTTTATTCCAAGCCACATTGGCTTCAGGATATTTTTCTTGATAAAATTAATATGTTCGGTGATATAAATACCCACTTTATTGATGTTGTGTAAAATATACAACTGTGCTCATTCTCATAGCTCACAACTAATTACTTCCACTCATGCTCCTAAAGTCCCTATTTTAAAAAAAATGTCAATATTTTTTGATTGGCAGGAGCTTTCTTTTAACTCAGAAATTTAATGCAAAAGTCTATACCTCCCTAAAAACGCAACCCTCAACAATACTTCCTTCAGGAGGATAATAATTTTGAACATCACCTTCAAAAACACTCATGCACTGTTCAAAAGGATACATCCAATGAAATAAATTGGACCCAACATTTTAACTTCTCTAGTCAAATGGACAAAAAGATGTACCATGGTATGAATGAGTGAGGGAGTGAGATACATCTCAAGCTAGAACATGGTAACATTCACTTCTTTTTGCAACTTATCAAGATTTTAATGATCAATAACTTTGTTGCATACATTGTTGACGAAGAAACAAAGACTATTGATTGCAAATCTTACATTCTTCAATAGTATAGATCAGATATCTACAAACAATATTTGTTATACCAGAGTGTGACAATCATGAGATCTAAGATCTTACAACTTTAGATCCATCATTATTTCTAATATACAAATATTAGAAGAGTGTCCCTGTGGTACCTTAACATGAAGCAAGCACTAAAAAACACATGTCTTCTTGTGACGTCCCCGGATTTTCTAAAGCTTAATCTGATGTGTGACGTCCAAATTGAAACTCTCACTCAGCGAGAATCCCAATTTAAACACCCCACACTGGGCTAAGAAAAAGAAAATCAAGATAGTCAGAAGGAAACAATCAGTAGCACATGTACATGAACAATAATAAAACCATACACACATGTTCACCATTCAACATATAATTACAACATGAATTGTTACAACATTTGATATTACATATTGAACATCAAACTTCTAACATAGACATGTACTACAACTAAACTACAGGATCTTAAGACAACAGGTCCACCTGTACATAAGCTCGCCACACAACTCTCAACTATCCTGGATCTTCAAGAGCATAACCACAACCTAAACAAAAGATTACATGCAGTACACGTCAGCACAATATTTCAAGAATATTGTACTGAGTATGCCTACGTGTCTTTTTATATACCTCTCATCATATCTTGGCAATAAGATAAAACTAATACTTGGCAGATATAAAGAAATATAAGAAAAGAGTATACTTGCATAAATATATTCAATAACAAAAGAGAACACATATTTTAAGCTTAGTTTCCATCATATATCTCGTACATCTTCCCCTAGGGCTTTGATGTTTTTAGGACATGTCATATAACTCCTACATCTGCCACCAAGGGCTTTGATGTTACATCTGCCACCAAGGGCTTTGATGTTTCTTCAATGCACTATACTACCAAAGAGTTTAGTGCTATCATATGATGGATCAGATACTTTATGTTTCATGTGTTCATATCCATAAGTATGTAAAAGCTCAAGCAACATGACATACAGGAACAATCATTTCAACCAATATCATATGCCAAGTATTTTACTACACATATAACACAAGCATATTGTATAATAGGCCAAGTAAGAGGTAATGGCGTACCTTCCAAAGAGATAGACTTAATCATATATTCCTGATGTCAACTATGTATCCCAGGTCAAACCCTGATAAAGATAAGATCACATACGATCATCAGGTTCTCATCATCATTAACCCTATTTATATCCATTAGGGTTTGCTTAGTTAAAAGGGTATTCCCATTATTATTTGTCTTGTCTCACTCTTCTTATTATCTATAATTGATGTACTGATGTTGTATTCCAGATTAGGATACATAATCTGATCATTAGGTTCCATATCCTGATATGAGCTTACTCTGTGAATTTCATCATTTATTGAGCATGTGTGCCTTTATTGCATTTTATTTAGGGTTAAAAGCCCTAATTAGTCATATTAAGAAAATTACATGATTTCTTGTATCAACCTGATCATCACTATCATCAGGTGCATTATAAACATTATTATGGAGTTACTGATATTTTTCCATAATTTTATATCATCATTTGATATTTATTATCCATGAAATAAGCATTACACATCTTACATGATATCACTAATATTTAAGCTTCAAAAGATGGATATTATGCTTTCCTTGTGTTCTACTCATTTTTCTGAACATTTTGGTATATTGTTTGTAATTCTCTGATCAACATGCTATTTTCTACGAATTATATAAGATCTGGACTAAATCTGGGGGTTTACCTTTTTCGGCCAATGGGCATGCGCCACGTGGCTCGGGGCTGGCGCGCTACTTCTCATCTGAGCCGGTCCGGTTCAAGCGATTGGGTCGGTTTAAAGTCTGCTTTGGGCAATGGACCCGGTCTGGGCCTTTTCTCTCACACGCGAGCGTCTTGTCTCGCGTTCTCCCGATCTTGCGTCGCCGCCGCGAGGGTTGCTTCTGCAATGAATTGGTCGCCTGCCAGTCTTCCTCTATCTATGCGCAGGTCTCTCAGGATCTCCTATGGTGGGTGGTCCTTCTCTGTAGCCTATTCAGGGCATCGCTGCTCTAGGCTGGTCTCTGGTGTACGATCGTCTGCCTAGTTCCTCCTAACCGTCAGCACTGCTGTGGAGCACCCCTCTCTCCTTCACGATCTCAGAGTCCGACGCCCCTGCGCTGTGCATCCCCTTTGTTCGTCATGGTGCCGCCGAGGCTCACTACCTCTTCTGCCTCGAATATCTTCAGCACCGCCATGACACCTCACAATCATGACCATGAATCCTCCATCGTGGTGCTTGAGAAGATCACTGCCACCGACTTTTGTTCTACCATGGATAAGCGTTATCTCCCGCCTGCTACTCCAGCATGGGTTAGGCTGGCGAAAATTTATCGTCTGACTGCTAGCACCATCATCATCTCCGCAGAGGCTCATCCTGGCCTGAGCTCCACACCAGTTGACTACCATCTATGAACTTCACCCAAAAACTGGGTTGGCTACCTCGAGCTTTGTTTTCCTTCGTTATCCTCCTCTAGTTCGCTCCATGTACCTCCTCACTAGTTTGCTCATTGCGTAGGAGAAGCAGCTCGCTACAGAGGAGAAACAACGAGAGATGGGGGGACTCTCTCTCTCTCTATACTTCACCAAAAGCTAGGCTATCTAGGCTAGGACGGAAGTGCTCAATAAGGCGAGGCCAACCGCCCGGTCTCCCGCTCCTTTCGTCCCACGATCAGGGATCGTGACAGTGTAGACTGTCACTGGATTCCTTTCTCCATGCTCCATGATCTTGAACGGTTTCAAGGTAGGGGATAGCCATCTATCCATCCAAAACGAGCCATCCAACGGTCTCTAGGATGCCACAGTATTAGTCCTTGACTTCACAACCAGCTGAGCGTGTGGCCGTGCCCAACATAGGCTAAGGTATTAAAATTTGGCCCAACAACAATCAATAATGACCATTATTTCACAAAGATCAACCTAAATAACTCTCTCTAGGTACTCCAATTGCCACCAAATTTTAACCATAGCTTCCTTATCTATCGAGCTACCTTCTACTCAAATTTTGTTACAAAACTCATCTATTAGGTCATCCAACTAAAAACTTCAAAAAGACATAAATTTAAAGAACTTAATCATAATATATTTATCGTTTGCCATCCAAACTTTGACAAATCACTTGGAACTCCCAAAATACCTCAACATGCATGAAATCACTTATGTCCTTGATGTTTACGGATTCTAAAAAAATCCACTCCATCACACTTCTTCTATCTGGACAATGTGTAACAAGCTAGAGGTAAATATGTATGTCAATCACTACTAACTTATGTTGTTAATTCTTTCATTATACCCATTTTACATAGTCCCATTTTCGATTTGATGTCGTCTTTAGTTTTACCTGGTATATTCAATAGAGAACCAATAACACTATCACATACATTTTTCCCAACATGCATGACATCAAAACAATGCCTAGTTATGAAATAAATCCAATAAGTAAGATTCTAGAATATAAACCTCTTCTTCAATAAATATTTTTCACATGCGAGAATAGTACAACATGAGATACTTATTTTTCATACACAACTAGGGAGGAAGATTGTATATAGCAATCATAACATGCCAAATGCTATTTTTGTTGTTTAATATTATGTATGGATTCATACCATCGGTACAAAACCTAAGTCTTAAATCCTGACCAGTTCACCAAATTTAGAGCAGAATAAATCAATATTCTTCCACTCTGGGAAATCAGACGCAATTCGTAGGATCCAATCCTTTTTTTCTTTACCTCTGCATGTCAAGATAAATTCTACTTTTCTAGGGTATAAGAAAACAAACATTGAAATCATGGTATTATAGATAGATTCCACATCACCTAGGTAGGAGAGTCGTCTTTCTTATTACCTGAAATCTTCATTTTGTACCTTGACAATCCACATTTTGGACAATCTTTGGAATCAATATAGTAATTATAAAATAAAAATGCACTCATTTAGGAATCATGTATCTTCTTATCATCCATTCTCATTGGGCACATAATTATCTTTATTTTGTATGTTAAGAATGAAAGCTTGTTGGCTTCATGAATAATTTCTTTCAATAAAGACAACACAAACATGAAGCTTTTGTCACTCCACCTATAGTTAGCATTGAGAGTATAACTCTCAACACAACACTTAGCTTCATAAACTTATTAAAACCTAATTATAATAGTCTCTCAACATCAAGCACAATATTTCTAATAAAAGAAGGTTTATGATTAAGATTTCTCCCACAAGTAACTACAATATCATCAACCATGTCTATTAGAATTGATTTGTTCACATCAACATCATTGGCACTTTCTTCAACATAACTACCACTATAGAAAGATACTAATATCATATTAGGAATCTCTCCATACCAGTATCATTCTGTATAACCTTTTACAATCATGTTGCACATGACATGACTTTTCATTTCACCAGTAGTGTCGACTTTCAAGTTGTTACTAAAATTTCTACATGGACAATAGAACCTATCTCATGGTCATTTCGTGTGTTCATCTACAAATCTTATAAACTGATCAAGAGTAGTAATAAAATGACAATGTGCAATGATTTGGAATGGACATACATGTTTGATCCATTCCATGATCAAAAGGAAAACAAGTATTGAATTATGTGTTAGCTATGTCTTTTAAAATAAAATGTTCGAACAGAGTCAGGGTTTTCAGCATTTAGGGTTTAGCATTAGGGTTTAGGGTTTACCGTTGGGATTTAGAGATTAGAGTTTTAGGCTTAGGGTTTGGGATTTAAGTTTTAAAATTTAGAATTTAGGGTTTAGGGTATCTTGACTAACAAACTATAGGGATTAGGGTTTACATATTAGCATTTAGTCTTAGGGTTTAGCATAGGGTTCAAGGTTCAGTAATGGATGTGTACCACCTATGAAATTATTTAATATCTAATATCACTAGTAACTTTATGATGTCTATTTACTTTTCAAGAATATTTTGGAAGCATTTCCTTGTAGTTTTCCAAGGACACCAATGTAGATGGGAAAATCCCCACTTACAAATGTACTAAAAGAAGAAATGGGAAAATTCTTTCAAAATATCTTGAAAATGGAGTACACATTATACACTTACATCCTAAGTGAGATTAAGCATTCAAGAATAATCCAAAATTGGGACTATTCATGATTTACTCCTAATGAGTAAATCTTGGATGAGTTTCTAGGCCAACAAAATACATGTATGTTATCATTTATATACCTATGATTTTAGCGTCATCATTCATATCCTAGATGCTAACAAAATATACAATAATATATAGAATATAATTTTAGGTCTTAGATAAATGAGATTTAATTTTCGTCATATTCTATTTACACATACTAGACAATAATTATAATAAATATCCTAGAGTTCATTTCAATGTCTTGTAATATTTACTAATTAGATAGGTATGACATATATTGATCAAGAAAAAAAATTTAAATCAAAATTAAGTCATTTATTTAATATCTAGCATAAATAATCACTTGCTATAAACCAATATTAATTGATTACATTTCAATATGTAGCATAAGTAAGTACTTAGAGGAGATGATATTCAATTGATTTTATTTTTATATGTAGCATTTATAAGCACTTCGGGAAAAACAAAATCAATTGATTTCATTTTACTATTTGACACCATTTCAATATGTATTAGAGAAGAAGAATATAGATAAAGAAAATACCTCATGTAATTGGTGGCATCAACAACGTCAAGGAAAGGAGTAGATGTTGGCAACGGCTGCACCTACGACAGGAGTAGTAGTTGATGACGGTGGTGTTGAGAAACAACAACAATAACTTCTTTAAGAAATAGAGAGTTGAACACAAAGAGGAGTAGCCATGGCAAAGGTAGTAGTCATAGGAGGAGCAACAATGGTCAAAGAGGAGGTTGGTGGATAGAGGAGGAGTGGCAGTGGTGACAATAGTGTATAAAGGTGAATCGGTAGTGGCGACGACGACTGTGGCAATGAATGTGGATAGAGGTTGAGTGGCAGTGACGGCGACCCTGGCGATTAGAGGAGCAATGGAGAGAGGAGGAAGAAGAGTAATGACAATAGTGGAGGCAGTGACCTCAGTAGTAGTAACAAATGATGACATAGTAGCAGCAGAGGATCTCCATATATTAGTTATTGCATGATGAAATAGAGAGAAAGAAGTTTTCATGGTAATTATTAATTGAAACTTAGACGTCAGTTGAGCTTAAGAAATCGACACTAAATGCTATGCCATCAATGTCAAGATCAAAATTAGCTACATATGTGAATCTATGTCATCAGTTTATCGATACTAAATTTATGACATATTTTTTTATCCGTTTAAAAAAATGTCAACCTCACCAAGATCTATCATGTTAGTTTTAAAAGTAAAAATAATGACAACCAATTTGGGGGAATATATTTTCCTATGGGCACGTGGCATGAAGACAATATCGTCAGTTTTGGTTGGATTAACTGACACCACATGCTTTTTGGAGGTAAAAATTTATCACATTAGTTTTTTAGACAATTACCGATGACATGGGATTTTTAAAGGTAAAATTTATTTTGCAAAATACATTATGTCGTATGTTCCTTGACAACCTATGTGATTCTAGCTTTCTCATTTATTGTTCTATGAAATTGGAATTTGATGTATATCTATGATCTCATTCCTAAAGAAACCAATGTGGAAATGAAAGAGGTAGCTGGATTTTTCCCTCAACATCAAGACTTGACCCATTAAGACATCTATGCTTAGTTAACTGACTATAATGAAACTCCCTCCCAATAGATATATTCCATGAAGCTACTTCTTATTTTGCTTCATAAAACTTTAGTTGACTAGACTACAAATATGTTCTTAATCTAATAGTATTGGATTGACATTTGTATAAGCTACAAGAGGATGATCATGGGGCTTCTACCATGGGACTTCTATTAGGGTCCCAACCATCCACGTGTTATCACTAGGTTACTATCGTGAGTTAGAAATGATGGTTTCTAACAATGGGTCTCTAGCATAAACCATTGACATGAATTTAATTAAATAATCTAGTATAATGTAAATATTAAGAAATGGGAATCTACACTATATATGTTTCTATATGATTTATGTAGCCAAAATGATCATAATTTACATTACATCATAGAATCATCGAGAAGGCCTTAAAAATGTATGTAAGAATATTCCATGTGTTACTAGTTAAATGATTCTTGAGTGATTTAGAGTGTAATGTTCTTCTTTAGTATCCTCTTACATCTATAATAGAACCTATCATCCTTATGCATGTTATATCTTATTCTATGTAAATGGAATCTATATATGAGGAAATGATGCCACTTTGTGTGGTCTTTATGTCTTATTCTATCAGGTAAGGGAAGCATGTTTTCTTCAAGCAATTCAAGGATCTTGAAAAGGTACTCATATTTATATACTTTTGACTATATTCAATTACTAAGAATACATATGGGGCATGGTCCTTTTCAGTACCCTAAAATCATCCATTTTATGTATGATTGAAGTCTTATTTCATGTTGCTATATGATGGCCCATCCAACCTGGATGATTGATATGAATATGTCGAGTTATATGGCATTCATGCAAATTTGATATGTTGAAGTTCCTTAACCTGAGTACCCAAGACATACCTAGTGTTTATGTAGGTACAAGAGTGCTAAGCCCCTACTTTTTATATTTGTACCAAATGAGGCTTAGTGGACTTTTAGTAAAACCATGAATTCCTATGATCTTATACTTTGGGCTATCTAACATAATAGTCATGAGCTAATAATTTTGATAGTACACTCCAAACTACCCAGGGAACATAATTATACAATAAAACTAAATAGGATATAATGGTTAGCACTAATCATACTTGCATAATATTTACAAGTGTCCTTATAAGAATATTATTGGTGATTGTATGTTTCTTTACTTGAGATGTTTGACATGTTAAACTAACAACTGTAGTAAAATAACATGTGTTTATCGAACTTGATGAAATACCTTATCTCTTAGTAAAATATCATATTGTTAACTAATATTGAGCAGATCATTACTATCTTTCCAATCAACTTTAGTTTTCTTAACATTTTTTCCTCAGATGTTTATTTCTCTCGAATGAGAGTTTTCTCTCTCTAGGGCTTTATATGAGTTGCATGAGGCTATCTGGTATGTTTCTATGTATAAATAGAAGTATCAAGAAAGCTAAGAGTATAAAGACTTCATATAGTATACAACATTAATGGGAGTAGATTCTCCATGAACTCTCATTTTTCATGTGTGTTGGGTGGGTAGTTGATATGGTATGATCCTAGTCTCCTTATCATTCATTGTGTATATTATGTTATAACTTTTATATTTCAAGTTTTATGTACCGTAATTGCTATAATGAATAAGAATGAGTCCAATTTCTCCAGAATGAGGTCTTGTGGTTCAATTTTAGTATTTTGTTATCTTTTCATTCATCCATGGTCATATGTGCATTTTTTTGTTGGTTTGATAGTCTAAGATACAACTTGTGGGTCTTAGCTTCAATAATGCAAGATCTATTCCTAGTATGGTTGGTGGGACCCCTGAGAATATCAAAGACATTGATATGTATTAATAATATTTGTTTGAATTGGAATTTGGAGGCATGAGTTATAACCAAAAAAAAAATATTTTCTCATGTTTCTATCTACTTCATGGTTGAGCTCTTGTTGTTTGCAATGGTTTTTTTGACGATATACCACACTAATCGTGTTGGGTTTTACTCGGAAGGATGATTCCCACACAAACTAAACCATTTTTTCTATCCTAAACTAAAGTTGAACCTTGAACACCACTTGCCTCCCATAATTGCTTGTGGTTACCCTTCAACTCACTCTTGTTGATCATAATAATTTTTCGATAAGAAAGTAGCACCGCTCAAGACAATAATGGTCTCTAGGATGCCACAGTATTAGTCCTTGACTTCACAACCAGCTGAGCGTGTGGCCGTGCCCAACATAGGCTAAGGTATTAAAATTTGGCCCAACAACAATCAATAATGACCATTATTTCACAAAGATCAACCTAAATAACTCTCTCTAGGTACTCCAATTGCCACCAAATTTTAACCATAGCTTCCTTACCTATCGAGCTACCTTCTACTCAAATTTTGTTACAAAACTCATCTATTAGGTCATCCAACTAAAAACTTCAAAAAGACATAAATTTAAAGAACTTAATCATAATATATTTATCGTTTGCCATCCAAACTTTGACAAATCACTTGGAACTCCCAAAATACCTCAACATGCATGAAATCACTTATGTCCTTGATGTTTACGGATTCTAAAAAAATCCACTCCATCACACTTCTTCTATCTGGACAATGTGTAACAAGCTAGAGGTAAATATGTATGTCAATCACTACTAACTTATGTTGTTAACTCTTTCATTATACCCATTTTACATAGTCCCATTTTCGATTTGATGTCGTCTTTAGTTTTACCTGGTATATTCAATAGAGAACCAATATCACTATCACATACATTTTTCCCAACATGCATGACATCAAAACAATGCCTAGTTATGAAATAAATCCAATAAGTAAGATTCTAGAATATAAACCTCTTCTTCAATAAATATTTTTCACATGCGAGAATAGTACAACATGAGATACTTATTTTTCATACACAACTAGGGAGGAAGATTGTATATAGCAATCATAACATGCCAAATGCTATTTTTGTTGTTTAATATTATGTATGGATTCATACCATCGGTACAAAACCTAAGTCTTAAATCCTGACCAGTTCACCAAATTTAGAGCAGAATAAATCAATATTCTTCCACTCTGGGAAATCAGACGCAATTCGTAGGATCCAATCCTTTTTTTCTTTACCTCTGCATGTCAAGATAAATTCTACTTTTCTAGGGTATAAGAAAACAAACATTGAAATCATGGTATTATAGATAGATTCCACATCACCTAGGTAGGAGAGTCGTCTTTCTTATTACCTGAAATCTTCATTTTGTACCTTGACAATCCACATTTTGGACAATCTTTGGAATCAATATAGTAATTATAAAATAAAAATGCACTCATTTAGGAATCATGTATCTTCTTATCATCCATTCTCATTGGGCACATAATTATCTTTATTTTGTATGTTAAGAATGAAAGCTTGTTGGCTTCATGAATAATTTCTTTCAATAAAGACAACACAAACATGAAGCTTTTGTCACTCCACCTATAGTTAGCATTGAGAGTATAACTCTCAACACAACACTTAGCTTCATAAACTTATTAAAACCTAATTATAATAGTCTCTCAACATCAAGCACAATATTTCTAATAAAAGAAGGTTTATGATTAAGATTTCTCCCACAAGTAACTACAATATCATCAACCATGTCTATTAGAATTGATTTGTTCACATCAACATCATTGGCACTTTCTTCAACATAACTACCACTATAGAAAGATACTAATATCATATTAGGAATCTCTCCATACCAGTATCATTCTGTATAACCTTTTACAATCATGTTGCACATGACATGACTTTTCATTTCACCAGTAGTGTCGACTTTCAAGTTGTTACTAAAATTTCTACATGGACAATAGAACCTATCTCATGGTCATTTCGTGTGTTCATCTACAAATCTTATAAACTGATCAAGAGTAGTAATAAAATGACAATGTGCAATGATTTGGAATGGACATACATGTTTGATCCATTCCATGATCAAAAGGAAAACAAGTATTGAATTATGTGTTAGCTATGTCTTTTAAAATAAAATGTTCGAACAGAGTCAGGGTTTTCAGCATTTAGGGTTTAGCATTAGGGTTTAGGGTTTACCGTTGGGATTTAGAGATTAGAGTTTTAGGCTTAGGGTTTGGGATTTAAGTTTTAAAATTTAGAATTTAGGGTTTAGGGTATCTTGACTAACAAACTATAGGGATTAGGGTTTACATATTAGCATTTAGTCTTAGGGTTTAGCATAGGGTTCAAGGTTCAGTAATGGATGTGTACCACCTATGAAATTATTTAATATCTAATATCACTAGTAACTTTATGATGTCTATTTACTTTTCAAGAATATTTTGGAAGCATTTCCTTGTAGTTTTCCAAGGACACCAATGTAGATGGGAAAATCCCCACTTACAAATGTACTAAAAGAAGAAATGGGAAAATTCTTTCAAAATATCTTGAAAATGGAGTACACATTATACACTTACATCCTAAGTGAGATTAAGCATTCAAGAATAATCCAAAATTGGGACTATTCATGATTTACTCCTAATGAGTAAATCTTGGATGAGTTTCTAGGCCAACAAAATACATGTATGTTATCATTTATATACCTATGATTTTAGCGTCATCATTCATATCCTAGATGCTAACAAAATATACAATAATATATAGAATATAATTTTAGGTCTTAGATAAATGAGATTTAATTTTCGTCATATTCTATTTACACATACTAGACAATAATTATAATAAATATCCTAGAGTTCATTTCAATGTCTTGTAATATTTACTAATTAGATAGGTATGACATATATTGATCAAGAAAAAAAATTTAAATCAAAATTAAGTCATTTATTTAATATCTAGCATAAATAATCACTTGCTATAAACCAATATTAATTGATTACATTTCAATATGTAGCATAAGTAAGTACTTAGAGGAGATGATATTCAATTGATTTTATTTTTATATGTAGCATTTATAAGCACTTCGGGAAAAACAAAATCAATTGATTTCATTTTACTATTTGACACCATTTCAATATGTATTAGAGAAGAAGAATATAGATAAAGAAAATACCTCATGTAATTGGTGGCATCAACAACGTCAAGGAAAGGAGTAGATGTTGGCAACGGCTGCACCTACGACAGGAGTAGTAGTTGATGACGGTGGTGTTGAGAAACAACAACAATAACTTCTTTAAGAAATAGAGAGTTGAACACAAAGAGGAGTAGCCATGGCAAAGGTAGTAGTCATAGGAGGAGCAACAATGGTCAAAGAGGAGGTTGGTGGATAGAGGAGGAGTGGCAGTGGTGACAATAGTGTATAAAGGTGAATCGGTAGTGGCGACGACGACTGTGGCAATGAATGTGGATAGAGGTTGAGTGGCAGTGACGGCGACCCTGGCGATTAGAGGAGCAATGGAGAGAGGAGGAAGAAGAGTAATGACAATAGTGGAGGCAGTGACCTCAGTAGTAGTAACAAATGATGACATAGTAGCAGCAGAGGATCTCCATATATTAGTTATTGCATGATGAAATAGAGAGAAAGAAGTTTTCATGGTAATTATTAATTGAAACTTAGACGTCAGTTGAGCTTAAGAAATCGACACTAAATGCTATGCCATCAATGTCAAGATCAAAATTAGCTACATATGTGAATCTATGTCATCAGTTTATCGATACTAAATTTATGACATATTTTTTTATCCGTTTAAAAAAATGTCAACCTCACCAAGATCTATCATGTTAGTTTTAAAAGTAAAAATAATGACAACCAATTTGGGGGAATATATTTTCCTATGGGCACGTGGCATGAAGACAATATCGTCAGTTTTGGTTGGATTAACTGACACCACATGCTTTTTGGAGGTAAAAATTTATCACATTGGTTTTTTAGACAATTACCGATGACATGGGATTTTTAAAGGTAAAATTTATTTTGCAAAATACATTATGTCGTATGTTCCTTGACAACCTATGTGATTCTAGCTTTCTCATTTATTGTTCTATGAAATTGGAATTTGCTGTATATCTATGATCTCATTCCTTAAGAAACCAATGTGGAAATGAAAGAGGTAGCTGGATTTTTCCCTCAACATCAAGACTTGACCCATTAAGACATCTATGCTTAGTTAACTGACTATAATGAAACTCCCTCCCAATAGATATATTCCATGAAGCTACTTCTTATTTTGCTTCATAAAACTTTAGTTGACTAGACTACAAATATGTTCTTAATCTAATAGTATTGGATTGACATTTGTATAAGCTACAAGAGGATGATCATGGGGCTTCTACCATGGGACTTCTATTAGGGTCCCAACCATCCACGTGTTATCACTAGGTTACTATCGTGAGTTAGAAATGATGGTTTCTAACAATGGGTCTCTAGCATAAACCATTGACATGAATTTAATTAAATAATCTAGTATAATGTAAATATTAAGAAATGGGAATCTACACTATATATGTTTCTATATGATTTATGTAGCCAAAATGATCATAATTTACATTACATCATAGAATCATCGAGAAGGCCTTAAAAATGTATGTAAGAATATTCCATGTGTTACTAGTTAAATGATTCTTGAGTGATTTAGAGTGTAATGTTCTTCTTTAGTATCCTCTTACATCTATAATAGAACCTATCATCCTTATGCATGTTATATCTTATTCTATGTAAATGGAATCTATATATGAGGAAATGATGCCACTTTGTGTGGTCTTTATGTCTTATTCTATCAGGTAAGGGAAGCATGTTTTCTTCAAGCAATTCAAGGATCTTGAAAAGGTACTCATATTTATATACTTTTGACTATATTCAATTACTAAGAATACATATGGGGCATGGTCCTTTTCAGTACCCTAAAATCATCCATTTTATGTATGATTGAAGTCTTATTTCATGTTGCTATATGATGGCCCATCCAACCTGGATGATTGATATGAATATGTCGAGTTATATGGCATTCATGCAAATTTGATATGTTGAAGTTCCTTAACCTGAGTACCCAAGACATACCTAGTGTTTATGTAGGTACAAGAGTGCTAAGCCCCTACTTTTTATATTTGTACCAAATGAGGCTTAGTGGACTTTTAGTAAAACCATGAATTCCTATGATCTTATACTTTGGGCTATCTAACATAATAGTCATGAGCTAATAATTTTGATAGTACACTCCAAACTACCCAGGGAACATAATTATACAATAAAACTAAATAGGATATAATGGTTAGCACTAATCATACTTGCATAATATTTACAAGTGTCCTTATAAGAATATTATTGGTGATTGTATGTTTCTTTACTTGAGATGTTTGACATGTTAAACTAACAACTGTAGTAAAATAACATGTGTTTATCGAACTTGATGAAATACCTTATCTCTTAGTAAAATATCATATTGTTAACTAATATTGAGCAGATCATTACTATCTTTCCAATCAACTTTAGTTTTCTTAACATTTTTTCCTCAGATGTTTATTTCTCTCGAATGAGAGTTTTCTCTCTCTAGGGCTTTATATGAGTTGCATGAGGCTATCTGGTATGTTTCTATGTATAAATAGAAGTATCAAGAAAGCTAAGAGTATAAAGACTTCATATAGTATACAACATTAATGGGAGTAGATTCTCCATGAACTCTCATTTTTCATGTGTGTTGGGTGGGTAGTTGATATGGTATGATCCTAGTCTCCTTATCATTCATTGTGTATATTATGTTATAACTTTTATATTTCAAGTTTTATGTACCGTAATTGCTATAATGAATAAGAATGAGTCCAATTTCTCCAGAATGAGGTCTTGTGGTTCAATTTTAGTATTTTGTTATCTTTTCATTCATCCATGGTCATATGTGCATTTTTTTGTTGGTTTGATAGTCTAAGATACAACTTGTGGGTCTTAGCTTCAATAATGCAAGATCTATTCCTAGTATGGTTGGTGGGACCCCTGAGAATATCAAAGACATTGATATGTATTAATAATATTTGTTTGAATTGGATTTTGGAGGCATGAGTTATAACCAAAAAAGAAAATATTTTCTCATGTTTCTATCTACTTCATGGTTGAGCTCTTGTTGTTTGCAATGGTTTTTTTGACGATATACCACACTAATCGTGTTGGGTTTTACTCGGAAGGATGATTCCCACACAAACTAAACCATTTTTTCTATCCTAAACTAAAGTTGAACCTTGAACACCACTTGCCTCCCATAATTGCTTGTGGTTACCCTTCAACTCACTCTTGTTGATCATAATAATTTTTCGATAAGAAAGTAGCACCGCTCAAGACAATATTTTTTTGTTGAATCTTTATTATAATTAATGTCAATTTTTAAAATAAATTTTGTATTCTACAACAATTGGTAACCATGTAAAAATTGAAAATATAGATAATGTTGTGTTATAGAATACTAGAAAATAAACATCACTCCATCCTCGTATTTGTTATCTATGCCAAGAAATATACTCAATTAATCTATTAGTATAAAATTGAAATAGTAGACAAGTATCACTTTGATATTGTATTTTTCTAATATCTTTGTAACTACTTGAATTTTTGTTAAATTTCCATATATGATTCTCCATTGATTAGCTTTTAAATATTCATCATTTTATTTTCAGAATCATTATCTATATATATACTATATATAACTATTTGATATTTCATATTGAATAAGTAAGTTCTCTCTTTCATTATTACATCTGTCTCTCTCAGAATAGTTGGTTACCTTTTTCACTAGTGTTTTACTAGGAGAAAGTTTATAGCACGTGATGAAATACGAAAAATATCCAATTGATCTTAATAAATGCGAAACATGAATAGGGATTAAAAAAAACTATGACTTGAAGAAAAATATCCTATTGAAATAGTTTATCCTTTATATTCTATAGCACATTTGGAGTGATTGCGGATCACGTGGCTGTTTTTTGATGTAGCTAAGGAATCAAGGGATCATATGTGGTAACTATTTGTTTATCCCCGCATTTTAACCTGCCATGAAAGTGAGACATCTGTTGTTGTTCTATAAATGTTCTTAGGGCAAAATATAGGGAGGGGTGTTTTAGAGAATATCCACACATTTATCCTGCATTTTAATACCAGATACTGGTTGAGTAACGGTCATGATCCCCTCGTTACCACACGTACAAAGCTAATCCAACAAGCCATCCTTGCACTCCCAAACGAAATGTTTAAATCGCATGGAACGGCGTAAGCCAAACCAAATTGTTCGAAAGAACAAAACGAAGTAGCAACGGTGTGAGGGGTCGGGAAAACGTTTTAGACGGGAAAGCGATGTTGAGCAGCCCGCGCTTCCCACAAGGAGCAAGGTTCCGACGTACAGTAGCTGGAGAATACAAAGGATACTTCACTAGCCGACTTGTTACTCTGCCCATCCCTCATTCCGCATCACCAGCACACCATCAGCCATCCTCTCCACATGGGGAACCCGCCGCCGCGTACTCTCTCCCGTCCTATGTCGAAGGAACCTCCTGTTGCAGCAGAGGCGGCTAAGAGAAGCAAGCCTTCTTACAATACGAATCAGCAACCACAGCGGCAGCCGCAACAGCAACAAGAGACGCTGGGCCGACTCCTCGAGTACCAGATGGAGATTCCTGCTCGAAGTCGCAAGACCGTGCCGTCTCCTTCCTCTTCCTCTACCTCTTCATGGACTGGCCTTGGTGTACTCCCACAACGCCACAACCAAATCGCTGCCCTCATCAGCGCCGCGCCGAGAGGGAAGCAGCGGTACCGCTGCGGCGGAAGGATGGCCGGGTGTTCCGTCTCGCTCTGCAGCCTCAGGGAGAGCTCTAAAGTCATGCACCGCCCCGATCACGGTGTGCAACCGCATACACCATCACCTGATCCTTTCCTCAAATCCAAGAAGCACCTAGCTGAGTCATACTCATCCCCATCAGCCCGCAAACCGCCCGCTTCACCCTCCGCTAGCACGAGGAAGTCTCTCCGGGACGACATCAGCCGACACGTGCTCTCTTCCCTGTCGTCGTCTTCCAAGGCAGCTGCAGCTTCTAGGGCGGTGGCGGCGCCTCCTGCTTCCCCTGCTTCCTCCTACGCCACCACGTACCTCGGGGATTCTCGCTCCTTCCGGAGCTCTCGCCGGGTCAGCGCCGTGGGGTACTGCGAGTGCCAGCAGGCCGTGGCTCAGCAGAGTGACCGGCCTTTAGGTTGTGGTTTCTCCAGGGATGGGTCGCTTAGGACTTCTGCACTGTGTGCCTGCCCGGATTGTGGAGAGGTGTTTGCTAAAGCTGAGAACTTGGAGAATCACAGGGCAGTCAGGCATGCAGGTATGGCTTCTTGTTTCCCATGGGGCTGCTTTCATTCTGGCCGTCAATATTAGAATTGGAGGAGTCTATCGTCAATAGCTATGGGCAATTAGTGTACCTTGTGTACTTGGCCTTGATCAAGTAGGTGAATGGCCCAGTATACAAAAAAGAAAGTAGGTCCATGCACCCAGTCATCTCGAATCACAAATCTCTGCATATCCCTAAATAATTGTCTTATATTAAAAGTCTTTATTCAAAGAAAACATCTTTACGGAAAGTAATCCTTCATCCTTAGAATTTTTTTTTATCAGACACAGTCTGTCTTTGTATGCGCTATTGTTGCGTGTAAATAAGAAAATTAAGACTACAAAATATTACAAAACTTGTAACATTTTGACCTTTTTTATCATACTCTGCGTCAAATCCTACTTGGAAAGCAGTTCATATATCACTGGGCTACAGAATCATTCATTCCAGCTCACAGATTTGAAAGTTGATGCAAAGCCAAGTTTATGCTTCAAAAACCTGCACCGTTTTATGCAAAACTTGCTGTTTTGCGCTTGTATTTTGAATCCCCAGTTTCAGTGTTTGTGTCATGCATACGGACGACCGTCTGCTGCATTTGGCGGATACCCAGTCGGTTAAAACTGCACCAGAAACATTCAAACGAATTCCTGACTTTTCCGATCAAAAGCAACTCACGCATAGTCACAGCCTACTACCCGTAAACTGTAGATCATATGATTTGTAATCACAAGTCTCTACATATCCCTAAATAATTGTCTTATATTTAGTATAAACAAACACATTTGTGTTATATAAATGCCATCCTAAAAGTCAGTGGAAATAAATGCCTAAGTCAATATTTAAAGAAAACATCTTTACTGAAAGTAATCCTTCATCTTTGAAAAAAATATCAGAAACACTCTGTCTTTGTATGCACTATTTTAGTGTAAATATAAGAAAATTAAGACTACTAAATATTAGAAAACATGTATCATTTTGACCTTTTTTATCATGCTCTGCGTCAAATCGTACTTGGGATAGCAGTTCGTCATCACAGCTGGGCCGTGGAATTATTCATTTCAGCTCACAAATTTGAAAGTTGATGCAAAGCCAGTTTATGCCTCAAAAATCTGGACCTTTTTATGCAAAACATACTGTTTTTCGTTTGTATTTTGAAACCCCAGTTTCAGTGTTTGTGTCATGCATACGGACGACAGTCTGCTGCAGTTGGCGGATACCCAGTCGGTTAAAAATGCACCAGAAACATCCAAACGAATTCCTGACTTTTCAGATCAAAAGCAACACACGCATAGTCACAGCCCACTACCCATAAACTGTAGATCATATGATTTGTAATCTTGTTTTCATGAGCACTTCCTGCTGTCTGCAGTGCTGGATCTGGGACCGGACGACAGCAGCCGGAGCGTGGTAGAGATTATATTCCGATCGAGCTGGCGCCTGAGGCCGCCGCGCCCACCTGGAGGACCACCGCGTCTAAGCATCGACCGGGTGCTGAAGATCAACACCTCGCCGTCAACTCTAGCCGCCTTCGAGTCCTACCGCTCCCAAGTCCGCCTACGTGCCGCCTTCACGCCTACGTCATCCTCCTCCGCGGCCTCCCCGTCGCGTAACGCGATCGCAAGGCAGCAGAGGTACCCACGCTGCACAGCCGACGGCAACGAGCTTCTGCGGTTCCGCGCGGCGAACCTAGCGTGCGGGATTGGTCGCGCAGGTGGCGGGACGGCGCTCTGCCACGACGGAGCATGCGCCGTGTGCACCGTCATCAGGACAGGGTTGAAGCCATCCAACGGAGATGGACGACGCGGGATACTGACTCTGGCGAGCAGCGGTAGGGCGCATGAGGTTGGAGAGTGGCCTGAGGGGGTTGGGAACGGCGAGAGAGCCATGCTGGTGTGTAGGGTTGTTGCCGGGAGGGTGATGAAGCAGTCGTTCAAGGATGGTGGTAATAACAATAATGTTCCTATGGTACAACCCGCCCCGACGTCAGCTGAGTTGGAGTACGACTCCGTAGCAGTGGCGGCGCCACTCAGTTTGCGGGCGGCCGGCGATCGGATGGATGAACTGTACGTGTTCAACCCCAAGGCAATTCTTCCTTGCTTCATTGTAGTCTACAGATGCTTGTGATCATGCAACTGTATCAGCTGTTTACCGTGAGCTAACTCAGCTCCCGCCTTGACGAAACTACGGCCATAGAAGCTAACGGTTGTTATGTTTTTCTTTGATGTCTTCACTAAACATTTCTATCTTCACATTCATGTACATGTGTTTGTCTATCAGCTGCCGCATAGCACCACCTGGCGGCAACAAATTAAGCTCGTGTGTATCTGCTACTATACAGCCGGGAAACTAATTGTTTTCCTGAGGGCATAACCTTCTCATTAACACCAAAATGAATAATAATGAGGATGGATCCTCATGCTATCTTAGCTTGAACTAGCATACAATCAACCAAAGTTCGGAACATACGTAATTGAAGCTGATGTTACTAGTACATAAAATATTATTTAATAAACCAATTAACATGAAACTGGTAAGATGGATAACATGTCCTTGTAGTATATGAAACACATTACAAGAGACTGGAATGTAAACAATATTCCCTTCATAACACTTGATCAGTTTCATTCGACTTCACTTAAATGCGGTACATACTTGATTATTAAAGAATATATTTTCCTTTCTGATATTGCAATCGACTAACACAAGGAAACATCATAAATAGATAATCATATATATATATATATATATATATATATATATTGAGCCCATTTGGATGAGTGTAAGTCACTCATCCAAGGGTAACAAAATCGACGCGTGAAACTAATTTGAAATGCATAATTTTTGCAGTCTTCATAACATGAGCTATAAATATCCAAATGTGCCCAAATTTTGCGTATGAGTTGTTCACGGGATGTTTAAGAAGATCAATGGATTAGATTTTCAAAAAACATATTGCATCATGAAAAACTACTTGAGTGTATTCCGCTCCGGATACATATATATATATATATATATATATATATATATATATATATATAGAGAGAGAGAGAGAGAGAGAGAGATAGAGAGAGAGTCAGGCTAGAATACACTCGAGTGTATTCGGAGCAGAATACACTCAAGTAGTTTTTCATGATGCAATATTTTTTTCAAAAATCTAATCCGTTGATCTTCTTAAACATGTTATGAATAGCTCATACGCAAAATTTGAGCACATTTGGACATTTATATGTCATGTTATAAAGACCGCAAAAATTATACATTTCAAATTAGTTTCGCGCGTCGATTTTGTTGTGCTTGGATGAGTGACTTACACTCATCCAAATGGGCTCAAAATTTGTATGTAGCCTAGTTTTAGTATGACGGTGAAGATCAATGGTTTACATTTTGCAAAAAATAGTTTAGACATGCAAACACACTTGAGTGTATTTGTGCGATCCGTACACTCGAGTGTATTCTAGCCTGACTCTCTCTCTCTCTCTCTCTCTCTCTCTCTATATATATATATATATATATATATATATATATATATATATATATATATATATATATATATATATATATATGAGTTTGTTTTCGTTACCCGTGCGGGTAGATTAGTTTAGCTACCCGGCAAATATCGCGCTTCCTTAATTACGAAACAAGTTTGCCTTCAGGCTAAGAGTCGAGCGCATCACCGCCGTCGAGCGGTCTCCTTGTCGCCAGGTCCGCGTTGCGCGCGTGGAGCAGAGTAGAGTAACACAAAATTAAATGTACGGAAACTAAATCAATCGCCCAGGATCAGATTTGGATTTCTCCGCCTCCCCGTTCCGGCAACTGCAATAATAGCTCGGGAGAATTGGTTGTGCAAGCAGGCCGATTGAAATGCCGACGGCCGCCCTAGTTGCTGTCAATCAACCTCTCGTCTCCTATGGCCTGTTGTACTTAACTTTCCATACCAGAGATGGAAAGACAGCAGGCTTACAGCAGCAGAGAAGGAGCAGGTTGCTCGGGCTCTAATTGTACTCTTTCCCGGTTGTTGCCTCCCGCCGTTCTGTTTTGCCCCTTGTTCGCTACTTTAATGTTCTGCTAAGACCCCTGTCGCCGACGGCTCTCTGACTCTCTTCCCGCCGCCGAAATCCCGGGGAGAAGGCGAATCTGTTGAGTTGAAAGGTACCCAACCCCAGCAGCAGCAGGAATGCTACTCTGCCTCCGGATCTCCTCTTAGAATTCAATGCTTTCTCCACGGGCTTTTACACGAAAACGCGTGGATGGGGAACTAGTTAAATCCTTCTTCTCCCCGAATGATGCGAGAAGGCGAGCTGGATCCCTCTACTCCCAGCCACTCACTTATTATGGTACAAGACAGATGAGTAAAGAGATGGGATGTTTGTAGCTTGTATAGCCGATTTGAGCAGCCGGAGGAGCACCGACGGCAGGGCAAGAGGAAGGGAGGAACAAGGTGGGGGGTTGAGGTGGGGTTGCGGAGTGTATTGAAACAGATAAGGAAAGATGGATAACTAAAAATATCACTCGAGCACAAATTAGATATTTCGGATTATCAGTAGCAGTTACTATTTATCGTGTTTGTGTAACGTTTTTTTTAGCGTTGCCATTCATAATAATGTATACTTATCACAAGTAGAACTCATACAAACCAATGACCTTCTAAGGGCAAACATCGACGACAATTCAAATGTTTGGTATACCGTTTTTGTATCTAATCAATTTCTTTGTATCTATACCACACAGCACAAACTTCATTTACATAAAATTCTTCACCAATATTAAACGGCCTTTGTCAAACTACAAACCACAAATTGGACTGTCAATACTTGCAGATGGCAAGTAATATCGATCTAAATATAAAGCTATATAAAGTAGATAGTGACATAAGAGGAACATGCATTAGGGCGAGCATCTCCGAAACAACAAATCAGAAATGAAGGAAATGGTAATGTGTTGCCCCACAAACAATATTATCTAATGAACGGGCACTCATTAGGAGGCGTCTCGAGTTGTTATCATTGCAAGACCATGGAATAAACAATTTTATAATGCGGGTGGACATTTTGTAATGTATACAAAGAAGCCATAATATACAGGAACAAATTATAAAGTAGATACTTTGTAATGTACACGGAAAAATTGTAACATGTATGATTAAATAATATGGTGGGTGGACATTTTGTAATGTATATAAAGAAACCGTAATATGTAGAAACAAATTATATAGGTGGATATTTTATAATGTACACGGTTACAAACTGCACACGTAAATACCGTGGTTGTTCAGTTACTCGCAACGTTTTTCCAGTTACTCGCGAGCTTTCTTCAGTTACTCGCAACGTTTTTCCAGTTACTCGCAGTGTTTTTCCAGTTACTCGGAGTGGTTGTGACAGTTACTCGTGAGCTTTCTCCAGTTACTCGCGAGCTTTCTTCAGTTACTCGCAGGGTTGTTCAGTTACTCGCAGCGTTTTTCCAGTTACTCGCGAGCTTTCTTCAGTTACTCGCAGTGGTTTTTCAGTTACTCGCGAGCTTTCTTCAGTTACTCGCAGGGTTGTTCAGTTACTCGCAGCATTTTTCCAGTTACTCGCGAGCTTTCTTCAGTTACTCGCAGCGTTTTTCCAGTTACTCGCAGTGTTTTTCCAGTTACTCGGAGTGGTTGTGACAGTTACTCGCGAGCTTTCTCCAGTTACACGCGAGCTTTCTTCAGTTACTCGCAGGGTTGTTCAGTTACTCGCAGCGTTTTTCCAGTTACTCGCGAGCTTAGTTCAGTTACTCGCAGTGGTTTTTCAGTTACTCGCGAGCTTTCTTCAGTTACTCGCAGGGTTGTTCAGTTACTCGCAGCGTTTTTCCAGTTACTCGCGAGCTTTCTTCAGTTACTCGCAGCGTTTTTCCAGTTACTCGCAGTGTTTTTCCAGTTACTCGGAGTGGTTGTGACAGTTACTCGCGAGCTTTCTCCAGTTACTCGCGAGCTTTCTTCAGTTACTCGCAGGGTTGTTCAGTTACTCGCAGCGTTTTTCCAGTTACTCGTGAGCTTTCTTCAGTTACTCGCAGTGGTTTTTCAGTTACTCGCAGTGTTTTTCCAGTTACTCGGAGTGGTTGTGACAATTACTCGCATTGTTTGTTCAGTTACTCGGAGAAGGTTGTTCAGTTACTCGCAGTGTTTATTCAGTTACTCGCAGAGGGTTGTTTAGTGGCTCGCAGTGTTTGGTCAGTTACTCGCAGAGGGTTGTTCAGTTACTCGCAGGCTATTTTGAGTTACTCGCAGTGTTTTTCAAGTTACTCGGAGCGGCTGTGACAGTTACTCGTAGGCTATTTGAGTTACTCGCAGTCCCTTTTCAGTTACTCGTAGTCCTTTTTCAGTTACTCGCAGTCCTTTTCCAGTTACTCGTAGTGTTTTTCCAGTTACTCGTAGTGTTGTTTCAGTTACTCGCAGTGTTTTTTCAGTTACTCAACCATTACTATCGGTTACCCAAGCACTACTCTCAGTTACTCAAGAGCTAATCCCAGGGTTTTTTCAGTTACTCGAATAGTTTGTTAAGTTACTCAATCATTACTGTCGGGTGTTCAAGCATTACTCAAGCATTCTGTTACTTTCAGCTCAGTTACTCGTAGTAGTTTCAAGATGTACATAAGCATTCAAAGCATAAAGTTATCTAAAGCATTCAAGAACATTTAGCCAAAATATAAGGGCAAAATTAATATATGTTCAAGATGACATGTACAGCAAGATCAAATGTACATTAAGATCAGTTGTAAATTTAGACTTTTAATAGCTGTACATTCAATAGTAGTTGTACATTCAGATATACACAGCTTATACCCTCTACAAATTCCTGGAATCCACTTCCAGGTGACTGTGATTTGTTACCCTCCTCTTCCCACTTTCTTTTTAGATTTTTGTTCTCTTCTTCTAACTTGGCTATTCTTTCTTCTAGCCTTTATTCTCCAATTGCATTTCTGTGAATTTATCAACACTTATTCTTGTGCAGATCTCCTTATGTATTTTGAGCTCCTCCTCCAACATTTTGATTCTTGTCTCCAGGGTGGAGGTGTCAATAGTGTCTCCCTCTTCGATGATTGGTTTTGCTGGTGCCTCCGTGGTTGTTGGCGTACTTTTTTCATTTGCGAGTAACTAAAAAAAGCTTGCGAGTAACTGTGAAACACTACGAGTAACTATGACAACAATGCGAGTAACTGAACGAGCACTACGAGTAACTCAAATAGTAGTTAGAGTAACTGTGAAAATAATATGAGTAACTGAAAAAGGACTACGAGTAACTGAAAGTAACAGAATGCTTAAGTAACTGAAAAGTAATGCTTGAGTAACTGAAATTAATTCTTGAGTAACTGAGAGTAATGCTTGAGTAACTGAGAGTAATGGTTGAGTAACTGAAAAAACCCTACGAGTTAGTGTCACAACCCTGGAGTAACTGAAAAAACACTGTGAGTAACTGAAAAAGGACTACGAGTAACTGAAAAAATACTGCGAGTAACTGTGACAATACTGCGAGTAATTGTGATAATAATGCGAGTAACTGAAAAAATCCTGCGAGTAACTGTAATAGCAGTTAGAGTAACTGTGAAAACACTGCGAGTAACTGTGGCAACCCTACGAGTAACTGAACAAACAATGCGAGTAACTGAAAAAAGTATGCGAGTAACTGAAACAACCCTATGAGTAACTGAACACTGCAAGTAATGGTTGAGTAACTGAACAAACACTGCGAGTAACTGTCACAAACCTGTGAGTAACTGAACAAACACTGCGAGTAACTGTCACAACCCTGCGAGTAACTGAACAAACACTGCGAGTAACTGAAAAAACCATGCGAGTAATTGAAAAAACCATGTGAGTAACTAAAAAAACCCTGCGAGTAACTGAAAAAACCTGCGAGGAACTGAAAAAACCCTGTGAGTAACTGAAAAAACCCTGTGAGTAACTAAAAAAGCCTGCGAGTAACTGAAAAAAGCTTGCGAGTAACTGTGAAACACTACGAGTAACTATGACAACAATGTGAGTAACTGAACGAACACTACGAGTAACTCAAATACCAGTTAGAGTAACTGTGAAAACAATATGAGTAACTGAAAAAGGACTACGAGTAACTGAAAGTAACAGAATGCTTGAGTAACTGAAAAGTAATGCTTGAGTAACTGAAATTAATTCTTGAGTAACTGAGAGTAATGCTTTAGTAACTGAGAGTAATGGTTTAGTAACTGAAAAAACCCTACGAGTTAGTGTCACAACCCTGGAGTAACTGAAAAAACACTGTGAGTAACTGAAAAAGGACTACGAGTAACTAAAAAAATACTACGAGTAACTGTGACAATACTGCGAGTAATTGTGATAATAATGCGAGTAACTGAAAAAATCCTGCGAGTAACTGTAATAGCAGTTAGAGTAACTACGAAAACACTGCGAGTAACTGTCGCAACCCTACGAGTAACTGAACAAACAATGCGAGTAACTGAAAAAAGCATGCGAGTAACTGAAACAAGCCTATGAGTAATTGAACACTGCAAGTAATGGTTGAGTAACTGAACAAACACTGCGAGTAACTGTCACAAACCTGTGAGTAACTGAACAAACACTGCGAGTAACTGAACAAACACTGCGAGTAACTGAAAAAACCATGCGAGTAACTGAAAAAATTCTACGAGTAACTAAAAAAACCCTGCGAGTAACTGAAAAAACCTGCGAGGAACTGTGAAACACTACGAGTAACTATGACAACAATGCGAGTAACTGAACGAGCACTACGAGTAACTCAAATAGCAATTAGAGTAATTGTAAAAACAATACGAGTAACTGAAAAAGCACTACGAGTAACTGTGACAACCCTGCGAGTAACTGAACGAGCACTATGAGTAACTTTAACAACAATAAGAGTAACTGTGATAGCCTAGAAAAGAAACACTATGATTCAAACTCAGTTACTCTTATACTTTGCAAGAGTGAATGTGACAACACTAAGAGTATCCATTGCACACAAAGACAAACACATATTCTTCAAAAAGAATAACAACGGATGAGAACATATTCTTTGTAACATATTTAAAGTATGCATACAACTGCTGGAGCACAAGGAAACACAAAGATAGATTAAAAACACAAGTGAAGTACATAAAAGGTTACCAAATCACTTTCACAAAATTACACAAAAAGAACAACCCCATTACAGATTTGAACATGCCTCACGGACGCACTAATCAACTAAAAACTCCACTAAAAAGATAGAACCACATATACATCAATAGCAGTAGCAACAACATCAGAACACGAGCAGTAGAAATACTAGCAGCAACTCCTAATCAGCAAAACAAGAATGATCTTAACAGTAGTAGCAGCAGCAACTCATCACACTAGAAGTAGCAGTAGCACATAACCATCAACAACATGGAACTGGGTCAGAAATCTCATCTCTACTGGAGTGGGCTGGCCACCTCTGGGACTCCGTCGTCTTCGCGGCGAAGGACGCCTACACAAGTAAGAGGAGGCCACACAAGTAAGAGGAGGCCACACAAGTAAGCTAAGGTCGGGTGAGCCTGAGAAATCAGTACGATATTGTTGTTGATGTCCATCAAATAAAAATATGGATGCACTACGTTCATTTATGTTGATATTATTATATTTACAATAACGTATGTTACAATTTATATACATAATAATTTTTAATATACATTTCATACGTATTTTATTATTTTTAGTGTTCAATTTGTTATTTTATAAAATCAAATGTTACTTTATGTGTCAAAAGTTACTGTTCAAATCACATAGTTACGTTTGGCATTCCATTATTACATTAACAGAACATTAAACATTCTCCACTATGGATACTCATAGCAATTCCACTCGGTGGACTTGTTCATTCATGGGCATCAAAAGTAATATTTTCACCCACCTTTACAACTTAATTGCATTTGCTAAAATCTACCGATGCAGTTAATATGTAGCTATTTTTGTGCATAGATTCAGTCACAGGTCGATCAAAAAATACTAGATTCAAGCAAGTGCATAAACATGTGCATAGAAGGAGCTGGCCTGGCTGACAGTGAGTGGTTGGACAGATTTTGTCTTAAAAAAGGTTACAGGCTCTGGTGGAAAATTCCATCTTAAACTATCTAGTAGTGTAGGATGACATTGCCGTCACCGAGAAAACCTTCCACCTCCGGATGGGCTGTTGATGCCCAAACAATCAAGAACAAAACATTCTGAAAGTGAAACCCAAGCGTAGACAAGTGTGTGTGGAGGATTTCTTTGCGCAGCAAGGTGGAGCCCCTAAATGAAAGTGCGTCACAGCCACACTTGCCAACTTCGTGGCGATGCTAGCCATCCTATTTCTATAAGGTGGCTTGATGTTCATCCTGGGAACGTCTTCGGGCTGCCAATGCAACATCCTGTTAGAAACCCAGACACTTGATCTAAGGATCGACATCTCCTATCCCAAACTGCTATTCGCCTCCTGTAATTTGAGCGTCGTCGTCGAAAGTTGCAAACTCGTTCTCAGAATGACAGTCTCCTTTTCTGTTCTGCTCATCCTCGCCAAGATCAGCCTCTTCGTTCTTTCACACACAAGGATCAGCAGAGGCGCTGGATGCGGGCCGCAGGACAATCGGACCCAGGCGGGCTAGAGCGGAGACACCAAAATCTAGGGCAGCAAATTCACTGGGAACAACCCGCAACTGCCTCCGCCTAGTGGCGCTTGGGCTTCGAAGCCTGTGTGGTGGCCCCTATCTGCGGTCTTCTCAATTTGGTTCTTAATTCCACTGCTGCCCCACCACCGGAGAACGTTTGGCCGTGCAGATTTAATATTTATGTGGTGTCGTAGTGTTGCTGGAATGTCATGGCGGTCAAAGAGATGAACCAAAACATGTTGAGTGGCAACTGCGGTGGTGCCATCATTCATGGCCCCGGGGAGTGTCGGCGGGATCCTAATGCGCTTGATCTCTGCTAACTCCAATGTTGGCACGGTGACGACGGACAGGACGCCGCCGCCCAAGTCAAGCCGCATCATCTCTTGCTACCGTCAGAACCAACTAATTAGAATAAACGGGAAATATTTACATGTGATGCCACCGTGTCTCCTGTGACGGGTAGCAAAAACAAGTTACCCGCACGGGCATTTAATATATATATATATATATATATATATATATATATATATATATATATATATATATATATATATCACTTATAGTGTTTGGAAGACCCCTTGTCTATAGTCTACATAAAAATGTTACCAGCAATATTACTTATATTCTACTCGTATAGATTACCTAGTTAGCTTGTCCTTATTAACTTGGCTTATATACCTAATCAAGTTACAACTAATGAGAATATTTATATATCATGTGGTATATGATGTTGGGATTTAGCGGCCCCATGTAGACCCTTGCATGCCTCTGTCGCTACAAATATTGCAATATACGGGCTTCTTGGCCTGCGACCTACACTTAGTTCATCTTTTAACCCTAGGCATTCAGGCATTACCACCGATATATACAGATATACATCACGTAGTGGGACCGATATGTAATAAACTAGAGCTTTTCCCCCACTCCTCAAAGAATCCACACTCTAATGACTGATCTCAAGAGGATGATATATAGCTCTGTCAACATATATACAACTATACGCAATTCCTTGATTCTTCTCATGACACCTCATATCGCTACGAGAAATTCTACTTCTCTTCTCAGAATTCCGAATACTCCAGAAGGTATATGGTGCTTAAGGCATTAAAATCCATCACGAGTTATGGTTTCTCTTATTAAACACTCACATTATTCATCACTCAAATTATAAGAAGTACCATAATATAATTCATCTAATTCAATTTAGGATCATATTATATCGTGTTCCAGCTTGAGTGGAAGTGATAGAGAGTCTATTTAGTTAATTGTTATAGTCTATTTAAAATATGAGTTTAGTTGTGTCTTCGCCATCAGGGTTTGTGTTGAATCTATATGCTTTCCTCTTGTGATATATATATCAGAGAGGGGGTTGTACTTCTACCAATAAGAAAAAACTACACCAAGGGAATTTTTCCATTATATCAATATTTTCACATGGTATCAAACTACGCTTCTTGTGCCATCTCCAAACCTAATAGAGAGAGGTCATGCAAAGGAGAGAAGCCTCCCTTTACGAGCGACCGCTACCACTAGGCGTTGCTTGATTGCTCGTAGGGATTTCATCCCCTTCTTCTTCTTAGAGTCGTTTTCATGAACCGTCTCCATCTTCAATAACAAAAGCATCCACTTTAAATTTGTTGCTACTAGGTTTACAAGGGTCCTCATGCCTCCATCCATACTTCTTGCTAATGAAGCCATCATATCTATCACGTTTACCACCTTCATCTACTTCACTGTCGATCTACACTATCATCATCTAACCTTTACTTATATATATATATATATATATATATATATATATATATATATATATATATATATATATATATATATATAGGGTAGCGATTTAGTGAGAAACATTCTACGGTGAGAGCATGAGAGGCATTTGAATAACTATAAAGTCATAGCTTGTTTTCAATATCTAACCATATGATGGGAAGGACATCATTACATTTACCTTCACAAAAAAATCATTACAATCAGATATCTTTTACATGTCCATATATATAATATACACATTTTACATCCAATAGTCAATTTAAGACTCAATATTGAGCGTTGAAAAGTATTTGCTTGTTGTGTCTACAATGCAAATCCTATGATGATGAAATTTTGTTCGAAGGTAAGTAATAAGGTATATTTTTAATCCATATGATTAGATTAAGAAATTTTGATTATTGCGCAAAGTTATTCAAATGCCTCTCATGCTCTCATCAAGATATGTTTCTCATTGGATCATTGTGATCTAGACCTAAATCATGGATACATATCTCCCCTTTCTGGTGGATTTTTGGGACTTATCATCCCTATATTGATACGGTGGAGATCTAGAAGGATTAATCCATATTTTGTTGCTATATTGGGATTTTTCTACTGTTGTCTTCCACTAACACGATGTGTCGCTTCTTGACAAGGTGTGTATGTGGAGTTATGTTTTGTTCATGACTTCGTTCACCAAATCTTCTCGATGACATAGCGTGTCGTTCTTTGACACAATGTGTTGGCTGCACTTTGACATGATGTGACACGTAATAGACACAGACTGTCACCTATGTTTGGTCCTGATTCTACCCCAAGTTCTATCAACTGATATGATGTGTCATCGTGAGGCTCGAGGTGTTGACGACTTCTTGCTGGCAATGACTTTTTCTACTACATTAACATAGCGTGTTTCTTAACCAACACTATCTTGGGGGTTTTTCTCTTATTTTCCATCGCCAACATGACGTTTTGCTTCTTGACATGGTGTATAGGTGGAGTTATGCTTTGTTCATGACTTTGTTCACAAAATCATCTTGATGACATAGCGTGTCGTTCTTTGACATGATGTGTTAGATGCACTTTGACATGATGTGACACGTAATAGACATAGACTGTCCCCTATGTTCAGTCCTGATTCTGCCCCAAGTTCTATCAACTGACATGATGTGTCATCATTAGGCTCGACGTGTTGTCGACTTCTTGTTGGCGATGACTTTTTATGATGCATCAACATAGAGTGTTTCTTAACCAACATGCTATCTCAGGGTTTTCCTACTATTTTCTATCGCTAACATGACGTTTTGCTTCTTGACATGGTGTATAGGTGGAGTTATGCTTTGTTCATGACTTCATTCGCAAAATATTCTCGATGACATAGCATGTCGTTCTTTGACACGATGTGTTGGCTACACTTTGACATGATGTGACACGTAATAGACACAGAATGTCACCTGTGTTTGGTCCTGATTCAGTCCCAAGTTCTATCAACTGACATGGTGTGTCATCCCAAGGCTCAATGTGTTGTCAGCTTCTTACTGGCAATGACTTTTTTCGCTGCATCAACATAGCATGTTTCTTAACCAACACGCTATCTCAGGGTTATTCTACTTTTGTCTTCAACTAACACGATGTGTTGCTTCTTGACATGGTGTGTAGGTGGAGTTATGATTTGTTCATGATTTCATTTGCAAAATCTTCTGGACGACATAGTGTGTCATTCTTTGACATAATATGTTGGCTGCACTTTGACATGATGTGACACATAATAAACACAAACTGTCACCTATGCTCGGTCCTTATTCTGCCCCAAGTTCTATCAACTGACATGGTGTGTCGTCCCAAGGATCGACATGTTGCTGGCTTCTAGCTGGTGATGACTTTTATACTGCATCAACAAAGCATGTTTCTTAACCAACACGCTATCTCAGGATTTTTCTACTATTTTCTGTCGCTAACATGACATGTTGTGTAGGTGGAGTTATGCTTTGATCATTACTTCATTTGCAAAATCTTCTCAAGGACATAGTATGTTGTTCTTTGACATGATGTGTCGGCTGTACTTTGACATGATGTGACACATAATGGACGCAGACTGTCACATGTGTTCGGTCCTAATTCTACCCCAAGTTCTATCAACTGACAGGGTATGCCATCCCAAGGATCGACATGTTTTCGGCTTCTTGCCGGTGATGACTTTTTCTATTGCATCAACATAGAATGTTTCTTAACCAACACATTATCTCAAGGTTTTACTACTGTTGTCTTCCACTAACACGACATGTCACTTCTTGACATGGTGTGTAGGTGGAGTTATGCTTTGTCCATGACTTCATTTACAAAATCTTCTCGATGACATAGTGTGTTGTTCTTTGACACGATGTGTTGGTTGCACTTTGACATGATGTGACACATAATGGACACAAACTGTCACCTGTATTTGGTCCTGATTCTACCTCAAGTTCTATAAACTAACTTGGTATGTCATCCCAAGGATTGACATGTTTCCGACTTCTTGCCGAAGATGACTTTTTCTATTGCATCAACATAGCATGTTTCTTAACCAACACACTATCTCAGGATTTTTCTACTATTATCTACCGCTAACACGACATGTCCCTTCTTGACATGGTGTGTAGGTGGAGTTATGTTTTGTTCATGACTTCATTCACAAAATCTTCTCAATGACATGGCGTGTCATTCTTTGACATGATGTGTTGGCTGCACTTTGACATGATGTGACACATAATGGACACAAACTGTCACCTATGTTCGGTCCTGATTCTACCCCAAGTTATATCAACTGACATGGTATGCCATCTAAACGATCGACATGTTTCTGGCTTCTTTCCGGTGATGACTGTTTCTATTGCATCAACATAGTGTGTTTCTTAACCAACACACTTTCTCAGTTGTCTGCCGCTAACGCGACATGTCGCTTCTTGACATGGTGTGTAGGTGGAGTTATGCTTTGTTCATGACCTCATTCACAAAATCTTCTTGATGACATAATGTGTCATTCTTTGACACGATGTGTTGGCTCCACTTTGACATGATGTGACACATAATAGACACAGAATGTCTCCTGTGTTCGGTCCTTATTCTACCTGAAGTTCTATCAACTGACATGGTGTGTCGTCCCAAGGCTCGACGTGTTGTTAGCTTCTTGTCGACGATGACTTTTTCTACTACATCAACATAGCGTGTTTCTTAACTAACACACTATCTCGGGTTTTTTCTACTATTGTCTGCTTCTAACACGATGTGTCACTTATTAACATGGTGTGTAGGTGGAGTTACTCTTTGTTCATGACTTCATTCGCAAAATCTTCTTGACAACATAGCATGTCGTTCTTTGACACATGTGTTGGCTACACTTTGACATGATGTGATGTGTAATAGACACAAACTATCACATGTGCTCAGTCCTGATTCTGCCCCAAGTTCTATCAGTTGACACGGTGTGTCATCCCAAGGCTCGACGTGTTGCCGAATTCTTTCCGGTGATGACTTTTTCTATTGCATCAACATAGTGTGTTTCTTAGCCAACATGTCATGTCAACTGCTATTGATTCTACATATTGGTGTGATACATCATCTACCATGATTCTATTACATGTCAGAGGATTCTATACATGGAAAGTCCCTTCTTTATCCTTACTAGAAACACTTATATTTCTTTTTTTTTACATTTTAGCTATCTTTTATTCTTTAACTCCCATCCTTCCCCTTCCTAAGTATATATTGTTTACCTCCTCAATACTTGTACTACTTTTCATTTGTACTTAATGATAATTCGGGCCTAAGGTCTGAATGAGTCTCCTTCTTGGATCATAAAAAGACCGATTTATTGTGTGTTGCACATTGACTCGAGTTGTCGGTTACTCCCTCCACATACTTTTCTACATAGCCCTTGCGTCTACCATTATTTTTGACTCTCCATCCCAACCACTCTCTTGCCTCTTTTCATGATTGGCATGAGGGATAGAATAGAGGATGAGGAGTTGAGGGAATAGTTGAGATGGGGGAGAGAAGAAGAAGACTTTAATTCCATTGTTCTATGGATCTTTATGCACTTTATGATACTTTGTGGTTTTAATTTTACTACTATATGGATCTATCTGATGTTATTATTGATTTACCTTATAAAGAGCCTGAGAAATTTATTCATCATCATCTCACCTGCTACTATGAAATTATCGACTTCACTTGTGCTATCTGTTGGTTGATTAATGTTGCTACTTTACTTAGTCTATATATTGTTGACTTTCTTTTGACGATACCATTCTTGTTATTTGTGCTATGATTAACACATTCTACTTATTTCTTTGTGAGTTTTCTATCTGTTGTTTGTGCTCAATTTGCAAATTAACTATTTATATGTGACATTTTTACTTCTTTTATGATTGTGAACCAACACTCTCTGGACTTTGACATCTGTTATATGATGGAAATTATGTGATGAGATGGTGATGGTACCTTTGGTGACTCACATGTGTATGATGGGGCTTCATGCTTTTCTTTTATTATTGTTCATCTTGGAGTCTTTTTTCTACTTTCTACTTCATACACTGGTCTTTTATCTGGCTACATCATCTATTTTCTGCTACTATGTTCCAGCATTCTCTAGTTTGTTTGTGCCTTGTGCATGTTGACTCTTTACTTGCCCTAGCCTTGTATGCATGTTATCTATTGCTTCTTCTATTCCAACACTTTTTGGTCTTTTTGATGACAAGAATGATAGGATTAAGACCACGATGCCTACATGTTGATGTTTAATCTATTCTAGATGCCAATTCATATATATATTGATGAAGAAGTTGTTGATACCTGCCTTTGTACATGCTTTTGGATCATCTACTTGAGGGGGAGTACTTGAGTGCTTTAGTGACTTATTGTAATATTAAGGGGGATAAATTTGTGTATGGTCTTGGTTTGACCTTTAATTATGTTTCTTTATCTTTAGTATGTATGTTTGTTTGCAAGATGAATTGGGATTCTCCCAAGCTCTAGATTGAGGGGGAGTGTTAGAGAGTCTATTTACTTAAGTTTTTTAGTCTATTTTCTATTATGGGCCTCTTGTGTTTTGGCCCATTAGGTTTTATCTAGAGTCTACGTGCTCCTCCCTTCTCTTATATATAGGAGAGGGGGTGCCTTCTATCAATAAGGAAAACTCTACACAAAGGGGAATTCCCCATCATATAGTTTTTCAAAAAAAATTAATCTAACTCAATTTAGGATCATCAAATTGTAAACCTTGTGACTAAACAATACGTGAGAGGTAGTAGTGAACAATATAGTAAGCAAGGAAACCAAGAATTACAATTCATCATCACACGTGTTAATTCATTCCCTTATGATTTTGCTCCATTCATTATTGATGGGCCACATGACCTATTCATCACCGTCATCACCTAGAGTTTCTCAAATCAGAGTTTCAATCTCATCACTTGGGGAATGTATCATAACTATGGACATACTTTAGGTTTTTATATTTATCTTTGTTGTATTGCCTCATTTCTTATTCTTATACACACATTATCGTGCAAGTATATTTTAGAGAAAGTTCAATCACAAACAACATTGGTATTACTTATTATATTTCTCATTAGTCGTTATACATTATAATGGTTATTTGTAATGACACTTAAAAATTCAACCTAAGTAGAGTCTAAAAATTTGATATAAGTCTAAAGCCCTAAATTATATAATGAGAATATAATGACATGAAACAAACCTAAACTCTAATTTCATATAAATCTGGATTTTGAATTATGAACTTAACAACATATTTGGATCCCACAACCTTTATTTGTCCCAAATATGTTATTTCATAACACAATCCTAGATACCATCAAATATTTTAGTGAAACAATTTTAAGTAGATCTACATGACCAAAAAATATGTCTTTTCACCTTAACTGACCATTCCTAGATGGATCAAACTATCAGATCTAAGCATCCCCATGAAGTTTGAGGTTATTTACCTTCCCCAACTCCAACCCTTTTCAAGACTCCAAAGTTTCCCTATATTTATCTCCTTCACTATCCTATCTCTCCCAATATTGCTATGTTTTGTCACCATCAGTGACCCATTCCACCTTGTCAAGTTGATCAAGCCCCAATCTAATGGGACTTTGTGCCATAACAAGTCCTAACTAACCAATGATACCTTTCCATATCAATTCCAACATGTAGTGATTATCAAATCCTACTCATAGTCCCATACACCTATATAAATACACTAAGCTTCCTTTCTCTTTAAAAAGGATCCTATCAATCTTTGAATCCCCATAGTCTTCTCTAGAGGCCTACCTATAGACCTTCTATTATCCCGCCTACATCAGAAGATCAATACAACATTTAAGGCTCCCACATACCTCTCTAATGATTAGGAGTACTCCATTTAGGACCCTAGGAGCATTACTTGTAGTTGGGTAGGCTAATTGTAAGAACTAAAAATTGACTCGCTAAAAATCTAGAAGTCCTAATCCCATGAATTGGATGACATTAGGTAAGTCAATGAGAAATCCTCAAACAAAATGTCAAGAACCTAGATGATGTTAATAGGCCCTTGATATTAATGAAATTGTGGTAAGGCTATACAGAGTGGTGCTTAAAATTAGTATGTAACGATAGTTGGAACATCTAGCTAGAGACCCCTTAAAAAATATATGCCATATCACCATAAACATCAAATAATGGAGAAGAATTGTAGATAATCATACTTATGTGTCACCACCTTGATCAAGATTTCTTCATTCAAATAAAATGGTGTATAATGGATTAAAAACAACATCCAGACAAAACCAATTAGTAATGGTGATGTAAGATATCCCAATAAACATATATAGGAAGACATATGATGGTGGAGAATTAGTTGTACAATATTTGGAGATTAATAGCATTAAATATTTTAAAGAGGAAAACTCAAGTGTAATGATGTTGATAGTGTAGAAAGGGTTTAAGGAAAGCCTATGAGGATGATATGAACCTAAAAAAATATCCTAAAATATTAGTTATATATATTGACTAGGACAATAAATATGGGTTTTTCATACATATACAATAGGCGATATAATCACTAACCTCTAAAGGATTCCTAATTAGGGCTCTACACTTTTTTTTTGAGAGAATTAGGGCTCTACACCTAAAAATTAGATAAGGGGTGAATTTTCTTCCTATATGGACTTTATTTGACCTATCAACTAATTAGGGACAGAAAATGTCATTATAAAATCCTAAGATGCTATATATTTGATTTAAATAGTTTTAATTAATAGGGTTTTTCTTTTTAATCGTTTTCATGTGATTTTCTTTATTTTTTTGAGTTGGTGCATTGATCTAATGGCCAATAATTTCCCGCATAATATTTTTGTAGACATGGATCAATATGATGCTTCTAGATCATCTCCTTCATGCAAGACATGTTATCCCTTACTACAATAATAAGTTGATTCCCATTTTTAACCGTGTGCACAAGTCTTAAATTTATAACTGGAGCACTACCCAACAAGTATATAGGTGCATGTAGTATTTCCGAGATCGTCCAAGGAGAAATGTATACTTTAACATAAGAGAGATGAACTTCAACAATATAGATCATTTTAGCAAGAGAGGTTTTGCTATATTAACTATGCAATTTTGAAGAAAACAAACTATGATAAAATCATGTGTATTAAGGATAAAAGTGGGGTATGAATTGTTGAGAATAGGGTTTCACTATTATATCATGACATGAAGCAACAACAAATTGTGAACCAGTAAAATCACAAAGGGAGGTTTGAGTTCTACACCCCTCCTGGTAGTATAAAACAGTTCTGCCCTTATACATCACAATTTTGCATATACTTAGAATAGGACCACCAAAAACCTTGAAAACCCCTTCACTTCCAAGCCACTCTTGTGGTTAGAGAAACAAAACTATGAAAACATTTCCTTACTTTAATGTACACCTTCCAAGTATGTATAAGAAGCATAAGACATACATACAAGATGACCAATCAAGTATATATGGGAAACAAACACCGATATATCCATAGAACATTGATTAAACAACATTCAAAATGAAATTTTGTTTTCTACAAAGCATGGCATGGGAGTTTCTCTCACATGCTCAAGAAAAGGAGATCTACTTGTCCATGGTTGTAGAAAGTAGATACAAGTAGTAGAGAACATGTCTAGACATCATAAAAGAAGAAAATAAACTTGGAAGCTAGTGGAAGAAGTAGGATGGATTGGAACTCTGGCCAATGAGTCAAAACTTCGTCCCTGCTATGGAAAAATCTCCAAAACATTTCACTCTAGAGTGGAGAGAAGAGAGCAACAGAGATCCCTACTATAATTGTAAGAGAAGAAGGAAGAAGAAGAAGTTTCTCTCTCAAGAAACCATGTTTTCTCCCCTTGGAGGCATCCAATTTCTCTCTTCTCTTCTCTGCTTTGGTTCTGCTCTAAGAATGTCCAAAATAATTTGTGGTAACTGTCCCAAGTTAATTTTGATTTGTATTTAAAAGTGTTGAGCGATTTTCTGCTGATTTGAAAAGAAATTGCATGTAAAACAACGTGTGGCAAGTTGAAATTACACATTACTTATGGTTTCTGAAGTAGAAATGCCTTGATTGATGATGACATGACATGTTGGTTGACCAAAACCTCATCTTGTTGGAAGTGAGAGAACTCTAAACATTCTAGAGTGAGGAAACATGACATGTTGATATGTCAACATGACGTGTTGTTGGGATTCAGTAACTCCTAACTTATCTGAATTCAAGTTCTACACTACAACAAAGCATGTTGAAATCTTAACACAAAATGTTGATATCTCAACATTGTGTGTGGCTAATAGTTTCTGCATGATTTTTTTTAATGTGTATATGATGATGAATGTGTTGATGGATGATATGATGGTGTTTCTCACCCCCATTTTGATGCCAAAATATTGGATCCACAATCGAAACCATAGAGAAAGTAAATATAACAATAAAGTGGAAAATCTAGCAAGATTAAAAGTAATATATGAGTGAAATTCATTTGAAAATGCAAAGAAAAGTGGTCCAAAAGATAATATAATATATGCATATCACCCATATACTCTCCATATTGTCTTGACATATTTTTTCTTCCAAGTTTGACACTTTTTTTAATTCTCTTGAGCCCTAATTTGTTATTATTTCATTGATTAGATAACCCAAACAAACCTCCCTTTTTATACCTATGTTTCCACCTATGAACAGCTTAAGCATGATTGCAAACCATTCTATACTGAATCCCTTGTCTCTGCTACCATATTGACATATATATGTATATATACATACATATACATATAAATGTGTGTATATATATACTACAATAAAAACATATATACATGTATGTGTTTATTTATATGTATGTATGTATATATACATATATATGCATACATATTATATTTATATATGTATATTATATTTATATATATGTCTTTATATATTTACATCAAGATATATATGTATATGTATATGTTTCTAAAAGTTTCTACATTGGTTAGAGTGCTCACATGTGTAGGATTCAGAATTGTTCTCATCCTCCCTTGTCTTCCATACAAGTTGTTGGGAAAAGGAATCTAAGGGACATAGACATGTTGAGGTTGGGGAATATATGGATCTGAAGTCTCCTCAATGGTATATTTTCTCATACTATATATAGAAATATAATCATCCCAATGGTTGTGCTGTGTCATCTTGGATTCCAAGGGAAACGTTGGTGCATTGGCTTTTTCAAATCAAAGTCATGTGTGATGGAACCTTGCTTTTAATCAACATTAATGGAAACCATTAGAGAGAAATCCTAAACCTATACTCTGACTAAGAAATAGAACACTTGATTCTCGATGAGCATGATTAAAACAATAAACTAAAAAACATAGGTAATAGTTTCCTTTTACTGTTTCGTAAAGCCTCGTAAACCAATGTCACAATAAGGATGACATATTCAGTTATCCAAAAACTTAATCAATTTCACTAAAACCTGAGTCAAATTTTATTTCTCATATGTAATTTAATTTACATAAATTACATGTACATGTAATTAATCATAAATATGTTTATTAACTAAAATACAAACCATTTTAACAACCATTTATAGTATATTGGTGGAAATATTAGCAAATACTAGTTGTGATTCTATTGAAGAGATAACAAGTCAAAATATAAACATTTAGAATCAACACATACCAGTAACATCACTTTTATGACACCCCACTATCTAGACCAGGAACATGTCCTACAATCCTAAAGCTGAAGGTCATATAAGATATGTCTACCAAACAAGAATATTCATATAACAAGCAAATCTAGATCAGAATCCAAATAGATATTAGATCCTAACATCAACTAGTTGTCAACGTTTAAGATTAGATTCCAAACAAGACATAAAGAATATGAAAATAGATTATATCTATATAATAATGATAAATTCCCACAACAAGAATCATATTCAACAACAATAAATTTATCAATTGGTTCTAGAAGTAATGTAACAAACATTAAACCCATATTGTATGTGGGTTGTCATCTTAAATTGATATGCCATAAAAGTAATTGGCTTGTACCTCACCAAGTAGAAGTCAAAAAACCTGATGCTCATGTCAACCACTCACCATCACTATCATAAGGTTTAGCCAACCACCCTAATATATAGGTTTGTTAAGGATATTCATGACACATGGAAACCCTAGTTTCAATTTTCAAAAAATCAATACATCAGTTGTAAGTATACATATAGTCATTGGCTCAATTGAGTCAATTCTTCAACATTAACCCTGGAAAGGGAATACTTCTATTAAAAACACTCATACTTGTCTTTACGAACATGTCACATGATTCTATACAAAATCTGAGAATACAATTAAGGAAATCAGTCTTATTATGTTCAAGCATGATTCTATACTTGTCAAGTAAATTTTCAAGGCTATCCTTCATTACATTGATTTTAGGCAGTATTCATATAAAACAAGATAGTTACCTATCCACATGATTTCTCATACAACTTAAATCAATAGATCAGGAAATAAACATATACAAATCAACAAGAGTGAACCCAAATTTGCAGCATCGAATTCCCTAAAATGTTCTCAATTGATTACATAAACACATACTAATAAAAGTGTGGATCTTAATCATTTTTAGTTGGATAGGATTAGGCTTAACTTAATATCAAGATAAACACTCACCTCAAGTTCCAAGCACCTTAGAAATTTCCCATGTAATCTGAATTTCTAGAAATGAAACTAACTTGCAAGGATTGAATCTATTTCTTGCTCTTTTCCATTTAGAAACCCTAAAAAAGGAGAGTATGAGAGAATGAAAGAGAATATAGGTTATTTGATATCCTTTTTACTCAAATAATGGGAGGAATAAGCCTACATGCGATAGAGAATATTCACCGTGAAAATCTTTCTATAGTTGATGAACTTACATGAATTCACCGTCTTTGGGAACCTAAAATCCTAAATCAACATTTCTGATGATTTTTCCTTCAAAACCCTAATAACTCTGTCAAATTTCATATTTCAGACATGTATTCTTACACAAAGTTTATACATTTTCTTAACTGTAGTTTTTAAGGTGAAGTCAAAATTTCTTCACAAATGGATAAATGAATAAATAAATAAAAATATGACATTTGACTACTATATTCATCTTGAATGCATGGTCTGTTGACTTTGTCCTGGGAAAACTCGGCCTAGAAAATGGTCAATCAACATTAAAAAATATAATATTTGGAAATAGAACTTTGGGTTATCCAATATATATCCAAATTTTAAAGAAATCACAGTTACAGATTAAATACTAATATTAAATTACTATGTCATTGTTTCTATCAAATTATGTATTCATATGCTATGAAAATACTAATTTTAGCCAACTAGAGTTTTCCTTATCAAATCCTAGTTATTGAAACTCCACAAATGCTTATAGTTTCTCACTACGCCCAAAACATCGTAATTATACTATCATAATTGATCAATCTTAAAAAATGGTTAATTTGGCTAAGCATGTATAATTAGATGACTACGATGAAAATAGGTCATTATAAATTCTCCCCCTTAGGATTTTGTCCTAAAATTCAAGAAACTTAAAGGAAGAACATTGCAAAATATAATGTGCATCTCTTTCAATATCTAATGAAAATTATTCTCTAGGTTATCTTTCTTCCTTATTACACATTTTCTTGATTCTTGGATCCTTTATAATGGAATTATCAATTTTACAAGATTAGACAAATATTTCATCCCTTGTCATTATCATATCCCTCTTTGAGTATTACAAACACTTATTTTATAGAACTTCTTAACACATCACTATCTTGACATGATTCACATTACTTGTCATATTCTTTTACAATTTCATTATGTATCTTATGGATAAAGATTATAACTGATTCTATTTTAGTATCCACATGTAGTTGTTCTCTTCATAAAGAAGATCACATTAATGAGCATTGTTGTCAGCTCTTAGGTTTTTCTTATGATTTTATAATCATGTTCATATTCAATTTCAGTGAGAATTTTCTTCATAATTTGTACATTTCATTCATCTTTCTCATACGAACTTTAAAGTTTGTCTTAAGTTCCATATTAAATTATATAATCATTTCTCTTTCTTCATGTTTATCCTTTCTATTATTATCATGTATCATGTTATAATCTCAAATTCTCTTCATATGGATGCTTGGTTAGAGCACTCAGAAGAAGTACAATTAGGAGTTTGATACTAGCTTATCTCAATCTTTGGATACTTGACTAGAGTAGCCAGATGAAAGTTAGTATGCATATCATTCAAGTTATGTCAACAATCATACTATAATTTAAAACTAGATTGTATTGTCTTGGAGATACTTCTAACCTAAGCTCTGATACCATGTGGTCAGGACCTCCCTTTTGATCAACTTAATCCAAATCTTAGCCTAAACCCAGAGTAGGAAATAAAACACTTGATTTTGGAAATATATGATTAACACAGTATCAAACAATACATGTACATTTTCCTTTTCCTTTTTAGTAAAACATCATAAATTAGTGTCACATCAAAGATGACATATTCAGTTATCAAAATATTAATCACTTTTATTAAAAAAATCCAAATCATATTGCTCATTAGTTCATCACAGACTCAATTATACTACACATCACAGGAAAGAGAGAGTACATGGGTATTCTAATTTAGATTTTTTTGTTTACATATTATTTGTCACAACCTTTCCACTAGATGACATTATACTTAAAAACATATGAAACAACCTGAGACTCATATAGATCCCCAATGAGTGGATGCCTCCCACTCAAGATAAGTACATGCATCAACATCAAATTAAGTATATTGAACTAAGAAGAAAATTATAGATACTGAAAAATCAATGAATCATTCTAGGATTTGTACAAATCCAATTTATGGAAAAATCCTAACTAATGTAGAGGCATTCATTTATTGTAATATAAACCTTTTTAACCATCATCCATAGCATATCCATGAAAATATTAGCAAATACTAAATATTTTAGAGTCAAAATCATATTAAAAATATACCAAGTCATAATCTAAACATTTAGAATCAAGACATAACTATAACATCATCTTTCTAACACTCCACCAGTTGGACCACAAACATTTCCTAAAGTTGAAGTCCACATAAGACATGTCTACCATACATGACTATTCAATTAATAAGAAAATCCATTTTAGGATCAGAGTGGATATTAATATGGGTGTAATTAGTGTGGGTAGGTGCGGGTCCGGCCGTATCCATATCCATAACCATTTGATTAAGCGATTCTTGCTCTGGTTCTATACCCACATAATTAAAATCCAGACATGCACCATACTCGTACCCACAATAATTATGGGTATGTGATGCGGGTATGTGGGTACATAGCTCTACATAAAACATCATATTATTTGATTAAGAAAAATTACAACCATGTTCTATATATTTCAATAAAATGAGATATTGCTACTACATAGGATATTAACATGCAATAGTTATATTAATGAATTGAATTTTATTTGAGTTAATTGTTTATATATTTGTAGTCATCGTCATAGTGTTTTAATTATGTAGCATATCATGTTACTATTTTGATTTTAAGTTTATATATGTTGCCCATGATTGTAATTAGAATAGTTAATTCTCAATTAGATGAATAGACTCAACCTTATTATAACTAGAGTAGGATATAATATCAACTATTATATTAGTTACACTAGTAAAGTATCATATAAATAACATATTATTTAAGTAGTTATTTATCTATAGGGGGTACACAGGTCTAGTGGGTCTGGGTCCAAGAATATCCATTAGTTAACCTACTTATGTTGAGGTCCATGGGTTTGCAGGTCAATAAGTAAAAGGATACAAACATTTTGACCTATGACGGATTTTCAAAGGGTCTGGATTCATGGGTCCACATGTCTACCCGAATCCTAACATCAACTAGTTGTCAACATTTAAGATCAGATTCTAAACAAGACATACAAAAATATGGAGACAAACCATCTCTATAAAATAATGATTAATTTCTACAATAGAAATCATATTCAACAACAATAAACTTATCATAAAAGGAATCTAACACACATTCAACTCATATTATACACAAATTGCCATGCACATTTCTCCTGAAACTACTTGGATTTTACCTCACCAAGTAGAAGTCTCCACACCTAATTCTCATGTCAATGACTCACTGTCACTATCTTAAGGTTTAGTTGGACACCATATGATATCAAGAATAGACCCTGTTTCACCTCAAATTTGCATAAAGAGCTACATATTTTCATCTTAGGTACAAGAGATAGAAATAAACAAACAATATATCACACATCATATCATTTCTCATGTTTTAAAATTTAAATTTCATCAAAATCTATTCTTCATGGACATACTTTCACAAGAGAGAAAGTAGGGCCTAAATCACAATAGACGACTCCTAAATTCTGGTGGTAGTCCAAAATTACTTCTCATAACTATTTCATTACTACAAGGAGTTCTCTTTCATTTTTACAATATCGACCTCAAAAACTCACATAGTTTAGGGCACCTAGCTAGGTGTATCATCTTTTCACTTGTTATCGATCCTTCTTACTCATCTGACAGAAAACTCAAATCATCATTTATCATATATGTATATTCTCAAGAAACTAGAATGATGTGAATCAAATTATGATTATCAAGAAAGATGGTGATTTAAATAAGAAGCACAACAATATATAATTTATAAAATATATGTTTCTCTCCATTTCTAGATATAAGTCATCATTAGTGGGCTATCAACCCAATACATTATCTCATTATCTAGAATATACCTAGAATAGCTTTTCCAAATAAGATCATTGCATGTTAATTCAATAATAACATTTTCTACCAGATCATTCTATATCAATGTTCTCATCAAATTTTCATAGAGATATTAGAAAAAGAAAAATATATAACCATGTAGACATATTGTATCATTCATCATGTTTAGAGTAGGTTTATCATACAACATATACTTGTACCATCTGATTTCTATAGATATGAATAAATCTCAAAACATAAATGTGCATAACATAGTTAATGATGTTGACTTGAGAGCTATACATTGTCCATATTTTGATAATGACTTAATCATTCCATTCTCATTTTTCTAATATGTTTGTTCAATATTGATTTTAGGCTTTAGGTACATGAAAAGGATCAAATTACATAAGACCTAGCTTGTTCAAGTTCAAGTCAAAAGCAATGCAAGTGTACGTTTTGGTAAATCACTCCAAATGACCTTAGGTTAATTTTGTAATCACTTTTATTGATGATATGACTTGTAACTAAGATGAAAAAAAATTAGGGACACTTAATTCCAACATTTGGTCACTCAAAAGTCATATTAGAAAATTTGTCACAGGTTGTTTATCGGTCGAGTTGGAAACTCAACCGATCTAGTGATGGATTTTCTGAAACGACCAATTGGTCGAGTTACACACTCACAGAACTTGACCGATCGATCAACTAAGAAAAATTAATTTTTACTCATCGGTCAAGTTTCCCAGAACAAACTCGACTGATAGTTTGAAAATTGGCTTTGTCATTTAATGGATCGGTCGAGTCATCTTTATTGAAACTCGACCGAATGTACTGTACAGAAAACATAGAAAAAGTTATTATAACCATTGGAGAGTTGTTGTGAGTGAAAATAGATCCGTTGTAACTTATAAAATGGATATATTTCATTCATAAGTGATCCCATACTCAAAGGAACACCCCCAACTATAAATAGGACCCGTTGGAGTTCATTCCAACTTTTCTCATTCATGATATTCTAAGTCCTTGCTATAGTTGAATGTGTTTGTAACCCTTTGAGCCCCTTTCTCTCTCTCATTTACAAATCATTTTGTGATTATGAGTGAGTTAGGCATGTTGTAAGAGAGCTACCTCCATGATCTTATAAAGCTCTCATTCCTTACATCTTCCCAATCCCCTTTCTTAAAAAGGAAAAGGTTGAAGGAAGCTACTTCGACTGAAGGTGAAGCTGTTGCTGGTCTTCTTCAAGGTTGAAGAAGAGGTGAATATCTTCTCCAGGTGAAGGAGAAGGGAAATTCCAAGATTCAAGAAGAGTGGGTAAATCCTTTAAGGCCAAAGACTTAATGCAAGTGTGGGTAAGTCCTTGTTGAAGGCTAAAGACATCTTAATCAAGTAGGGACGTCATTGTGTAGGTGGAAGACTCTTGTCTTGAGTAGGTTAGTCCTTGGATGTATGGTGGTCTCGTTGTATCTCTTATGAATGAATATAAGTATACATGGATTGCAATGTCCTAGAGGTTGACCTCTCTAGGTAGTGGATTGACTATCTCCTAGTTTGGAGATTTGAACCACTCTAAACCACCTTGTCCAAGTGCATGTTTCAATTTCTCTCATCCTTGCTATGCTTTCTTAGATAGGACTTCAAATTTTTCTTAAGCTATTTATTTTGATTGATATAATTTGATGGTATAACTTATCTTGTGAGAATTTTGAAGCTCTATTCACCCCCCCCATAGATCCCTAGATCCAACAAGTGGTATCAGAGATAAGGATATTATCTAACAACCTCCCATGAGAAAGAAGATGGGCAACAACCTACTTCGTTCACTCAACCTAGAGGGAGCCTTCTCCATGTGTCCTTCGGTCATTGACCACACCAACTTCCTCTATTGGAAGTGGTGTATGTAGTTATACATTCAAGGCATGAACTTTGATATGTGGAAGGTGATGGTCACACCATACAAGGAGCCAACTAGAGTTGTGTCAACATGGAATGAAGTTGCATTAAAAGAAGCCCAACTCAATGCCAAAGTCATAAGCATCCTATATGCAACCCTTACCTCAACGGAGTTCAACCGCATCTCCTCATGGGATACATCTATGCGATTTGGGATAAGTTGTGCATTACCTATGAGGGGAAAAAGCAAGTTAAGGAGGCTAAGGTCTACATGTTGAACATCCTTCTAGAGAACTTCAACATGGGAAAGAAAGAAGGGATTGTTGAGATGTACTCTAGGCTCAACGTCATCATCAATGGCCTAGATGCTTTGGGAAACACTTTGTATAGAGGTGCGATCAACACTAAGATCTTGAGGTCTCTATTAAAGAGATGGGAGTCTAAGGTGACCTCCACTAAAGAAGTGAGAAGCCTTGGTGACATCCCAACCAAAGAGCTCATTGGCAATCTACAAGCTCATGAGCCAAGGCTTGACCAACAAGAAGAAGAAGCCAAATAAGAAGAGAAGGAAGAAAAGAAGATCAAAGATAGTTACTTCAAAGCTCAAGTGGAGGTTGTCATCCTTCAACAACAAATTTCTTTCCAGACCTCTCCCTCCTCCTCTAGTGAAGATTATGGCCCTAGTGAGCATGAAGCCAACTACACCAAGGACAAGCACTTCAAGGGAAAGGAATCCTCCTCCTCAACTCCTAGATGCTACAAGTGTGGCCAAAAGGGTCACTACAAGAGTGAATGTCTTATATCAACAAATTCACACCACAAGGTAAGATCCAAGAAGGAGGAAGAGTATAAGAAGGAGAGCAAGTATAAGAGAAAGGAAAAGAAGGAGAAAAGACACAAGAATACAACTCATGCAGCTTGGGAAGAATCATCCTCAAGTGGCTCTAGCTCCGAAGAAGATGGAGAGTGCCACCTTGCACTCATGGCCTCTACAAGTGAAGAAATTGGTGAGGTAAGTGAGGTAAGCTTGCATGAGTTATATAAAGAAACTCTTATTGGTATGCTTGTTTCTACACGTTTTTCTTTTGTTAAATGTAAATCTAAAAGAAAAAGGTTAGGAAAAATTATTGATGATTTGTATGCTAAACTTGAGATTCTTGAGCAAAATGAGAAAACTCATCTTGAGAGCATTGATAACTTGCAAGGCCAATTTCTTGATCTTGAGCTCCAATACAATGGAGTTGAGGTATATAATGGTGTTTACCAAAAGAACATGGAAACTCTTAAGGTTGATAACCAAAAGTTCCTAAATGAGTGTGGAATTTTTTAAAGCGAAAATGCTAAATTTAAGCTCATTATTGATTTTCATAGGGATGAGAGGGATATTTATCTTAAGGAAATTCAAGTTCTTAAATCTAAAAATGCTAGGTTACTTGGTCAAGATAATGATTTATCTTCTAGGCCTATGTTTCCTAGTAATGATGTTGCTTCCATTTCTCTTGAGAAAGATTCCTATTTGACTAAAGCCCTATGTTTAGAGGCCGACCTTGTTCATGCTAGAGATGATCATGCAAGTTTGTCTTCTACTATTATATCTCTTAATGATGACAATCATAGACTTAGAGCCTCTCTGCAGAAATTCCTAAAAGGGAAAAACTCCCTAAAAGAAATATTTGACCATTATACCAAACAAAGTGGCACTAGTGGTTTGGGATTTGTAGGGGGAGAACCTAAGGGCAAGAACAAAGTCGAAGGTAAGAAAAAGAGTAAGCAAACCCTTATTTTTTGTTGGAGAGTCTTTTGGCACTAAGAACCCTATGATTTATTCTCATTACAAATGTGATGATCATTACTCTACTTATTGTCCTTATAAGCCTAAGGGGACCAATCCAACGATGAAATGGGTCCCCAAGCTAACTTAGGATCCCAAAGGATGAGTTGGGACCCAATACTCTCCATTCTTATAGGAAAAAGGTAGATGAATTGTTGGTAGTGGTTGCACTAAGCACATGACAGGTGATATAAGCCATTTCAACAACTTCACTAAGAAGAAAGGAGGCTCGGTTACCTTTGGGGAAAACAAAAAAGGTAAGGTTAAAGGTGAGGGTGATGTAGGTGAATCCTTCTGTATCAAGAATGTTCTTTCTATGGATGGACTACATCACAACTTAATAAGTGTAAGTCAATTATGTGATAATGGTTACTTTGTGCTATTTACTTCTTTTGAATGCTTGATTCAATATTCCATCACCTATAAAGTCATATATAAGGGAACTATAAGTGGTAATATTTATGTAATTATGCTCGACTCTATTAAGTATGTTGTTGGTACATGCTTAGTAGTCAACTTGAATGATATTTCTCTTTGGTATCGTCAGCTTGGTCATGTAAATATGAATCAGTTGAAGAAGTTGAGAAAAAAGGATTTTTTCAATGGACTTCCTAAATTGGATTATAAGAAGGATGAGGAATGCCAACCTTGCACCCAAGGAAAGAAAACCAAGTCCTCCTTTAAATCCAAAGGAATCCTTAGTACCAAGAGAGATCTTAAACTTCTTCATATTGATCATTGGACCAATGAGAACTCAATCGCTTCATGGTTCAAAGTATTGTGTTGTCATTGTCGATGATTTCTCTATAATACTTGGACCTTCTTTCTCATTTCCAAAAGTGATACGCTTTATGTTTTCTCCAATTTTTGTAATTAAGTTGAGAATGCAGCTTCGTGCTGGATTGTTTCCATCTATAGTGATCATGGGAAAAAATTTGAAAATGATCTTTTTGAACACTTTTGTGAAGAATCTGGATATGCACATAACTTCTCTTCACCTCAAACACCTAAAAAAAATGGGGTTGTAGAGAGGAAGAATAGGTCACTACAGGAGATGGCTTGGACCATGCTTTTAGAGTATGACACTCCAAAGAAGTTTTGGGCCGAAGCCTTTAGCATGTTTTGTGCAAAACCGGGTTTTTACACATACTTCTTTGAAGAAAACCCCCTCTGAGCTTTGGTGTGGTAGGAAGCCTTCTACTGAGTATTACCATGTTTTTGGATGTCCTTCTTTTTGTTTTGAATATGAAAGATCCTCTTGACAAGCTTGATCCAAAATCTTACAAGGATTTCTTTCATGGCTATAGCACTACTAGACATGCTTATAGAGTATTTCATGTTGATCTTGCTAAAGTAGAAGAATGCATTAATGTTAAGTTTATTGAGAATAACCCCTCTATTCCCAAAGATATTGTTCTAAATGATGATATTGCAGGTGAGGTGATTCCTATCTTAAAAGAACCCAACATCACCCAAAAGGGAAAAGAGGTGGTAACTCAAGAAGAAGAGAAAGATGAAGAGAAGAAGGATCCAACCCCCCACTTTGCAAAGAATCATCCAAAAGAGTTGATCATAGGTGACCCATTTGAAAGAGTGAAGACGTGGGCTGCCTTCAACAAAGAACAAGCCAACAACACCTTCATCTCACAACTTGAGCCAAAGAATGTCAAAGAAGCTCTTGGGGATGATGAATGGATCCTAGCTACACAAGAAGAGTTGGAGCAATTTAAAAAGAACAAAGTATGGACCCTAGTGCCAAGACCAAGTGATAGAAAGATCATTGGCACCAAGTGGGTCTACCGCAACAAGCTAGATGAAAGCTGCATGGTGCAAACTAATGATGGGAACTTCATCAACCAAGGCAAGTACACAAGTGAGCTACTAAAGCACTTTGGGATGGAGAACACCAAGCCGATGGACACACCCATGTCTAACACTATCAAAATTGATAAAGATGAAGAAGGTGAGAAGGTAGATGAGAATCTCTATAGAAGTATGATTGGAAGTTTTCTTTATTTAACTGCCTCTAGACCTGATATAATGTTTAGTGTTGGCTTGTGTGCTCACTTTCAATCAAATCCCAAGAAATCACATCTTATATATGTTACAAGGATTTTAAGGTACCTAGACAAAACTTCAAATTTTGGACTATGGTATCCCAAGTCAAGGGACTTTACGCTTACGACTTATAGTGGTGCGGATTATGCATGATGCATAATTGATAGAAAGTGCAATAGTGACACTTGCTTTCTCCTAGGACCATGCTTGGTGTCTTGGTTCTCCAAGAAATAGAGCACAATGACATTGTCAACTACTGAGGCTAAATACATTGTAGACATGTATTGTTGTGCCCAGGTCCTATGGATGAAGCAACTTCTCTAAGAATTTAACATTCATTTTGATGCTTATCCTATCTATTGTGATAATACTAATGCAATTAATTTGTCTTACAATCCTATATTACATAGTAGATCCAAGAATATAGAGGTTTATCACCATTTTCTTTGTGACCACATTGCTAATGAGGATATCTATATCGTGCATGTGGACACAGAAATTCAGTTGGTGGACATTTTTGGTAAACCTCTAGCTAGAGAGTAATTCAATTTTATTATATATAAACTGGTCATAACTACTTTCAATGAATCTGATATGCCTTCTAGCTAGTTTTCATCTATCCTATATGCTTTGCTTATTTCTTGATCACTCTTTCTTGCTAATATGCTAAAATTAGTTTTCATGTTCTTTTTTCCTTAGTTTTCACTTGTTTTTTTGTATTTTATGCAAATGCTTGTTTTATTGCTAAATAGTACCCAATGATGAGTGATATGTGCCTAAGTATGTTTAAAATACAAATTGGACTTGAAAAAAAAAATTAATTAGCACTCTAGTGGCTAGAAATTGAAATTTCTAAAGTTGGTTCAGGTTGACCATCAGTCGAGTTGCCAACTCGACCGATCAGTGGCCGAGGGATTTCTTAAAGAGCCATTCGGTCGAATTTCCCAGTCACAAAACTTGATCGATGGTTGGGATGGAGCTAACTTAAGTTAGGTTCGACTGCCTTTTCTCCCTCTCAACGAGAGAAAAATTGATCAATCCAACCTCCAACTCCCTCAAGCTCTCAACCCTAGCCTCGAACTTCCTCTCCAGAGCCTTAGTTAGCCCTAGCTTGACCTCCCTTGACCTCTTTCCCATCAACCCTAGGTATGTAGATGGTTTGTTGTGGTGTTTCCATCATTTTTTTCTTTCAATCCTTCTCATTTTGTCTCCATGGCTTCAAATAGGAAAAAGAAAGTCACCCCATACAGAGCACCATCCTCCTCCTTCAACTCATGCCTTATACCCTTTGATGATACCTTCTTTGTCTCGAACGATGCTCTAAATAGGTACAAGGAGCTCCTTCCTAGGAACCCCTTTTCTTTTTGTGCCCTTTTTGAGCCAAGCCCACGTAGACAAAAGATTATTCATCAAGTAGTCGAGTTGTTGTGAGACCACCACCTCTTCCCAAGGAGTGTTGAACGTGCGTGCTACCACAATTCCATCAAAAGCACCAAAGTCGTTCATGAATTCTATGCTAATTTGCAATGGAATTATGAAACTCTCATACTCCTGCCTAATGCTCAAGTAGTCCTTACTTCCAAGATAGCCAGAAATAAATTCCAAGTCTCCGAGGATACCATGAATATCTTTTTCTCTGGTACTGAGGTGACTGACACTTGGAGGAAGGATTACCCTGAGTATTTTGACCTTGTTGACCTTGAGGTCTTCTACAAGAAATATAATCTCACTCTTCCTAACATTCATAAATTCTTTAAGAAGCATTATTTTCCCTATAGGAATAAGTGTAACCTTCCCTCCTCAGCCTTAGACCTCAAGAACCACATACTCACCCTAGTTGTCAACTACAATAGTCATCCAAAGAAAAACTAGATTGAAATTGCAGAGAACGCTACAATGATTATATTCTGTATCTTGAAGAACATGGGAGTCAAGTGGACAAGATATGTCCTCCACCACATGACCTGCTTTGACTCTAGTAAGAACATCTGTGGCACCCGCCCTCCCTACCCTACCCTGATTTGTGGTCTTTTTCAAACTGCCACTGGCAAATCTCTTTTCCATGACCTTCATTAAAAACCTTCCTGAAAAGGAGTTTAGTGATACCACACTTCAGAGAGTGTTTCCTACCCCTTTCTCTACAACACATGGAGCCTCCATCTCCATCCATGAACCTCCACCACCTCAGCCATCTTGACCTGCCTGCACCTCTTTCCATGTATCAAATGAAACCCTCATGGGTTACATGATGCATCATTAGACGTATAACCTTCAGATTTAGGAGAATATGCATTAGGATCTTTGTGCCATCATGTCTACCATGGACCTTTCCTGTGAACATCCTTATCCTACCTACTAACCCTACCTAGGAGGTGACTATGCATCCTATGCATATGATCACTTTTTCCCTGCCCATCCACCTGCTGCTTCCGCTACTACACCCTTTGTTGTTGGTGGATCTACCCCTATTGTGCTACCTCTTCCTACTGGTCCTATAGATACCTTGCTTGTAGGACTTGACACTTCTTCTTCTTACCCCCAAGCTTATGAATCACATGACCTTGGTATGTCTTGGGATGAGCAGAATGCTAGGTGGCCCGGTCATGGTTTCGGTTCCTCTGTCAACGAGGAGATGATAGATAAAGCTGATGAGGAAGTTGTTGATGAGGATGAGGAGGCATATGAGGATGATGGAGATGATGGTTCGGATGGCTCTATTGGTGGTTCTAGTGATGATAGTGATGGTGTTGTCTCTACTACACCTTCAGATGGAGATGTTGACTATGAGCTAGAAGCCTTTGCTGATGATGTTTATGATGATGATGTTGTGAACATATATGACCTAGATGTTTCGATGTTTTATCATTTAGTCTATAGATTTTGATCATATATATCTTTCTAGACTATTTTGTACTAAAAACATCTGAGCACATTATCTGAGATCTACTATATATCATCATGTTGTTTTCATCACTTTGGTTTGTAGTTGCTTTTGGGGACATGCTCTCTCTGTTGTAATCTTAATCATATGTACATTTACTCTTTGATTTCTATATCTCATGAGTTGGTGCCATGTTTACCATATTTTGATTATGACGTAGATTTCTTACCTCTCTCTCGTCTATGTTTGGTGTATGCTTTGAGATTACATGTTTTTGTGTTGTGGATGTATGTTTTGGTTGTGCTTGGAAAAGATCTTTTTTGTGCTCTTTTACCCCCCTTCCTTTTTGATAATGTCAAAAATGGGAGAGAAGTTCAATGTTTTGAAGCTCAACCATATTGCTTTTATTGCCCATTTGATAATTTTCTTGTTCATTATATGCTTTATCATGTGACTTGCTAAAGGACCATATAGTATACATGTTATATTGTTTTGTGTAGATAGACTAACTATGTAGGTAATAGTAAGCATAGATTGAGAGGGATCAATTCAAATTGTTAAAATTTTGAATCCCTCCACAATTCACAAGGCAAAGGTATAACTTTACATATCCTTTTCAATATGTTTGAGGAATGGCTTGTCATTGTCAAAGAGGGGGAGAATGTTGACTTGACAGTTATACATTGTCCATATTTTGATAATGATTTAACCATTCCATTCCCATTTATTTAATATGTTTGTTCAAGATTGATTTCAGGCTTTAGCTACATGAAAATGATCAAATTATACAAGCCCTATCTTGTTCAAGTTCAAGTCAAAAGCAATACAAGTGTGCATTTTGGGAAATCACTTCAAATGACCTTAGATTAATTTTGTAATCACTTGTATTGATGATATGACTTGTAACTAAGATGAGAAAAAATTAAGAACACTTAATTCTAACGTTTGGTCACTCAAAAGTGAAATTAGAAAATTTGTCATATGTTGTTTATCAGTCAAGTTGGAAACTCAACTGATCCAGTGATGGATTTTCTGAAATGACCAATCGATCGTGTTGCACACTCACAGAAGAAGATCGATCCATCAACTAAGAAAAACTGATTTTGACTCATCGGTCGAGTTTCCCCGAACAAACTCGGCCGATAGTTTGAAAATTGGTTTTGTCATTTAGTCGATCAGTGGAGTTACCTTTATTGAAACATGACTAAATGTACTATATGAAAAATGCAAAAAAAGTGATTATAACTGTTAGAGATTTGTTGTGAGAGAAGATAGATTTGTTGTAACTTGTCAAATGGCTATATTTCATTCTTAAGTGATCCCACACTCAAAGGAACACCCCTAGCTATAAATATGACCCCTTGAAGTTCATTCCAAGTTTGCTCATTCATGCTATTCTAAGTCCTTGCTATAGTTGAGTGTGTTGCAACCCTTTGAGCCCCTTTCTCTCTCTCATTTAGAAAGCATTTCGTGATTATGAGTGAGTTAGGCATGTTGCAAGAGAGCTACTTCCATGTGCTTGTAAATCTCTCATTCCTTCCATCTTCCCAACCCCCTTTCTCAAAGAGCAAAGGTGGAAGCAAGATGCTTCTAACAAAGGTGAAGCTATTGCTGGTCTTCTTTAAGGTTGAAGAAGAGATGAAGATCTTCTCCAGGTGAAGGAGAAGGGCAAGTCCAAGATTCAAGAAGAGTGGGTAAATCCTTCAAGGCCAAAGACTTGATGCAAGTGTCGGTAAGTCCTTGTTGAAGACTGAAGACATCTTGATCAAGTGGGTAAGTCCTTGTGTTAATGGAAGACTCTTGTCTTGAGTAGGTAAGTCCTTGGATATATGGTGGTCTCCTTGTATCTCTTATGAATGAATATAAGTATACATGGATTGCAAAGTCCTAGAGGTTGACCTCGCTAGGTAGTGGATTGACTATCTCCTAGTTTAGAGATTGGAACCACTTTAAACCACCTCGTCCAAGTGCATGTTCCAATTTCTCTCATCCTTGCTATGCTTGCATAGATAGGACTTCAAATTGTTCTTAAGTTATTGATTTTAATTGATATAATTTGAAGTTCTAACTTATCTTGTGAGATTTTGAAGCTCTATTCACCAGCCCCCGTCTAGAGCCCTAGATCCAACAAATGATCCTCTTCTACTATTATCATTTTTCATTTAGAGGAAGTACTCAACACAAATCTGATCTTATTTAATAAAATCATAATTGATCATTCTCAAAAATAGGTATTCTAAAGATAATGACAATCCATGATGCATTCTTATGAATAACTTCACATCTTTGAACTTCATCTTCTAATCGAGTTAAACTATACTTGTGTACATTTCTTAATCCCTTGTTTTATAGAATTATTCATTATTATCACATATTCCATATATTAGGGTTACAGTTAGATTCTCCAATCCAACCATCAATTTTCTTCATTTTTCTTTCACTTCATAATCATTAGTCGTAACTTGTTTTATATCATGTTCACTATTATTCTTGGAATCAATCATTCTAAATTTAGTTAGTGCGTAAAGTTTCTCTCTCACTAAAATCCTTTATAATCTAATTATAGTGTATTTGATTCAATTTAGCTCAAGATAAATATAAATAAAGTAAAAAGATGAAATACTCCCTTATACTCATTTCACTAATATTTCCTTCAATACCGATCAACCCAATTTGTTTCACCCCTGTCTATTTCTTGTATTGCATTTATATACATTTACCAAGTCATTTGATTTGTAATGGAATTTTAGTAAAGAAAACAAATTGCCCTATTCCTTATAAAACTCTCAATTTAGGAAGTACCATGGATTAGGGTTACTTCTTCTTACTCCTTAGCATTAGTTGTCTTCTCAAGTCATATTTATGTGACTTGTATAAAGGACTTGCATTCATGTGGGGTTTACTCATTATCCCATAAATTCTACTAGAATAGATGAATTATGTGTTTATCATCTTAATAAGACATCACCTTCAATAGAAGTTATATTACCTACATTTGAGCATATCAACACATACAGAGGATTATATACAAATTCATGATTTATCTCTCATATTTGTCTTGAGTATTGGGTTTCTAAGGATTTCAAGAGGTTGGAAGCTCAATAGGGTGCACACAGGTTCATTGAGGATATTCATGACAAACGGAAATCATAGTATCTATTTTCACACAATCAACAATTGTAAGTATGCATCAATTCATTGGCTCATTTGAGCCAATCCCTCAACATAAATACAAATAAGGGTACACTTCTATCTTAAAATAGTCATTCTAATCTTTATGTGACACATGTAACTGTAGAAAAGATTTAAAAATACAATTAGGAATTTATTCCTATTATGTTCAAGCACGATTCTATACTAGTCAAGTAAATTTTTAAGCTTATCCTTCATTATGTTGATTTTAGGCAGTATTCATATAAAACAGTATAGTTCTATATCTATACAAGTTCTCATAAAACTCAAATCAATACATTTGAAACTAATCATACACAAATCAACAAGAAAGAATCCAAAATAAGTAACACCTGATTCCCTAAAATCCTCCCAATTCATTACCCAATCACATGCAATTAAAATCAAAGAAATTAATTATTTTAGTTGGATAGGATAAGGCTTTCCACATTCTTACATAGATTAAATGGGATAAAAACACTAACCTCGGGTGCCAATCACCTTAAAAATGTCCCAAATAATCTAAATTTCTAGAAATTCCACCAACTTGTGAAGATTGATTCAATTTTTTCTCTTTTCAATTTGGAAACCCTATAAAAGGAAAATAGAAAAAAAAAATAGAAAGAGAAAATATGTGATATTCTTTTTTACTCAAATCAAAAGAGGTTGAAATCTAGACATGGTAGAGAATATTCACCATGAAAAGCTATGTATATTTGATGAACTTACATTAATGCATGAGGTTTGGGAAGTTGAAACCCTAAATCAACATTCTCAACTACCTTCTCCTTCAAAACTCTAATCTCTCTCTCAAATTTTGTATCTCATATAGATACGATGGATTATGGGAGATAATAGTATGTTAGATTGATGATATAGATCAATTGAGGTTCTTGGAACAATTAAAAAGAAGTCATTAACTGCATTTCATACTTCAACAAAATTTGTCATCGGTTGGGATTGTTCCAAGTAGAGATCTCAGCCGATGAAGGGTCTAGATCATCCAAACATACTCCAAAAATTATGAACATTTAATACATAATCTGATATGGAATTTTTAAGACATAGGTAAAATTTCTACCCAAATAGATAAAGTAATAAATAAATAAAAATCAAATATTAGATCATCATATTTCATCTAGAATGCACAGTCGGCTGAATTGTCCTGGGAAAACTTGATTGGCCAATAGGTCAGGAGAACATTCAAAAATTCTAATAGTAGGAACTAACATCTATTTTTTAGTTATCCAAGCTGTATCTAAATTTTAAATAAATGATAGTTGAATGTAAAATAATGAATAATCAAATTGATTGATGTTTAGTATGAGCAAAACTGAGTATATGCATTGCAATTTCATCCAATCTCACAGTGTGAATGGTGGAGCCAAGTTGGACGGAGTAGATATACCACAATGTGATAAATTTCATTACTTGGGCTCTATCATTCAAACAGATGGGGATATCCAAAATGATGTTTGTCATAGGATCACTGTTGGATGGTTGAAATGGAGGAGTGTAACTGGAGTATTATGTGATAAGAAGATCCCGCTCAGACTAAAAAGCAAGTTTTATAAAAGTGTTATACGACCAAGCATGCTCTATGGGAGTGAATGTTGGGTGGTGAAGAAACAAGGACTCAACAAGATGAACATGGTTGAAATGCGTATGTTGAGATGGATGTGTGGGAGATAAGAAAAGATCATTTGAGAAATGACTATATCAGGAATAAAGTGGGGTGGTGAGAACCGAGGATAGGTTGTGTGAGGGCTGACTCAGATGGTATGGACATGTGCAATGTAGACTGACTAATGCACATATACGAAGCAATACTGTTGAGGCAAGCACAATTAATAGAAGAAGAGGGTGGCCTAAATTAACATGGGAAGAACTTATAAATAGAGATTTTGAATCTCTACATCTCAACCAGAATATGACCCATGATATGAATATGTATTCATATATTATCAAAAATTTTATTTTCTTTGACTAAGGTTTACGCTTATGAAATTCTAATTATTAAAAATAAAAACATTCTTAGAGTTTCTTATTAGGTTTAAAAAATCATAATTAGAATATCATCATTGATCAAGTGTAGAAAAATATTGATCTATTTAAGCATGTATCCGTCCAAGTAAATGCTAATTAGATGACTAAGATGAAATTAGGTCATTACAATATGAAACTAATTGTGAGATCAGAGTCCTTAAAACTTGTAATTCTAGACTCTTGACTTTGCAATTCCCACCTTGATTGATCAAAATAAGATCTAGTCACTGATAAAAACATGTCAAAGAGAGCCTCCATCCTGTCTAATATGCTTGAGTCTTGGTTTCAATCTTTGTTATATTGTTGTGGTTGTCTATGTTGATATGTATCCTATAAAAACTATTTGGACCCCTTCAAAACAAATAGGAATCACTATGCTGAGGAGGATCACTTCCCTTATAATTATTCTATTGCCTCAAATACATGAATGGAAATTAAGGTCCCAACTGCATCATCAAGGACTTTATATGTGCCTTCTATAGGTCATCCCATGTACAAATATGGCCATAAATAAATCCTGCAACAAAAACTAATAAAATGTAGATCACACGTATTGAAGAAATTTCAAACACAAAGATATAGTGATTGATTTTTTTTCCAAAATCAATGAAAGAAGTTAAATAAAAACTAAAATTATGACTTGGAGTGGTCGATTCTAGCACTCATAGTGCTAGAATTTCCAATTCCTCGACAATGGTGCCAGAAATGTAAACACATAAACCATACATGTAAAATACAAATGTGTATATTGAATAATGTAGGATTGTCAAGTTCAGAGTTATCTAATAAGGGGAAGCTTAACATTAGAAACTACTACTAGGAGGAAAATAATAAGCTAAACCAAAGAAAATTTGGTTTTATTATTTGGAACTAAGAACTAAAAGTAGCAAGACAATATTATAAATTAGGCTGTAAATATGAAAAATGATTATCTAGGATTACGGTTTCACCATGATATTAATTCGTGCAAGATTTCTCTTTGTCTATAAAGACCTTTAGATACCATTAACAACTTTCCTGATACAATGCACTATTTAATCAAATTGCAAACCTACTTTCACAATGTTAATATAAAAGACCAAACACATCAAATTTTTTCTATATATTGAACATGGTATATATTTGCTTGCTTTTACTTTGTGTTATCAATTATGGTGATTATACTTTTCAAAATATTAAGCCCTCTTTCACTATGATTTAAAATGCATAGCATAACTCAGGTTGGTCAAGCATGAACATGATAAATTGAAGTAATTATTGTCATCACAATTCAAGAAAATAAGTTGATTATTTACTTAAGAATTTCATGAACAACCTAATGTCGGGCTACTCTTGGGTCCTAGAGAATTGAAAATAAGCCAGACATATCCAACATGGTATCCTAAAAGAATTTGATAAAAAGAAATTATGAAAGAAATCTAATAAAATTGCAGATCCATGATTGTTGAAGATACCCTCCAAATATGGTTATGAATGAACGTTATTCTGGCCACCAAATCTCTCCTCGAAGGTGTCAGGATCGACACTTCTTATCATCTCTTGTCTCTTCCCCTCTCAGATAGCCATCAAGGCATGGAATAATTATGAGCTCATTTTCATCCTTCCTCCCTTGGCCTAGGTCATAGGGGAGTCAAATCCTTTAGGTATACCAATATTGTCAAATTAAAGTACTTTTCTCAAACCCTTAAATACCCAAGAGTTGGTACTACAAAATTTTAGAATCATTTTCTTATTCGAATAGTAGGAAGGCCACACTAAGTTGTTACTATTAACTATTGACAGATTGAGCAAATCTTCACTCTTTTGTGAATTCTAAATAATGGGTCGGTGCTATCAAATTGTGAAAGGTGCTACTAACATTTAACTTTTCTTTTCTACTTTCCCTATACTCACACAAGCAAACATTCAGACAAATCATATTATGATAAGTATGCCTAATTTTGCACAACAATAGGTAAGATTTGATGCACAAATAGTAGTATTATAACTTTGTAACATATGAATTAAAAGCCATGCAATTCATGTCAATTATCAATGCAATAAATCAAATTATGTTAGCATGACAATTACAAACAAAAATCTATGCAATCGTATCAATTAGCACCCAGAATGACTGAAACCTCTATCACATGGAAGGAGGACTAAAACTCTAATTCCTAAAATATGATATATCAACTTCTAAATATGTCTAGTCAAAACCACACATGCATAAGAGAGTAAGAAAGATCATAACCTAGTCCACAATTAATTCAAGGACAAAAGGATACAAACTTCCAAAATATGGAAATTGAAGTCAAAGTACTCATATACATGATAATTTGGATTTCAATAATTATCAATGAAGAAATATTTAACTATTAATTGAGATTCCAAAGTTATTCAAGAGAGAAAAAAAAGGAGTTAACTCAAAATATGTCTCATTTATAATAATTAGGGTTTAGTCATTATATGCCCAAATAAAATTGGAGAGATGCACATACTTGATCCTTAGGACTATCCTTATCTCTAATGGGTTCCCAATTCGTCCTTCTCAACCTAAAAGAGTTTATTTAAACACTTGTCCACCATAATTATCTAAAAATAAGATCTTTCTCTTAAATATATATTTAATAATTGGTGTATGTAGTTGGATCTAATTGATATTAAATTATCTAGAATAACCTTACTATTCATTTCAAGGGTTTTCTTATCTCGTAGAGTATAATATAATTATATAGATATACTTTCATTGGTCGCTTTTTGAATTTTTGTATCCATATAACCACTATTAGTGAGTGTGTAAATTAACATGATTAGAATCTATGAATATTGCATGGCCTAACCATCATGTCATATAGAGAGAGTCTATTCAAATAGAAAGTCATAAATTATAAAAATAATAAATCAACCTTCTTATACATACTTCCTTCTCGCATATTTGAAATTTTAATGTACGTGAACACCACTTTTTTTAACTTTCCCTTTTTAGCAAACAAACATATACTACAACAGAAAAACTAGTTTCATTTGTATTTTACTAGACATTATATATCTCTATTGAACCATTCTCAATTTTTAAAATAAAGGTATATACATAATCCAAAATTATTAATGACTAATTTTTTTGTAACTTTTTATTTACTGGTCTAAAATAAAGTATTTATGAGATTAAGAAATATGAGTCCTTACATGGACAAGTCAAATACAGTATTAGACAAAGCCTAGGTCAAGAGCCTTGACACTTGATTAACAAAATGAGGGGAGTGAGGACCCAAAAATGCAAAAGGATGGGAGTCTTCCTTCACAAACTTTGGTGAACCCAAACAATGCAAGTGGATAACTATTGGCCCCTCAATAATCTTATGGTCGACCACATATGGAAGTACAACATGTCCAATAATATTAAGGTACCACCAATCCATATGCTCCTCTACCACAACAACTCCAAATCAATTATCAATTCCCTCCTCCATCTTAACTACCACTACAAAAAATATACATCCCTCCGGCACCACCTCAACAACACCAACTACCACAATATCCATACATCCTCCGACACCCATCCACTAGCAACAACACCAAAAACCACAACCACCACCACAGAAACATCACAAGACCCCCTTCTCTCCATGAGAAGGTAAATGTAGTGACCATTTAGAGGAGTGGTAAGGTACTTGAGCAGACCAAAAGGGATGAGAAGAAAGTTAATCAAGATCACTCTAATGTTTCATTACCGCAAAGGTCTTGTGATGATGTTAGTGATACTAAGAATTATATTGTTCCTCCTTCTTTTGATTTTGATATCGAATGCACCACCTTATGTTGGTAGTGTGATACTAAGTTTCCCGTCCTCTACTATTGGTAGCAAATGTATTCCATATATTCCACTTGTGATACCAAGAGTTCCATCTACAACACCAAGGGTCCCTATTGTGGTAGTCCAAGATCCTCAAGTTGATTGAAGTAAAGGTAGTGATGTTGAGCCCCTATTCCCAGATTCTTTAGAAGAATCCTCCCTCACAGGGAGGAAGAAGAACAATGTAGACATTCTTAAGATATTTAGACAAGTGAAGGTCAACATCCCATTGCTTGACACCATCAAGCAAATTCTAGTTTATAAAAAATTCTTAAAAGATGCTTGTACGTCTAAAATAATTACTATGGGAAGAATGTCAAACAATGTCAAGCTCACCAAGAGAAATTGAGTTCTATCTTGAAACACAAACTTCCCCTCAAGAAAAAGGACCACGGAGCCTCTCATATCCCTTTCCACATTACTGGTCATTTGACCGAAAATTCTTTGATGGATTTGGGTTCAAGTGTGAACCTCATGCCCTATAAAAATTATATAATGTTCAAAATTAGTAAGCGAAAGATGAAAAATTGTACACTACAATTATATGACTAGTCTATAAAAGTCCCAAGTGGTCGGTTTGATGATGTTCTTTTGATTCTTGACATAGAGATGATACTGGTATTATCAGCATACTTCATTATGCTAGATATGAAGTGAGAGGACAAGAAGATTCCAATTATCTTGGGAAGACCCTTCTTGGATAGAGTTCATGCCAAAATCCACTTGCGTACTAGAAACATGACGGTCACTTTAATGAACTTTATGTTTACCGTCAACATATTCAAGATATCATCACCCAACAAGACAAGAAAAGGGATAGAATTTAAGAAGAAAGTTGTGAGAATCCCAATGACCCTTCAGTGAAAGAGAAACCATTGAATGCCAATGATAAGGCATTATTTTTAAGAACGTAAATTTGAGTTTTGCCAACAAATGAAGAAGAGAAGAAATAGGACCAACTGAAGGCACTAAATTCAACACTTGTGGGAGGCAACCCACCTTGTTATGATTTTTTTTCACTCAAATCACATTTTTGTCATAGTTTTGTTTTATTGCTTTCCAAGAAACACAGACACCCCACACTTGGTAATTTTTCTCTTTATGATTCATTTAATGACACAATCACAGTCAAGGATAATTCCTACAAGATGTGCAACTCAATAATACATTCCATGACGAAAATTTCCCAAAATCAAGGGAATACAAAAAACTAGCCAAAATAGAATGATTGTTCTTTCAACAAAATAGTTGTCCCACTTTGACCAACTTGCCAAATTCTCCCTTATTGCATGAGAAGAAAATTAGGACGGCCATGCTTGTGCCCAATTCAGCACATTAAGTACAAGAATATCTTTGATATTCATTATACATCTATCTACCATTCCAAGCCTAGTTTCATGCTGAGGACAACATGTTTTTAAATCTTGGGGTGGTAGAGTGGTAGGTCCATATTATTTTCTATCTTTGTACTAAAAGATGAAATGATAAAATAGTTTGACTAACCAACATACTTGTCTAGCTACACTTTTTTTACACCTTGTGCACTTGTATTGCATATCATTTAGTTAATTTTATTACATGTTTTCTCATTATTTTTCAAAAAAAAAACTTTATTCATGCCACTCAACCTCATTGCATTGTATGTAGGTTTTGACGATATATTGTGTATTATTAGCTGGACATTACTTTAATGTTGTTTCTTTCTTTAGAGCTTAGATATTGTTGATAATAGTAGCACTGGGCACCGTTTTGCTAACTTTTCCCAAACATTAAATATGTTGTTTCTAACTTAATCTCTAGCTTGATTGATTGAGAAAATTGAATTAAATGATATATGGTAAACTCTATCTCTTTTGCACTTGATTTTGACTAAATGATTTCAAATTTTGACTCTAGACATGTTTTCCACTTTTCCTGCAAAATTTTGGAATGATTGATTGAAATGAAATTGCGGGAAGTCATAAAAATTTAGGGTTAATAAGTTTAATGAAAAGAATTTACCAAAATTTCTCATTCATTATGCTTTGTTAATGTCATGTGAAATATGTTTGTAATAGCTTCCATGATAATAGCTTGTGATCCATGACATATGATCCCTCTCTTGATCAACCTTCTTTCATTATTTTATATCCCTCCACCTCATGAAAATATGCTAACTAGAAAGGTACAAGAAGAGTAAGCCATGGACACCCTCTACGATCTAATAATGGCCAATAATTCCTACCCTATGCTTCACTCCTTTCACCATATACCCTAAATACACCAAGTGAAAAATATAAAGAAATAAAAGATGCTCCTTTGTAGTATAATCTAAATGAACAAAAGATGAGTGATCCTTTCTAATAGCACTCCAATTTCCATCCATAGCCCCCTTCATCCAATAGAATACCCATGGGTTTCAAAAACATCGAACCTTGCCCACCTTGACATTATACATAGCCTTCTGGGTCGTGTGGAGTGGATTCCTATAAATTTTGAATGCATGCAAGTGAAAAAGCATTCATAACTAAGCCAACAAATTTCAAACACGATCGACCTTGAGACATGTAAATAATATATCACCTGCATAAGTATTAGTTCTCCATATAAAAAGTATTTGTGTTTTGTACCTCATTTTCATTTGGAATGTATTACATGAGAGAAGAGAATTGAGTCACATATATGAATTCATGTCTGAACTAATTTAGTCACTAATCATCTAGTTGAGTGCATCTCATTTTGGATTGAATTGAAGAGATATTCAGTTGAATAATACTTGAGGAAATGTATGTTTTAATCTTTGGTATTGATTGGTCCTTGGTTTTGGCATTTTGTGAAAATATTCTCCATATTCACAATAAGACATGTAGAATGCATGCTATTTCCCAATAAATATCATTTTGTGACTAACACACTTATGTATGATCATGCATACTTTTTTGTGGATATTTTGGCACTTATTGATTAGAGGGAGAGAAGAAGGATGATCCTAAAAATTCCCCAACCATGGATGAGCCCAAAGATAGCCTTAAAGATACTCTAACCTACCCCTAAGTGACCAAGGAAGGAATTGAAGAAAGAAGCACCAAGATGGACAATAAGAGGATCAAAATGCACCCCATGCCCAAGAATGGTCAACATACAACAGAAACAACAACAAGACAATAGCCAATAAAGCACCAAGACCCCTCAAAACCCCTCCAAGTCCTAAGTATACCACACTCAAGAAATGGAACTATCATTCTGTCACCAGAACGACCACGTGAAAATGGCCAAAATCAATAATCCATGGTCATCTCACCCAAAAACCCACAAAGATCTAAGAAAACCTAAATTCCTCATCTAGGCCCTAGAAAGGTTGTCCTGATAAAAAAAGATCATTCTACATTATCATTTTTCCCATTAACATGTTCACTTATTCCATTTCCACAAACAATTCATCTGTCACCCAAAATGGTCGTTCTCACAAAACATCGAGCCACTTCAAACCTAGAACTATTGTTCTCCCCAAAATGAGCGTTCCACAACCATGAAAATGGTTGTTCCATCTCAGAATGACCATTCACCAAGTCTAGACATCCATTCCCATGGTCAAACATGCTCATTATGCCCCATATTGGTCGTTTCACCCAAGTAACCTACTCCATTCTAATGTCTATTCCCTATACTAACCCAAATTAACCCTAGCCACTTGATCCCTTTACGTATACCTATAGTGGTGGCCAAGGGGTAGAGGTTAGCTCTTGCTACTAGCTCCTACCACTCCTAGCCTCCACCCACCCTCTCCCCACTCCATTTCACTTCCATCTACTCCAAAACTCTATGTTTTTAGGGGTTTGGCCATTCTACCTCCATATTCTACGCTTTTGGACCTTAGAGGAGGGTAGTGCTTATCTATCTATAGTTGGGAGTTGAAGACGAAGAGGTCTTCATAGATCTCTATGGCATTTTAATTCTCTTTCATTATTCTTTTGTTATTTCTTTGACTATTAGTAGGTAAGATCCTTTGTGGGTTATTTGGGGAAATAATATGTGACTACCATACTATGTTGGAAAATATTTGTGCACAAAACTATAATTTTGTTATCTAATGTGACTTTATTTATTTTTTCCTCCCCTACCTCTTTCAATTGTTATTTGAGCAATGACACCACCTAATAAATAGGCAAAGTGGGTGATTTTGGCTTTTCTATGTATAAACTACTAAGTTCACCAGAGGAGCCTTGGCTAATTCTTTCCCTTCACCTTTGTTTCACCATTGCCCTCGTACTTGGTGAGACATCTAAGTGACTAGTTGTGCTCTTCCATATACACTTAGTCAAATGACTTGTTTAGTGGTTAGATCGAGCTAGCAGAGGTGAAACACCCTTCCTCTATACTCTATACCACTCCTTTCCCCTCGATGTATTAGAAGACCTTCATCTAGAAACCTAAAATTGGTAAATATTAATATATGCCTACCTATTACTCTGTGAATAGAGACTCATAAGGGTATATGGTGGGTGATAGTGACCAATTTCTCTATACACTACCATGTCATCTGTGGCCAACTAATAGAATGGAATACATGTTCCATGTTGATCATTGCTATTTGGTTTAGTAGCTAATTTTTGGATATTGTTGCATGAATAATATATTTTACATTATTGATTGTTACATATCCTCCCAAAAAGACTCTACCTCATCCACTTGTTACAACAATAGTTATAGTCTTGCTAGTTAATAGGATTTTCTTACATAGCATGATTACCATGTTCATCTTAATTAGGTTTTGATAGAGTAATTAGTGATTTCTTAGTCGATTGTATCAAGTTTGTTTGGTTAATTGTCTCATGTCGTTCTTGTTTGCTTTCGTGGTGTAATTTCTAGTTTAGCTTAGTTAATTTCCCCTTCTCTGTTTTTTGTTAGTGATTAGTTTTACTTGGTTTAATTTTTCTTCCAGTTTGTTTAGTTAACATTCATCGAGTAGGGTTAAATTAGGATTGGAATCTTGCTTTTCCTTCTTTGTTTGCTTTTCTCCTTTACTATAATAAAAAATGTTAATCAAAACCTATAAATCCTAACTCCTTGATCTAGAAAGCCAAAGTAACAACCCTAGCTAGTTTTCATACTCCAATCTTTAAGGATCGACCCTTAACTTGCATGCTCTCTACTATACAATATGAAGCATGTGTTGTTACATGATAATTTTTGTGTATTTAAGCATGTAAATTAGGGAACTTACAAATACATTGTTAGTCTTGGTGTGTGCAAATGCATCATCATGGTCCTAGCTATGTGGAGACAAGGCTAAGTACTTTGTTGGCCTCGTTAAGAGTTTTGAAGATATTTTAGTGACACTTCATATCATGATATGCAATTTCTTCTTGTTAGATTGTATTTATACTAGAACATTCAATTCACCTGCCACTTTCCATCCCCAAAGACAAATCTAGACCGGGTAATCCTTAGCCTATTACTAGAAATGTACATCAAAGGATGGTTCAAGGATGACATGGTGGTGGAATCTAGATGCAATGATAAGGTTGTATAGGCTTTGTAATTGTTAATCCAAGCATGTTGGTGGACTTGCGTTGGAACTAGAAGAAGGATGACGACGAAAGATGGATGTGGTCCTGTTGTGGTGTTGACCACGGTGGTGGACATAGGAAGGTAGGTCATTGTTCCTTGTCATCATCAAATCCTCTATTTATCCCAATAAAAGGTTGTGGTCATCGCCCTTCTATTATACCTACAAGGTGTAAGTGTATCCATGGGGTCATGGGTATCATGGTTATATTTGTGTGAGTGGAGAGCAGGAGTTAGGGTGGCCAATGGTAGAAGGGAAAATGTGAACCAGAATGCTCATGCTTTTATAGAAGTCTAAGATGAGTCAGGAAGTATTAAAATCATGTGCTACCATTTTTAGGGTTTTTAGAGATGGTGGTAATGGCTATGGGTACTCTAAGATGAGGATGACCCCTGTTGGACCCGTCGAGGTAGAGAGAATGGATGGAAGGATGAAGAAAATGAGAAGGAGAGAAGGAAGAAGAAGAAGAAGAAGAAGAATAAGAAGAAGAAAAGAAGGAGGATAAAAAGTGATGTACATTACTTGGGTGAAGTAGTTGTGCATTCCATAGATGGGGAGATGTCCACTGTTGAAGGAAAAGGCACCATTACAGGTGGAAATAACAACCTAGTGGTTTTAGTAAATGAGTTAATGTATTGTTGTCTATTAAAGGTAATAATTTCAACTAGTCAAATTAATTGGTAAACAAAGTTCAATTTAGACTAAATTCTGGGAGATGGTAGAATGCATAGTGCATCACTTTAGAAAAAAATAAGTTTGTACTTTATTTGGGTGTAAAATTCGATGCACTCTCTAATATTCTTACCAAAGATAAGGTATGTAATTTAGTAACTATATAAAATATATTAAAGGATTTGTAGTGAGTGAACAAATTTAAATGTCATGATTTACATATACATGCATACATAACATTCTTCTAAATTTTTACTTATTTATAATATTTTGTCACCAATTTAAGGGAGAGTATACTAGACGTTATATGACATAAATATAATTGTACATTGGAACCAAGTTGATTAAGTGCCTAATTACACTAGAGGCAAAAAGGCCACTTGATAAGTACATTAAATCTATTTAATGAGTTGTATCTCAAAATTTAAGTGATCATTAATGTATTACAATTAAGTGGGTTAAACATTTTCTAGTAAATGTAATTACTAAAAATATTAAATTATTAATTTATTATCTAATAGTTGTTTAAAGCATGTTTTAACAATTATTAGATATTTAGGCAACTCCATGTATTGTTATCCAAACTTAATTAATATATATAATGTAGCATGCATTATACATTACATGGGATCTAGCTTAGTATCAAGACACATATCACCGTCTAACTTAGATTGAAGGGAAATGAAATGGATCCTAGAGGAAAAAGAATAAGAAAGGAAGTGTTAGAAAATATGTCTAGTTTTGGTATGATTAAGCACTCCATCCCTTAGAGAGGATTTCATCCCTAAAATCCATAGATTCATAGCCTAGACCATCTTTGTGTATCAAATCAACCAAATTCTGCATTTCTTTTGTTACTAGATGTAATTACTAACTTATCTACTATGGTTGGACTCATTAAGAGAGATTATTTAATACATTTCTCATGGCTAAACCACTATATAACCAATTAGGTTCGGTGTAACTTTTGGGTTTAGTTGTATACGCATAAACTATACATGTGTACGATACCCTACCATGATTAGTACTTCCTTGCGGATCACCATAGTTTATTTATTACTATGTAGGGTCAAGATGAAAATTCATTATGTATATAATGTCTTAAAATATATTATCTTAGTTTCTAACATATATCTATGCATACCTATATTCTTACAAGGAGTTAATTAATAAGGCCATGAAGTTCAAATTTTGATGTGAAGTTGCATAAATATTTACCTTCTTATATACCCGTATTATATAATCAACCAACTAGGTTTCAACCAAACTAGGAACTTAACACATTCTAATATATAAGAATTATCTTATGAATTCATTTTTAATATCCAATTACATTTGCATGGCCTAGTTGTTTAGTAAATATATTTGTGTAATGTTGTATTAGGTTTTCATCCAACAATTGCCAAATGCATTCATTTTTAAGTTATCATGCTCATACATTAAAATTACGTTCCTATATAAGTAAGGTACAAGAATTTTTCACTTAAAGGGTTATCCCATAATTCAAGTAACCACTATAGAGGAAATTCAAGGTAGATATACTAAGTCATATATGTAGAAACTTCTTCTTACTCCATGATCCATGCTTAGGTCTTTGGTTTTAAGTTTGATTTAACCATTCACTGAGGTCTACTCAGAGGGGTTTCTTACCAATTAAAACTTCTCATGGTGGTGAGTTGGTTATCATTGATTAAATATAGAACTTTTTTGTAGATGGAGTCTAATAATGATAATAAGTTTGACGAAGAAAACTTTGCAATGTAAATATGGAAATGGTGCAAAAATATGTGCATAGAAAAGCCACTAACATTAGAATCATAAATAATCATTCTACCATTGTGTACTTACACTGAGAGAGTCTACCTTTCCCAACATATATGAGGGCACACCATAAGCATCTCTTCTCTTATATCATGGGAGGAGTACCTTTTTTCCTACTACAATATGTGAACTATACCAGAAACTTAGATAAAGATAATTAGGTAAAATTGCAATGAAGAAACTCAATGTTGTAGGTGAGGTCTGTCCCATCATATGGAGCTTATTCATGTTATCATGTAACTAAGGGAAACATCATGACTCTAAACAGAAGTCAGGGTCCACTTTTTAGTATACATGCATTCTTAGTTCTCCAATTGGACGTAGACTAGGCATGCTTAAAAGTCAGCAAAAAAAAGGATTTAAGGGAGGGGGGACTAGGGATAAGCCTATATCAAAGTGTTCATGGTATCCTAATCTCTATAATGGTTGGACTAACACCTCATTAAAGGTAGGAAATAAGAAATAATCACTAGAAGATTCAACTCATGTGTAGTGATATTTTCACCTCCTTAGATAATCTAGAGAAAATAGGATTAGTAAAGACTAACTCTCAATGACAAAATTGGTTTGGGGAAAGGACGTTACCAAATTAGTTGGGGATTGAAACCCTAGTTAGTATTACAGTACTCAAGTACAAGAATATCATCAACCTATACATATATACTTACTGTGTAATTGTGGATTGAAAATAGGATACTTGAATTAGTCAGGTTACCAACTATTTTGGATCTGATACCATATTTTAAAGAGGGGGACTCAAGATGGGACCCACTTCTTACATAATTAAGGAATAGAACCATCAAATCAGAAACATACTCCAATGTATGAAGGAAGGAAGTTATATAATTTAATTTATGAAATGATGTATATCACATAACATAAAGATCAATAAGTCATGGAAACATAACAATTTACAAAGTTGTAAGACATTCCATATACAATTGTTCCTCAAGTTCAAGCTGGCACTAGAAAATAAAATTGTACTAGTCATACATAAGATCAATTATAGAGGGAAAAATATCCATATCAAGTTGTCCTTTAAAGTCCAAGTCATAGTGCAGGGTCCTTCTGAATCATAATCCTCTACAACACCTATATCTTGGGTGGGTTGGGAGAAACAACTAGCAGGGAATGAAATAGGGAAGAGGTATGTGTCAAAAGTACTTTATAAGTGGCATAACTGAATACATTGGCATTGAAACTTAAAGAAAGGGTGTTACTTGTAAAAAGAGGGCTATCACATTTGGGTAAATTTAAGACAATGTAAAACACACAAGTAGTAATAAGATAATGAGGCATTCATATCATGTGAGCAATAACATAAAGATTCTTCCCATTTTGAAAAATTACACAAACATAGTCAAATAATGAAATGCATTTTGAGTAAAGAAAAAGGCTAATCTCATCTAAAAAGTAGGATGAGAACCAATAAATTCCAAACCAAGGGCTAAATCACTAAAACTTCCATGCCAAATAAATATAAAATGATAGGTGGACTAAAACCTCACTTCCTCACACGAGGACTAAAACATGGGTGCCTATTTATAAAATATGTTTCAAGGATAACACCCTAGTTCCTAGAAGGAGGACTCAAACCTCAGTGTTGTGGCAGGAGGACCATTACCCCAATGCCTAAAATATGGTGTATCTACTTCAAGATATGACTAGTCAAAACCACACAATCATAACAAAGTAGGAAAGATCAGTATCTACACCAAAATAAATTGAGGTGCAAAAGGGATAATAACATAAGACATATGGTAAGTGGGGTCAAAGGAACCATATACATGATAATTATGATTTAAGTAATTACCAATAATGAAATATATGAATAATAATTGAGATTCCAAAATGATTCAAAAGATTCAAAAAAGGAGTATAACTTAAGTATGCCTCATCGATAATAATTATGGTTAAAACAGTATATGCCCAAATAAAATTGGAAAGATGAACATACATGACTGTTATGACTATCCCTATCCCTAGGGGATTTTTAGTTCATCCTTATAAAAATAAAAACATGCATATATGCATGTACATTAGTCCACCATAATATTTTTCTAAAAGTATGATCATTCTCTTTAAATTTCTATTTTGTTAAAGGCATGTTCATTTAGATCTAGTGACTGATTAAATTATATAAAATTATATATAATACCCTTGATATTCATTTTTAGGGTTTTCTTTTATAGTAGTGTATAATGTAATTAGTTAGATCCATTCATGTAATTAGCTTCTTGATAATATTATCCTTATAACTTCTATGAATGAAACAATATATATTGACATGACTGGAATCTAGATTTCATGCATGTTCCATCCATCATGTCATTTAGTAATTCTATTAAAATATCAAGTTGCCCATTCTTATATATATAAAGGAAACCTATCTCTCATATTCCAAATTTTAAAGGACATGAAGACGACTATCTTAACTTTCATTTTTTAGTACACAAATATATACTATAATGCAAACACCTATGTCATTTCCATTTTATTAGAGATTATATATTTCTATTAATTAAGATCAATAAAATAGAAAATTAAGGTATTACATAATCTAGAATTGTTATTCACTACAATGTTTCATAATTTTCCATTTATTGATTTGATAAGATTTACATACATATGTATCATCATGGTAACATTGGTTGAAATGAATATGTTTTATGTTAGTAAAACCTATTATTCTAAATCCTAATCCAAAGTACTATAATTAACTAGATGTATAGAAATATTGTTACAAGAATTGAACCTTCTCAAAATATTCCTAATATTCAAATTCATTTATATATATACTTGGTATACCAACATGACACAATAGAATGTAGGGGATTGTTTACCCTAATCATATACATGTGTACTTGAATATTATTTTCCATTCTTTCATTTTTTTACCTCAATAATGGGAAATAATAGAACTTTACTAGATATCACAATCTTAGTTTTGAAATGTATGAATTTTTTTACCATAATTGGTCCATATTAATTCCTTAATTGAATTGCACCTTATGCCAACTATTAAACTTGTCACAATTTGGATACAAATCATATTCTGTGGTCCACTGTCTTATGGATATTCTATTGTGTCTAACAATTCAATGGAGAATCCATGAACTAGAGCTAATAATACTTGATCATGTTCCTATTAATTTGGCTTCAAGTCTAGGGACTCCATTGGCCTCCCCAATAATATCCAAGATATATTCAATGACACTTCATATGATGGCATGTTTCTTCTTCTTATCATATTAAAGACATCACCAAGAATCAGATTTTTATTTATACTAGAAGATCATGTTCACCAGACACTTTCTATCACTATCGATAGAGATAAAGGTGGGCATCTTCAGTCTCTTACTAGCTTTGTACATTGAGGGGTGGTTCAAGACCAACATGGTGGAGGAAACCAAATGCAATGATAAGGTTGTGCATGCTTTGCTACCTTCAAGAAAATTCGGTGGTGGACTTAAAGTGGAGATGGAAGAAGGATAAATGTGGCATCTTCGTGTGGTCCCAGAGTGTTTATGGACATGATGATAGATAAATAAAGGAGAGTCACTGTTCTTAGCGATTCTAGATCCTATGTTGATCCCATCACAAACGGTTTTGTCTGTCTCCATTTGACCAAGTTTTTTCAGTGCAAGGGTATCCATAGGGTCATAAACATCATAGTTATATTGATATGAGTGGCTAATAGGAGGTAGGGTGTCTAGGGGAAGAAGGGAAAAGGTGAACAAAAGGCCTCGTGATTCCAAACAAGTCTGAGAGCTATTAGAAAACATTATTTTTTTGTGTGATTTCATTTGTAGGGTTTGCATAGAGGATGGAAACAGTGATGTGTATTCTAGGATGAGGATGATCCTTATTGGAGTTGTTGACATAGAGAAACGGGATGCAAGTAGGGATAGAAATAGAATGAAAGAAGAAAGAAGAAGAAGCAAAAGAGGAGGAGAAGTGTTGTATGATACTTTGGTGTAGTGGCTATTAGTTTCATGAATGAGGAGAGGTGCACTCTGAATGATAAGGTGTTGTTATAGGTAAGAAATAACAACGGTGGGTAATTTTTAGTTAATGAGTCAATGTATAGTTGTGTATTAAAGGTAATACATTTAACCACACAAATTAATAGGAGACCAAATTCAATTGAGACCATACTTTTGGATATGGTAGATTACAAAGTATATCACTCTGGAAAAAAAGTTACTTCTATATTTTGAAGATATTAAGGGCACATAATTGATTGGGGGCATATTTGTCATTTTAGGGATTTATATGGGTATACAACTCATTTCACTTTGTGATCTTCTAACCAAAGATAAAATATTTCAAGAAATTATAATCCATGAACAAACTTAAATGTCATGACTTATAAAAAGGTCATAAATAAACCATATCCTACATTTTTAATTGATATTAAATATATCGACAACCAAAATTGAAGGGAGAGTATATTAGGAATTATATGCTAACAAAAATAGTACATGAGGTTTTAAAATGATTAGGAACTTAATTATATGGGGTAAAATGTCAATTAAGAAGTGTAGTTAATAATATAGATCAGTCATATCTTCAAACTTAAGTGATCATTAATGCATTAATCAAAATTATGTGGATTAATTATTTTGAAGTAGATGTAATTGAATTAAAATATGAAAGTTTTACTATTATCTACTTATATGTTTTAGGCATGTTCCAACAATTATTAAATATTTAGATTCATTGATGTATTATTATCCAAATTAAACTAGTATGCATATAGTGACGTGCATTACACACTGTATGGGTTCTAGCTTAGTATTAAGACATGAATCACTATCTAATTTTGATAAGAGGGAAACAAAAATCAATTCTATAGTAAACATAATAAGAAATTAAGTGTTAGAAAATATATCTTAGTTTTGATATGTTACATCCATGTAGTTCTTGGTAATTATAGCTAAACAATGTTTATTTCACTCCCTCGCTTTTGCCCCAGTTGGCCATATATCTTGGTTGAAGATTTGGTTTTAGATATTTTGGAGGGATTATGTAGAATTTGTCGTCTTTTTAGTGTCTCTCTTGTGTGGACCTCATGATCATCACCAATGGAGACCCAGTGATTAAGCTCATTTTGGCTTCTTTTGCTTACATGATACATGTAAACCTTAATCGTGCCCTAGTATTGGCTAACAACCCTAAAAGATGAAATTTAGTGGACTTTTTTGCTATAATGGTATATTGTCACAAATTTCTTTGTCTTTCTACTATATATATAGTGATTTCATGATGGTATTAATAAGACCTCTTAAATGCATAAGGGTTGGAATGAAGAAATGCATGCACAATTCACCTAAATATGCTTTTTATAGCATTTTGGATAGCATGTTGGTGGAAAAAAAAAATGAAACTTTCTCTAGTATTTTGAAGTGTATCTTAGATGAATTTAGGATTATTTCCTAACTTTTATTATGGTGGAATTTCATTTTACTTGAAACTAAAACCCGAAGTAGCTCATTTGTGCTTAGAAATGGTTTTTTATGCCTTCAGATGTTCTTTTTGGGGATTTTGATACCTTAATTTTAATGCACAATCTTCAGTAACATTCCTAATGTTTGGAGATGATTACGTAAAATAGGTTATCTCAACTTATATGTTTCATTACCTTGTTGTGCCTAAACTTGCATCTAGTGCAACTTTCACTTACTTGTGAAGCTTAATGTGAAATATGTTATTGTTTTTATACTTACAATTGACATGGAATGCATACTTTCAAGTCCATGTGGAATCTCTATGTGGAATATCTTTGGTATGGGCTTTAATGATGATTTAAGGGCTTGTTAAGGCCAATGATTGTAAGTTTGGGCCTCATGTGCCCTAATTTTAGAGTTGAATCTCGTTATGGCTGAGGATGGTATGTTACACTTTGATGTGACTTATTTTGGTATTGGGTCTTAGAATGAACGGAAATTGTAATGGAATCGTGATTTGGGTAACTTGATAAATATTGTGACACATTTTAATCATTTAAAATTTGTAATTGTATTAGGCCACAAACATATGTATACCTTGTTGATATATTAGTTGAGTCATGAAAGATAAGTAATTGACCTAATTAATGAAATGTAACCCTAATCATATACTTACATGTAATCTTAGATCTTGCCTTGTGTCCATATGAAGGGATAGTGTAATGGATATCCTTGGGGCATCTTTGGGTTGTTAAAAGGTGTTTGTAGATGTGTACTTTTGAATATACATCAATGTAAATTGCATGGGACATTGGCATAATAAATGATGTACAATTTTGGCATGCTAACATGGTATATATGATGTATGTGCATTGTTTGGTTGCATCTCGATATGGTTGAATAGGATTTATATCTTGATAGATAGGTGTTGTGGCCTAAGTACCTGTGACGGACCATGTTTGTTTATGGACTACACTCAAATAACTCCATGAGTAGTCTAGCCTTTTGGCACACTACTCTTTGTTTTTCTCACTCAAAAAAGAGTGGAAGAGATCTTATAGAGTTTGGTAATCCTAAGATCTTATCTAGTGAGCTAGTTTGGTTTTGTGATCATTAGCTAATAGTTTGAGTGGTACGGCTCAAGATATCCATGGTTGAATAAAAATAAATAAGTAATCAACTTGTGTAGTTGTATTTTGTTATATTATCTTAGAAAATTATTGTGTGTGCTTTTATTTCCCTTCTACAATATCAAGAAAGACTTGGTTACTCTTATCTTGCATCTGTTGTTGTCCTTATCCCTGTAAAGAGATACTACTTCTTGAACATATCTTGTGTAGAGATGATTACACATTGATTAATCTACCTTTAATTAATCCAGTAACATATGCCTACAAGTAATAATAATTCTAGCTTTTCTATACCATATTGCTGGGAAAGAGATCTCACCCTCATGGTTATCCCGTCTTAGTATCTAGTCATGTGATTAGGTGTTGCGTAGATTTGAGTTGTTCTATGGTGATATTTCAAATCTTGGATGTTGTTGGGGATATTTTGGGGGAGTGTCTTAAAGTCAACCATGTACTCTCAAGTCTAAGTAGTGTGGATTTGTTTGGTTATACCTATCACTCGAGTTATTGGGCTTGGACCCTTGTGTATATGTACATGTGCAATTATATATGGAAGTTTTATCTTGTATATACATGTTAAGACACTCATCCAAGGAAATCTTCTAAATTCATATATTTGTGATGAATGAAAATCAGACATGCCTCTTGTTCTATTTATTCTTGTGCATGAATTAGAGTTTTGGTTTAGTGTTTCTCATGATTTGTTGGTAATGATGGTTAACTAGTGATCAATTGACATTTTTTAAAGCAATCTTTATCCTATATGACCGGGTGTCACATTTGGTTGTGTTAGATCTTAGGCCCATAGAGTCTGTGGGGACATAGGACATCATGTATGTTCTTATGTGTTCTCCATAAAACCAAATTAATGGCTATGTAGATATGGCTCATTTAGTTGAATAGCATGTCGAGAGTACATATGTAGTTCCATGAGGTGATGAGAAATAGCGGGTACTCATGGAGGGAATAGTACAACCTATACTGCATTTCTTGAACCCGACAGGACTAGTTGACCTAGTATTTTAGGAAATATTTGAGAAACTAATGATTATATCACTTATTTGGTTGAACAAGCACTGATTCGATCTCAGAGGATGTCGTCAGCACATGGAGAGTCTTTGGGTCCTAGGAAGACATTTGAGTGGTTTAAAAGGGTTGATTTTTGTTGAGTATGCTAGAATATCAGATCCTATAGATGCATATATGAGTTTAGTAGTGTCAAAGAAGGCATTTAGGCTCTTAGATATTGTTGAAGAAGATAAAATTAAGCACACAATCGACTTCTTAAAGGTTAGTGTTAGACATTGTTTGTCCGTTGAAGAGGAAAAGAGTCCTACTGAGGTGATCATGTGCACCTAGTTTAGGTGGGAGTTTGAGACAAGATACTTCCCTTAGCCATATCTAGATGAGAAGATGTCATAGTTTTATTGCTTGCACCAAGGAATGTCGTCAAAATGATAATGAAGAATAGTTATCGGAGTTATTAAAGTTCTACCCTCATCTTCTAAATATAGAGAGGGAGGAAAACAAGAGGTTTGAGTAGGGTTTGAATGCTAAGTTCACACATTTTCCATCTACGGTGGAGTGTTGTATGAAGTGTTACACCTTTGAGGAGGCACTAAGGAGGAAAGGCAACATGATAGTGAACCTTCATGATGTTGATTTTTAGAAGAGGACTTCTCAGTCTCATAGTTAACAGTTTGATGGTGATAAGAAATGGAGGTTTTATGTGTTGCAAGATCAACAATGTTAAGCAAGGATGAATAATATCTGAGTCAAAGACACAATGTTAATCACATTGTTCCTTGAGTAGGAGTATAGGGTTGTAGTTTTTAGCTTTCTAGGGTGAATTGTTCATGATCTGTGTCATTGACTTGGCCACTTAGGATGCAACATGAGAGACATTCATGTTGCATAACTGCCACATAGGTACATGGCTTTTGAGTAAGAGGTAGTGTTCCCAATATTGGTAGTACGAGCACATAAAGATGTTCCTCACCCAATTGAATTAGGAAGCAGCACATCATTCGAAGAAGATCCATTAGGGATCACACTTGTACAATGGTGGTGGTAGAGGATGAGGAAGAGTTAATAGGTAGGGTCTTCAAGAGAAGGAGGTAGATGTAAAGGTCATGGAAGTCAATAGGAGACATCTAGATTCTATGTTATAAGACAATCATAGTATCCTCTAAGTTGTGGCATGTCAAATTTAATCTCTTTTAATCTGACATATATATGTCTTCTTATGTGTCTTTTTTGGTTGAACGTGGTGTTTTCTCTTAGTCATATCTTTCTGGGAAGAGGTGTAAATTTTCTATGAGGCTTTTGAGGGTCATTCTCAATCCCTTATGTTGAACAATAATTATGACATTTGATATATGTATCTTGATGTTTAAGAATAAGGATATAGTATTGGTGAGGTTGTTCTAGTAATATAGTCATGGGAAGGGAGTCACATGGGAGTTAGAGGTAGGGATGCATAGGTAATACCCTTCCTTTATCCTTAAAATTAAATAATAACTAAATGATGAACATGACAAAACATGATGCATACTACTTCAAATCAAATTATTAAATATTGTATTCTAGTATTGAAGTGTTGAGGGAAAGTTTAGTATGGAACTCTTTGGTTGTTCTCATTTTGAGTATGCAGACGAAGTAGTTAGTTGGTAAGTACCTAGAGTATAAAAAATTAAAAAGAGTTATGATACTAAAACACTAATGATGATAAGATAACATAATTGATACCTAAGCACAATCAATTGAGGTTTACATGTTGCTTATTCTTTCTCTTTGACTTAGCTCTAGATTTTGAGGGGTAAAATCATAGTTAGTGATCTATGGTCGTAGGTCCCCTAACTCATATTAACATTTAAACATTCTTAATTATCAAAATTGGGATTTGAATTACACTAGTTCTCTTTTTTATTGTTTTTAAAGTCTATGAATAAATTGGAATGTCTAATTTTGTTCAATTTGAACTTTGTTTGTCCTAATTGCAAGCCTCTTTGTAGGTGATGGAATAAATTGAAGATCTAAATAATATAGGGGTAGGCGGCAAATTATGTTCAATGTACATTAAATTATGTTATCCATCATATCATTCTTGATTTATATTTGAGATCAATTGGTTAAGAAATAACTTTTACTTGGCTTCAATTGTACCTCTTATCCATGATTTTTGAAATTTTATGTATGACTGATATTCAAATTCAGATTTATATAGGACATAATTGCAAAAATTAGTGTATATTATCTTGTCACATACTTTATTTTATAGACTTTTTAAATTTACAATCTATGTATGCTTTTGAATTTGGTATGATTAGTTTTTCATTCTAGGGTTCTGAACCCTCAACTTAGCCTAGGGTGTGCATTGATGCTTGAAGTTGCCTCAATAGCTTGGACCTTGCTTATCCTGGATGTCTATAATTTCTAGGGCCCCTTTGGGCTATGTATCATGTTTGAGCCATGATAGGCGACGATTGACCTCTACGGTTTGTATAGAGGATCAATATACAAGTGCATATGTGCATCTCAATAGCCTTGCTTGGATGACCCTCGATAGCATTGAGTTTTTACCTCAATAGGTCCAACCATGTACATTGTTAGCTCCTAGAGAAGGACCCTTGATAGCTATCTTAAATATGTGATTTTTTCTTTGGTTTAATTAGATACCCCTTGCGGTATAGAACCTCAATATCCTACATTAGTTTCCCTTTAATAACCTAGATCTTGGGATTTTTTTAACTGTTGACCCTTTGTCCTATATATAAACCCAAACTCTAGATGCGCTAACCTTCTTATACATCTTGAAACCTTATTGGAGAAATTTTGGGAATATTTTACCCTTTTAGGTCTCCTTTAAGGTCTATAGATTGGTGATGATCTTGAATATACTTGCATGTTGATGGACCAGCTTCGTAGTTGCTCCCATAGATAGATACCTAAATTTATAGACATAATTATGTACCATATTCATTCCCATTACTCTTTTCTTTCTTTTCATCATCTCCACTTCTCTTCTTGGACGATCTCCAAGGGATTCCATGTTGGTTCTTGATTCTTGTAGGTAAATAACTCTTCTTTCCCTCACTTTTTCCATAGTTGTCCATAGATCTTGCTTGGAGCTTGAATTTGTTTTTTAAATTTTGAAGGAATGATCTAGGACCTATTAAAGGATTTCTCATGTTTCTCTTTTGTGGATCTAGTGATAATAACCTTTTAAAGTGAGTAATATATCTCTTGTTATCTTATTTTTCCTATTTCATACATGCAAACCCTAATTTTACCCTAGTCATGCCTACAAAGTATAAAAGTAGAACTTTAATGGACTATTTTTCTAGAATGCATACGATCACAGATTTCTTTTTATATCTATATATATTTAGTGATTTATTTTGCTACTAATATCACCTCTTATATGGATAAGGTTTGGATATCCTATATACACACACTCTTTCCCTAAATATGCACTTTTAATGCCCTCTTATTATTGTGTTTGTGATAAACAAAATATGTAACCTTCTATAAGGAAATTTTGTGTTTATTGCTTGAATTTAGGGTGATCTAATAACTTTTATTCTGCTATGATTTCGTTGGACTTGAAATTAAAACTTAAAAGTAGCTCACTTGTGGTTGAGATGGCTCTTTTATCCCCTTAAATGCTCTTTTTATGGCTTTTTAATACGATAATGACAATGCATGAAATCCATAACCTTTCTTATTGTTTGGACATGATTCTAATATTATATAAATAGGTTTTATTAACTTCTATTATTCCAAATGTTCGTGGGGATTGGATTCCATACCTAAAGGTGGCTCGTTTGTACTTAACAATGTCCTTTTTGTGCCTAATCTTGCATGCACTACAACTTTCACATGCACATAAGTTTTTCTCTGTAACTTCAAGGTGTTTTGATACTTCTAGAGGAAGGCAAATAAATAGTTTGAGATGTAGGTGGAATCTCTATATAGACTTGCATTTGAAATGAACTTTAATGATGATTTGGGGCCTTGTTATGGTCGGCTTTATGTGCCATAATTTGATTGTTTGAAACTTGATATGGATGGGGACGGTATGTTTGGATATGATGTTAATTGGTTTCATTATTAGGGATTGAATACATGATGATGGTAACGACACCACGATTTGGGTAGTTTGAATCATAATATTATACATTCTTTCTAGAGTTGTTTATTACCAGATTAGGTCATAATACATAAGTATACCTTGTTTTTATCTTAGTTGATCTTGATAGATAAGTAACTAGACTTATTAATCAAGTGTTGCACTCATCATGTAATGTATTCTAATCATAGATCGATCCTCAATGTGTATGGGGGATAATAAAATGGATATACTTGTAGCAGCGCAAGGGTTGTAAAAAGGTGCTCCAAGTCGTATAATTTTGAGTATAGGGGTATAAAATGCATGGCACGTTTAAAATATAAATTTTTTGAATTGCATGGGTCTTTAAAATCCTAACATGGTTTATTTTATGTATAATGCATGGTTAATTTGCATCTTGATATCGTTGGTATGGGTTTTTATGCCCTTAAAAGATAGGTGCATTCGATTGGGAACCCATGATTGACCTAGTATGTTTGTGTATTGGGCTTTCAATTCTCAATGAGTGGACTGGACTTTGAAGTATCTACTCTTTGTTTGGACTCGCTCTGAACTTCTTTGAAGATATCTTCTGCAGTCTTGTAATTAATTTATTGTGATATTCTTTGCACTTTGCAGCCACTAGATAGTATTTTAATGGCATGTCTCAAACTACCAAAGGATTATTAAAAGCAAACAAGTAATCAACTCGTGTAAATGTATCTGTTAAGATAAACTTATCAAATTACAATGTATTCTTTTATTGCCCTTCCACACTTGCATTTAATACTTGATTACTCTCATGTCGCATATGTTGTTGTCCTTATCCTTGTGAAGAGATTAATACTCATTGAATATATTGCTCTAGGGATTGTTACATGTTGAATAATGTGACTTTACTAACTATAATCCCATATTTTTGTGAATAATAAAAATGTTGGCTTTTTCTATATGATATCTTTTGAACATGGGTCTCACCTTCATGGTTATCCACATCTTTTAGATAGCAAGCTATGCGACCAGGGCTTGTGTGAAGAGGACTTTTATTTTGGTAATATTTAATACCTTAGAGGTTGGCAGTGCTCTTTTAGAATAGTGTCCATACTACTAGGTCCTAGAAGGGAGGATTTGTTCGATTATATTTACAAATTGAGTGTTTTGAGCTTGTATATGTAGATGTATATGTTGTAATTAGATGTGGGTGTTATATTTTTTTATATTAGATGTGACAGTTTTCACTAAACATGTTGTAAATTTAAATATTTTTTATGAATAAAAAGTAAAAGAGTCCTTTCTAAAATTTATGCTTGTGCATGAATTAGAATTTCCATTTAGTGTTTCATGTACCTTTTTGGTAATGATGGTCAATTAGTGATCGATCTATGCTTTGTTTTGAGTAATATTTCTCTTGCATGATAGTGTGTCACAATACTATTGTGAAGCCTACCTCGGTTGTATCACTTCATGTTGCAACTTAGAGTAAAACTTCTTCATGTTCACAAATTGTTTGCACCAAGAACTTTGCCTTGTATAAAACCAACACAAACTAGAATGGTTGTGGTTTCATGTGCAACACTTTCTTCCATATTGTGCCCTTAGATGGCCCACTCACTAACATAGAACCTAAGGATAGAACCTCAATAATGTAATGAAATGAGTTTCATAGTCATTGACTGATAATGTCCTTTTAAATAGGTTTGTAAACTGATTCATCTTCTCATCCAAGTAGAACCAAAGAAAGTGTAGCCCACATACTCTTTACAAAACTAGCCCCACGCAATAACCTCTCCAGATATTTTCTACTCCTCCATGGCCCACCAATGTCTAGCACTGCCCTATCAAATGTTGGTAGTTTACTTGATCTTATCCTCTTCATCCATATCCAAGATGTCAAATGAATTCTCAAACTCTATTAACCAAGGATACACATCAGCTGAATCATATATCCAAGCATACTCAAAATCTTCATCTCTCTTCAACCTCATAAAGGTTTCCCCTTTTCCCTGACAAGAATCATCTTATGGTGATGGTGCCTTTTATGATGGAACCAGAACCCTATCGACCAAGTGAATGATGGTAGACATCACATTCCTTGACAAAGCTTGGCGTATTTTGTCAACCAGTGTTGTAAGGTTTAAGGGAGGGTATACATGAAGGTCTTATCTAAGGTACATTTTCTATGGTACCCTTTGAGTCTTTACAACTATTGGCGACATAAATATACTTTTTGCACACTACGTAAATGACATATCAAGTCATATTTGACGGCGTCAGTTGTAGTCCAACAATCGACGCCAATACACTACGACATTGGCTAAGAAGGACAATTGTCACCTATATGTGAAGGTCGGCCGATTTACAAAAGACATGGGCATCCCTTTTTCATTAACGTCAGTTTTGTTAAACCTCAATTGACATCTAAAATCACAGACAAAATACAATTTTTTAGGGAAAAAAAATTTCCTCCAAAAATTTTCAATTCGGTGTCGGTGGTACAAGAACCGACAACATATGTTTCACGCCAAGCCCCCACAAAAATTTTTATCCCTATGTAGTCGTCAGATTTTGACAACAAACTGACGACTAAACATCCTTCGCGATTCGAAATTCATCCCCTCATGTGGCATCAGTTTTCTTTAAAGAACCAATGAGGATGTGTCTTCACACATTGTCCCCGTGAAAATATTTTCCCCCAATTTGCTTATTTGGCGTCGGTTTTTACTTGGCAACCAAAAAATATGATCATAACTGACTTACAATTGTTTTTGTGATGTTATGTGTATATACGTCAGTTTTTGTATATAGAAACTGATGACTAGCACCCCGACTGGGTGAAATTTTTTTTGATTAAGTTGCTGATAGGTGTCAGTTTTTAATTACCACCGACGTCTATTGATTTTAAGTGTCGGAATATAGTTTTAACTGACGTCGATAGTTAACTTAACAGAACCCGTGCGAACAGACTCTTCCCCTTCTCTATTTCATTCCTGATTCCTCAAGCTCCTGGTCTCACAATTTCTTCCTCCGCCTCCGCACGTCGCCTCTGCTGACCGCCTGCCACCGCGAGGAGCTTGAAGCTGCTCACTGCCTCCGTGCACCTCCATGAGGAGCTTGAAGCTGCTCACACTGGAGTTGCTGCTGTTCTCCAGTTGCCACCAGTCACCGCCACCACTGGCTCCCGTCACCGCCACCACCTACTCCAGGCAGAGTGAGGAGCCTTCCTCTAACTGCCTTCAGCTATTCCAGTCACCACCACTAGCCACCTCCTGCACCTCCAGCTGCTCCAGTCGCTGCCACTACTCCAGCCCAGCCACCTCCATCTCTGACAGCTGACACCACTGCCTACTTGATCCACCAGTACAGTGAGTGAACACAAAATGGAAGAATATTTTATTAATATTGATTAATATTAATTAATTAGGGTTAATGATGCCATTACTATTGATTAGTTAGGGTTAATGATGCATTAATGAACTTAATTAATTAGATTTGCACTTAGTTTCTCTAAGATTGTGTAGTTGATTGATATTGATTAATAAGTGTTAATGATGCATGAATGAATTTAATTAATTGATATTGCTTTCTTTCTCTCTTGTTAGTGATTCATTTAACTTAGTTCAATAATTGTTCTTAAAGCTTGTGTAGTTGATTAATAATGATTATTTAGGGTTAATGATGAATGAATGAACACAAAATGGAAGAATAAATTGCATTAAATGATGTTACACAAAACCTAGGATATGAAGGATGAAACTAGGATTGTAGGTATAGGAATGATGATGATGATGATGATGATGATGATGATGATGATGATGATGATGAAAACATACATGTATTTTGTTGGCCTAGAAACCCACTTGAGATTTACTCATTAGGAGTAAAACATGGATAGTCCCTGGTTTGGGACTATTCTTGAACACTTAATCTCACTTAGGATGTAAGTGTATAATGTATATTCAATTTTCATGATGTTTTGTCAGCATTATCCCATTTGTTCTCTAAGTACATATGTCAGTGGGCATTTGCCCATGTACATCGGTGTACTTGGAGAATTGCGGGGAAATGCTGCCGAAATTTCTTGAAAATTGAATATACATTATACACTTACTAGTGAGATTAGGTGGCAAAATTGGGATAGATGGTACACATTTATTTTATATAAGACCTGAAACCCTAATATTTTAACCCTAAACGTTAAACTTTTAACCCTAAACCCTAATATATACTTGTTTTCTCTTTGATCATAGGATGGATAGGTCATGGATATCCATTCGAAATTGTTGCACCCCAAAGTTTATTTTTGGTCTTCATCAGTTTATTAGATTTGCGGAGGAACATAGGAAACAACCTGGAGATAGGTTCTATTGTACATGTAGGTATTGCGGTAACAATTTCAAAGTTAGCATTGGTGAAGAAATCCAAAGTCATGTCATGTGCAACGGGATTGTACAAGGCTATACAGAATGGTACTGACATGGAGAGATTTCAAACCTAAAATCAGTAGATGTCGATAGCAGTGCTTGTGTGGAAGAAGAAATTGCCTCTGATGACATAGATGTGAACAAACCAGTTCCAGTAGACATCGTTGATGAGATGTTGGATAGTTTTGGGGTAGAGCACGCCAATCCACCTCCCATGTTTGAGAACATTGTGCATGATGCTGAGAGACCATTATACACATGTTGTACTAAGTTTACGAAGCTTAGCGCTATGTTGATATTGTATAAGATGAAGGCTAACAATAGATGGAGCGACAAAAGCTTCACGTCATTGTTGTCTTTGTTGAAAGAAATTCTTCCTGAAGGAAATGAGCTACTAATCTCAACATACGGGTTAAAGAAATTGTTGTGCCTGGGAATGGAGGACAAGAAGATACACACATGCCTGAATGATTGTGTATTATAAGGACTATGTGGATTTGAAAGATTGTCCAAAAAGTGGTGTGTCAAGGTATAAAATGACGACTTCAGGAAAGTCCAAAATTGGTTCTCCTTCCAAGGTGATGTGGTATCTACCTATAACACCACGGTTTCAACGCTTGTTTGCCAATATGATAGATGCAAAGAATTTGAGGTGACATGTAGAGGTTAAGAAAAATAATGATGGGATCCTACAACATGTGTCTGATTCCCCATAGTGAAAGAAGATTGATTTGAATTTGGTGAAGAAGTTAGGAATCTAAGAATTGCGCTTTATACCGATGGGATGAATCCATATGGGACATTGAGCAGCCAACATAGCACTTGGCTTATTATGCTTGTTATATACAATCTTTATCCCTATTTGTGTATGAAAAATAAGTACGTTATGATGTTGTTGTTGATATCGGGCCCTAAACAACCACAAATGATATCAACATTTATCTTGAACATCTGATTGATGACTTAAAGAAACTCTGGGGTGAAGGTGTGATGACCTATGATGCTTCACGTAGAGAGATATTTCATTTGCACGCTAAGCTGTTTTGCACTATTAATAACTTTCCAATATATGGGAATTTATCTGGATATAGTGTCAAAGGATCTAAAGCATGTCCTATATGTAAAGAGAACACTAACTCAATATGACTAAAATATGGTGGCAAGACTGTATATCTTATTCATTGAAGGTTTCTTCCAAAATTCCATCAGTACCGAAGGTTGTGCAAAGCGTTCAATAATGGAGTGCGCCTAAACCTATACCAGGGGAGGTTGTTTGTAAAAGAGTAAAAGACTTTATCAATGAATTTGTTAAGAGATCAGAATGTACCATGACCACACAGAGTGGCAAATCTTTATTCAAGAAGAAGTCAATATTTTGGGATCTTTCTTATTGGAGTTCTTTGGCAGTCAGGCATTGTATCGATGGCATGCATGTTGAGAAAAATGTATGAAAGCATCATTGGTACTCTATTGAATATTTCAGGTAAGACTAAAGATGGGATCAAATACAGAATGGACCTACGTGAAATGGGAATAATGATAGAATTAACAGAAGTAGTTAGTAATGATCAGATAACATATTTACCTCATGCTTGTTACACGTTATCTAGAAAGGAGAAGAAAACTTTTTGCGAGTGCTTGGTTAATGTTAAGGTGACATAGGGTTACTCATCCAAAATATGAAGATCGGTATCAATGAAAGATCTAAAGCTGATAGGTTTTAAATCTCATGATTGTCACACTCTAATGCAACAAATATTACCCATGGCAATTCGATCTATACTGCCAAAGCATGTAAGGTTTGCAATCACTAGACTTTGTTTCTTATTCAACAATCTGTGTAGTAAAGTTATTGATCATGAGACTCTCGATAAGTTGCAAAGAGAAGTGGTTGTTACCCTATGTCAGTTTGAGATGTATTTTCCTCCTTCATTCTTTGATATCATGATTCATCTTGTCATCCACTTGACTAGGGAAGTGAAAATATTGGGACCAGTTTTCTTGCATTGGATGTATCCTTTTGAACGATACATGAGCATTTTTAAAGGTGATGTTTGAAACCCTTATCGGCCTGAATGAAGTATTATTGAGGGTTATGTGGCGAGAGAGGTTATGGATTTTTGCAATGACTTTTGGAGTAGTAATGACGCTCTTGTAAATGACAAGAATATTGAGGAGTATTTTGTAGGCAAAGGAATTTTAGGATCACTTATGAAAGTAATCATCTGTGAGCTATTGGAACAAGCTCACTTGTATATTTTACACAACATTGACGACGTGAGTGTTTATATCGAGGAACATACCAATTTCATTAAGAAACAATATCCTTGAGCCAATTCAATGTGGCTTGCTAGAGAGCATAACTAAACATTTATTAAGTGGTTTGAAGATAAAGTCTTACACCAACTATCTCAAACACCAAATAATATTGCTAAAAATATCAAATGCCTCACCTGTAAACCAAAAATGAATGTTATGTCTTATGAAGGGTTTGACATAAATGGGTACTCATATTACACAAAGAGTCAAGATGATAAGAGCGTCATCTAAAATAGTAGGGTCACCCTTCAAGCGTCTTCATTGTTTTTTGCCAGTGCAAATGATAAGAGTCCACATGAAGCTAAAATGTCATATTATGGTGTCATTGAAGACATATGGGAGTTTGACTACGTAGATTTCAAAATTTCATTCTTTAAATGTAATAGGGTTGATAACACCAAATGAGTTATAGTGGATGAATTGGGTTTCACATTAGTGAACTTTAAAAAGATTGGCGAGAAGGGTGAACCATTCATATTGGCATCACATGTGAAATAAGTATTTTATATTGATGATCCTACAAATGAAAAATGGTCAGTTGTTCTTCATGCTAAAAGACAGTTCATTGAAAATCCAATAGATGAAGAAGAGTACTATGATAAGTATGATGACTCAAGTCCATTCTCAGTTGGGTTGCCAACACCAAATATTGAAGCTGACGATGACTTATTTGTGTGCGGAGTTCACACAAAAGGAATGTTAATTGATAAAAGAGCACATTATTAGAGGCATGTTTTTTTATATGTTTTTTATATCGATGTGAACTTTACAATGTTATATTATCTTCTAGTTATGTTAAATGAAAAATGTTACAATGTTTTTATTTTCAGATGGCTGACCATGAGTATGATGATCGTAATGATGATTACCGTGAGGGTGAGGATATCAATGAGGTGTTGCCTCACAATGTAAATTTTAAAATATATATATATATATATATATATATATATATATATCTATATGTCCATTTATAACTTATATCCTATAAGTGTTTTTTTAACATACCAACTTTTAGGTTGAGGATGTACCTACTGAAAACCTTGGAACACTTGTTGAGAAGCAAAAAAATTGAAAAGCAAGGGGCATCACTATGATGAACAAGTTAATACAACAAAGGGGCAATGGACCAAAACTGGTTGTGGATTTTGACCATTTAGGAAATCCAGTTGGAGTGAACTGCAACTCATTTATTTCATATCTTGGGGGTCTTACTCGTAGCCATTGTAGTCCTCATTTAGAATGTTCTTGGCATAATGTTCGTAAAGGGAAGAAAGACTTAATATGGAAAGAACTATATGTGAGTTATTATCAATTGCAATTCTATTTTGCATAATACTAATTTTTAGGATATACTAGTCTATTAAATATATGACATTTTGTAGAGTATATTTGAACTGGATGAAAGCCTGCATCATAAAAAAGGTGATGCAGCACTGTGGGAGGGTCCTAAGGTACGATAAGACACATCTCACCTGACTATACATTCGAGATGCTGAGAATAGGAAAACTCAGCCACCGAGTAATAGAACTACCTTGAACCGAAGGACTGGGAGGCATTTGTTGCTAGGAGAAATACCGATGAATTCAAGGTATTAACCAATTCTTATGAATTCACCTATTCACGATTGACCTTTAGTGTTACTAACCAATTCAGTGTTCTTACTAATAAGGTTATCAATGATGCTCAAAGAGCAAGGCGTGCACTGAATGTGCATGACCACACAATGGGTCCAAGTGGCTATGCAGGCATTCACCAAAAACTACTAGCTGCTACTATTTCTGAGTCTGCTGCTACTCAGGAGACTGGTGAGTCCTCTACTGTTACTCCCGCACATCTGCCTCGCCATGTTGTGTGGATAGCTAGGAGGCAAAACAAGAAAGGAGATATAACCAAACCCACAACTGCTGAGGCGGATGCAAAAATGGTAAAATTCAACTCTTAGAGCATTCGATATTGATGATTGTTATGTTTACTTACCAATTTCTATTGATGGTGATTAGCGGGAGCTTCATGAGTAGAGGAAGCAAGGAAAGTTCATCCCTGAGGGCACAAGGGATGAATTGACAGTTGCTCTTGGTAACCCAGAGCCACCTGGACATGTTAGCGCTACTGGCACTGGTGTGGGCATAAAAGTGTTCTTTGGGCCATCACAGCACAAACATGTCCCAAAAGCAGGATTTTTAAAGTTGAGGTAACCAATTCTTTTCTTAGAATGTTATTGCAAAGGGAATTCAATAATCAAAAGCTAGCATTTCTTTAATCCATGTATAGGTAGATGAGTTAATTGATAGGAGAGTCGAGGAAACACTTGATAAGAGACTCCATGAAGCAATGAGCAAGTGGCAGGCGTCTCAGGCTTCCACTCAGACTGTACATGTGTCGAGCTGCTCTTCCCCTATAATAGAGATGGTTAGGAGTAATACTGTAGATCCACCACCTAGCACGTCCATTATAAGTATTTTTATGACATAGTAGCTAGTCTTTTCAAAATGATATGTTTATGTATATATGCATATAACATACGCAATGTAAATTTGTAGGGGTTGAAGTCATGCCATCGAAGAGTCAAAGAACTCGTTGTTGCAGATGTTGAGGCTTACCCACGCCTTATAGGGAACATGATTCATGGCACTCTAGTACCCAATGGTTATGTTCGTGTGAGCCTGAGGATTGTGTTCCCTCATTGGAGGCAGCATCCATTGCCAAATGCCCACCCAAATGCTAACACGCTTGGTGAAGCAGAAGGTGGAGTGATATTGTGGCCTGAAACAGATGTCATCTATATTGATCATGTACGGTAAATTTAACATTATGTTAATTTTTTAGCATGTATAAACAAGTCAATTGATATGAAATTATATATATAGGAGAAAAGGAAGAAACTCGCTATAGTTTCACTTACACCTCTACCTCCTCCTATAGTACCTAATTAGCTTCCAAAGGACCTATACGACTCTATAGGTCCTAATTGTAGGGGTATGGTAGTATGGATAGGCAAACATAACAAATTGTGTCCTATAAATGTTTATATTCCGGAGGATGCTACAGGCCAATCATACGATAACATATATTTATAGAAGACATTTTAGAGTTGTTTAGGTATGATTGGCTGAATACATCTATGATAGAGCTATGAAAATCGTGAGACCTTATATATATATATATATATATATATATATATTATTTTATATACGGTGATCTGGTTTCTTATATATTAATGCATATGTAATATATGTTTTGCAACCACCTACACAAGATCTGTGATGATTTTTTGTTTACCCATGTGAGATTTTTAATTCCATCTTTGATCAGTCTTATAGATAAAGACCCTCCAGCAGTTACCTTATACTGCTATGTCACTTTTAAATATTTTGGTAAAAAAAAGAAGAGCGTGATAATAGCTCCATTCAATGTTAAGTAAGTTTACTTTTCTTATATAATAGATCCATTCAGTGTTAAGAAAATTATATTTTATTGTTGATTTTGAGATATATTTTTTACTTTCTTATCTCTAGTGGTAAGCATTGAGAGTTACTGGTTATTATCCCTAAGACGTTCACTGTTTATTATCTAGATCATGCGGGGAAGCAATTAGGCATACATGGACATGCAATGAAAAGGCCATTATTCATGTGAGAAATTTTTCATATTCACATCCATTAACATCAATTATTACATTACTATTTGGTAATGCAATTTAATGTGTTACATTAACATGTAGGGCTTTAAAAGATTTCAAAAGAGTTGGAGGAAACATGTGCAAGATAAAGGATAAACCATTAGTTTGGGAGAATGTGAAAGTAGTTTCCTGACTTCAATGTATACATTATTTATGTGAACTATGCTTGTTTTTATTTATTAACATTTTGTATGTTGAAATTTATAGTGTGCTAAACAAGACAATGGTTGGGCATGTGCATTCCACGTGATGCGATATATGGACCTGATTGTCAAATATGCTGTACTAGATATCGATAACATACAACAAGTATTTTATAATCTCATTACTCATTAGATAATATGAAATATATCAATCTTATTAATTATATATATACATCTTTCTCTTTGCAAGTGCTTAAAACTAGTGACTTCATTACAGGTGAAAATTTATTAGATATACATAGTCCCTATACGATGGAACAATTAGATGATATAAGAGAACAATGGGCAAAAGCCTTAGAAGCACTGGGAATTTTTTATTATCACTGGCGTACTGATGACGACGATGATAATGATAAAGAATGACATTTCTAATCTTTGATGTCATAATATTTTTCTGTATTTGATGATATGTTAAACTTTAAAAGACACACTTATATATACACTAGTTTACATCTATATTTCCATTCTACCAACATATTAGGTAGGTGGAACAAGTTTATTTTGTTGAGATGAAAAAGTGTTATGTTAAATAAGTTTTGGGGTTTTCTTTACAATCTGATATGATAATTGACTGTGATTGTCCTCATAGCATACATTATTAATACTTTCTAATCCTTACTGTAAGATTTTATTTTTAGTTAACTAATTTGGATGCCTTCTATTTCTAAAAATCTACTTGGGTTACATGATGGTTTATTATATCTCGAAACTATTAATGAATCAATTAAATCCTCAAATAAGATCCCCCATCCTCTTACTTGAATGCATAAGGGAGTCACACGATATGCATTAAGAGCATGTATAATATATCATAGTTGGTTTCTGGCTATTATAATAATTTCAATTTCATCAAGAAATTGTATCCTTTGATTTCTACTAGTCACATCCAACATTTTCAATCATGGCTGATGTCATTGTCATACTATTTCGTAATATATAAGAAGTTCTTATAATTTCTATAGTGAATTTCATTTTTAAATATGCTTGTATTTATTCATATTTGTAGTAAGTGGTAACATAAACTACACAAAAGACACAAAATGAACCAATTAAAGCAATTAGCTACATGGAATGACATATATAAATTATTCCATATACATATATGTTGTATATATAGGTATGAGAAAATTTATGTCACTCATTATTTTTTGTATAAGCTACTACTTTATAGTGTAGTACCACTTCTTGTCACTCATTGGTGCGGATATTTCACAGGGGAAAACAATATTACTGATCACAATACCAATGACTTGTAATGGTGTTTGATAATAGAACCCCTGCATTAAGTAGACATAAGTGATTCTACTTTTTATTTATCTTATTAACTATAATTATTCCATATATATAGAAAATTTCCCATCCCAATTAATATTTCTTTCACCAATTGAAAGAAATTTAATTGCATTTTTATCTTAGATATCTAATTTCTGTATTATTCATTACGTGAACCTTAGCATATGTATATCATTCCTAGATATGTTTTTTAATTGACTTAAATCTTTTGTTACCAATTAAATAAAAAAATACTAACAAAAAAATAAGATAAATAATTTATATTTTTTTCTGATTTTGCAAAAGATGAAAACCTATAGACGGATAGATATATAATAAAATCAAAATTTTACATTAATTCAATGCACCCTTTTTTATGTATTGGTAAGAAACATTGAAATCATTCTTGTAAGGGAGTTATTGTCAAACATGATAATTTATTATTTGCAACAACACACTATGGCTATATGCAATGTATTATTTTACTAAAATACACATAAGATATTATGCGAATAACTACATAAGAAATTTGTAACAAAAATGAATACATCTTTCTCTTCTTATAATGTATCCAACATGAATGAAAAATTTCATAGGATCAAGATTTGTTGGTTTTTTGCACATGCATATTGTATTCCAAAAAATGATAATTGTACATGTAAACATTTAAGGAAATTCTAGGGTTACCCTAATTGATGATTTATACTCATCATTGAATAATGTTTGGAAGTTATACTTGAATATTTTATCTCAACAAATTAAGTGTGCAAGTCTCTTGATTTGATTGTTAGCAATATTAGTTAGTACATTGTCTACATGAAATAAAATAAAAATATAATATGAATTAGAAGATCATTTGATTTTACAACGACATACAAAATTTAATAAAATTAATATTAGTTTTTTATTTTAATTCTCAATATTTTTCAAATGGATGCTACAATTATGTATTTGCACTCGGTAATGACAATTTTTATAGTTTATCCTATCTTCTTCAAAAATAAAAGAGAACACTTAAATGTATTAATAAATCAATTTTGATACATTCATATATTAATAACTTTTTTTAAAATTGTACATGAGTATTTTATGACAGGAAGAAGTTAGAAATATTCTTATAATATATCTATTATGGAATATACGAATTATAATTTGCTTTTCACACCTACTTTCATGTGCTTCTTACATTTGATGATCAATTTGACGCTTATATTTCACTCATGTTACAATATGTTTTTTATAAACATAATTTCATCTAAGATTTGTTGATAAGTTAGTCATAATTGATAACTTAAGAAATGGAGCTGTTCATAGTGTACTTCAACATAAGTTTTTGTAGATCTCATAGGTACCCTATAACATAGGTTTAACCCCTTGACAGTATGGAAGAATCTGATATGTACGTCTCGACAAGGTCAACACTTATTTATCAATATATATGGTTGAGCTATGTTTCTTGGTGGTTACACCAACGTAACTGTCACTAATAACTTAAGAAATGGAGTTGTTCACAATGTACTTCAACATAAGTTTTTGTAGATTTCTTAGGTACCCTATAACATAGGTTTAACCCCTTGACAATATCAAAGAATCGACGGGGTCAACATTTATTTATCAATATTTATGGTTGAGGTATGTTTCATGGTGGTTACATCAATGTAAGTGTCAATCTTATTTGAGTGTATGAAGGATTAATGAGAAGTTTTACTTATAATATGCAACACCAATATACAAGCATTTCTTACCACTGCAATTCAAGGAATCATAAGGATTGTTACTTTTAGTTATATAAAATATTATATAATTTAACATGTTAACGAACTTCTCCTAAAGTCAAATCTTTATAATAGTCATTGATGTCCCTTGCTATTCTATCAATCGGAGAATGTTAAACATCATTATTGGTATTACCTAGTCATTCAAGGTAATACCAGTACACAAATGCGTATAGATAACACTTTAGATGAGGAGTGTGTGAGGAGGATTGGACTTAATTTCCTTCGCATGGCCATATTTAGTCATATGGTGAGTGCAACCTACGTGCCAAGGACAATGAATATGATGGAAATAGGAATCTAGAGAGGTACCATTATATCTCACAAATACAACACCCCAAGAATAATTCCATATAAATCCCATGGTATCCTACAAATTCAGGAGTAAATTGTACCCAACATCCATTATTATGATATTTGTGCGTACATCATTCACCCAAAAGGACCTTAACCCATTGGTGGATCCATACACTAATCAAATTTGTTGGATTGGGGCAGTGTGTAGAACCTAAAACATCCTTTCTATCGCCCACAGGTACAATAAAAATCACAGGTGGGTCATCCAAAATGAGAACGTAAAGTAAGAAGGACTAAAATAGATATGGATAAGGTTGGCATCGATTTAGCGATAGTGCAACAAAGATCAATTTGCATAGCTTAAGTGATCTTAAAATAATTATTAGAGGAACGCCGATGAGCGCAGAAAAGTGTCAACTTTTGGATCTTCAGGACGGATGGCTAGCACAAGGTTATCATAATTCCATTCTTTTAGGGGACAACGATACATTTGCTTTTGTGTGCACCCAAAGAAAGGAGATAAATGGTTACGGAAATGAGGATAATATATTGTGATTTAGGTATTAAAAAATATAGGTTACGAGACCACAATTCCACGTACTGTATAAATGAAATTGTAAGGATATCTGGAACAACCATTGAAAGGTGCCCCAGAAAGCATCCCCAACTAAAGTAAGAAGACATGCTAACAAACAGGATATTGTTAACAACAAGCAAAAACGAATGAATAAATGGGTGGATGACTTGGATCTGAAAAGGTGTTTGAACAAACACAACGCTACGTCGAACATATATAACAATAATGAACAAACCGGTAGACAAATTAGAACAAAGAATCAAACGACATCTTCAATCTACATTTGATTGCAGCCAATACAGATGATCTGCATAGATGTTGTACCGTGGATTAAGAGGATGGGTAAGGCAGACACAACCGATATGATAAGGATGGACGTATGAAACATGAGCAGAAAGTCAGACAATTCAAGCACTTGCCGCGTCGGTTGACTACAGACGGAAAACTGTGTTACACCGGTAACAAAAGATGATTAGTGGAACATACCCAACAGTGAATAAGGATTCGACAGAAAGATTAAAACTAAGAATTGTTTCTATTGGCTATCATAATTCTAGTTGAAAAAATAGAGTAAAATATCTTCGGTAGGTTCCTGCACGTAGATGGAAAGGTTGAAACTTTACCTGTAATATTCACCCGCCGTGATGATCGTCAGAAAACGTTGGTTGCAGCGACCTAGCTCTACATTCCCTAAGAAGCGCTCAGCGGAGAACTGTAGAATCCTTTTCTTGTGCTAATCCTCCACAGAGCGGCATGTGCGTTGTCATTGTGCTATGGAGTCCAGATTGACGGACAGGACCTGCAAATCTTCCAACGGGTGGAAGGGATGAATCGCTGACGACGGGAGTTGGTGTGCCACCGAAAAGTCAGGCGCTTACCGTTCGGTAGTTCTGCTAGGTTAATATGAAACGTGTTTGACACGTGACAGGGCGGAGACGAGTCATTGTGTTTAATATGGTTATACAGGAAACCGACGTCTAAACCCTACAACGTCGGTTAAATACACAAACCGACATTTATCTTTGAAGAGCGGCCAGACACGAGTACCGTTCCAAAAATTGACCGCCAAATCTGAATTTTCCAGTAGAAAAAAATTACCTCCAAAATTTAACATACGGCGTCGGTTGTTAACAAATCAACCGACGACTAAAGATTTTTCGCGAGACAGAAATTGAACTCATTTTCATCATTGGTGTTCTTGCAATAACCGACGCCGATGTGTTTTTACGTGTTGTCCCCGCGAAAATTTTCACCCCCCTTTGGCGTCGGTTTTCTAGGACAACCGACGACTATGGTCATAATTCGAGAATATTTTTTTTATCGACATATGTAGATAGACGTCAGTTTTTCTAGCTGAAACCGACGACTATCATTGAACATAGGTATCGGTTTGTTTATGGTGACCGACGCCTATTGTTATTAGCGTCGGCTGTTTTTAATAACCGACGTCTATTGTTAACTTAATAGCACATGCGCGAAGCAGACTCTTCCCCTTTCCCCACCTTTCTCTCTGTTTCATTGCCGACTCCACTTAGGTCTGGCGATTTGCACGATTCCTACCGCCGCTCGCCGTCGCTGCTGCTGTGCTCGCCGCTCCTTTCTCCTGCTCGCCTGCTCGCCGCCGTCGTCCCTTCTCCCTGCTCGCCTGCTCCCTGCTCGTTGTTGGTCCCTGCTCCCTGCTCGCCGCCGCCACCACGCCCTGCTCGCCTGCTCAAAAGGTACCCTTCTTCCTCCTCTTCTGCTTCTGTGCCTATTATCTGCTTCACGGTTATTAACACTCCCCCACACATCTTGAGCCCCAAATCTAAACTGTTGATGTAGATTACAAGACTATATGTTCATCATGTGTTGTTGACTCCATATATGATGGCAATGCTTGACCTAATTCAGCTCATAATTCTTAACCTAACCCTAATGCAAGTAAGAGATGATGGTACATAGCCTCTTGTGTGATTATTATAATGATAGAGTACTTTCTCTCTCTATGTTATTGTAACCCTAAGTTGATATCACATGAACATCATGTCTTTTAAATAATGTTATATTAAGTTTATGTATCACACATATTGTAACGACCCCGTCTCCCGGTAACCCCCACTTAAGGGAGACTAAGAGATCAGAACCGTTATCCCAATAAACAGGATCAAAGGTTCGACAAATAATCAATAATAATTATGAAATTCTACGAACAAAGCAGAAAACTTGGTATAAAATTAAAACTTTGCTTACCTTTGAAAACTTTAGAAATCTATCTATCCAGAGCTTGAATCTACTCTATCTAATCCTCCTTACACTTTATTTCTTATTCTCACAATGTGTCACTTTACTGTTTGTTCATTTCAGGGTTGTACCTAAAACGCCGACAAACAAAACGTCGGTCAGCATATCGAAATATGCCGGTATGTGGGGACAACCGAAAGTTTGCATATATGATTAACAATTTAATTATCACAATCAAGTTAATTAACAAGCCAATTTACACTTTTCAGTATGACATTCTCCACCGCTTTTGCCGTAACCCTGGCATACCCACCTTAGGGTTCCTTTTGCCATTGACTTAAGGCCATCTTCTCAATCCCGAGCTTCGTTCCTGGGGGTCTCCACTCATGGTGCCCACTAGTCATGCAATATCATAGGCCACCTTCTCATTCCCGAGCTTGGTGCCTAGGGTCACCACTCATGGTGCCCATGGGTCTTCCCTTCTGGGCTTCACCTCTTTGCATCATCCATCAGGGTGGCATGTAGGTGCGAGAATACATACTTATAATATAATTTTGATAATCGTAGTTGCTTTATAATTTTGCAAGTATGAACATCCAATTGTTTAGATTGCATTCAATGCGAGGAAACATTCGGAAAACCCTCGGGAAACTAATGCGGTTAGGCATAATTAACCACATACCTGTCAAGCTGTCTTGAGTGCAGAATTAATCCAAACAATCAAGTAGTCCAGAGTAAATCAAGCAAGCACAATTCAATCCTAAAATATTCATCCAATATTTTCTATCATGGATCATGGTATACAAATCTAATAGTCCTAATCGTCCTAGGGTTACTAGCCCCTTTTGAGGGTTTTGACCAAAATTAGGGTTTCACTTCCTTCTTACAACTTTTACTTTATTTTTATCAAAATATTCATCAAACCCTAATTATCTCATTTTATATTCTATTAAGATCTTAAGATCAGGTTTGGACCACAAAACCCTAATCTTCAAATTAATTATATCTTTTCTTCCTCACTTAGGGTTTCTAAGGGCATTAATTACAATATTAGGTTGAAAACCCTAATTCTTACAATTTCGTCTTCAAAATAGATCAAGATTCATTTTTATCACTGAACAAGTTAATAATGATCGAATTTACTCTCTTGCATGTTTAAACCTATCCTTTATCAACAAATAAGTTTTCTAACCATAATTTAATACTTTTCCCAGTGAATTTATATACTTTTACAAAATGATACTGATTTAGGTTCCCAAACCATTTTCAAGGTATCCCTCGTATTTTTCTGATCAATTTTCATGTATACATATTTCTCATCCGAGTTTTCTAGCTCAAGATATGATTTTTATAAAGAAAACCTTTTTATTTGATTTATTAGAAAATTTGGAAAAACGTGGATCGTTAGATCGATGGTTCGTTGGTCCACTCAGGATCCAACGACCAGGGTCACACACACCTAACTTTTGTTTTAAGTAACGAAAGATGGTTTTGCCCTTACCTTCATTCACTAGCGCCAGGGACAGGGATGTCTTTTCCTCCTTCTTCTTCAACCTCGCAAAGAACTCCGCGCTCAGCTGTGATCTAGGCTCCTAGCTTGGTCAACCAGATGGTAGACTTTGAGCTCCTTGCCCCCTGCTCGTGGGGCGGTGGCCCAAGAAGCTCCACCTACCTTCAACAAACCTGATGAGGCCTCACATTGGCAACGGGTTCCATCCATTACTTCCAAACAACCGCCAACTTTTCTGACGAGGTCGACGGGTTGTAGAGGGGAAGGTTGGGGTCGCTTGATGAATTGGATTCACCAACGAATTCCGTGTCGCCCTCCGGAGATGCTAGGGTAGACAGATCATGAACCAGTGCCCTCTCGAACACCCCCTATATATAGGGTCGTCGGAGGAGTCTGTTGGTTTGGGGACTCTCCCAAACGGTACCCAAAGCTCCAAAAAAAAAGGGTTTGGATTCTTCGGTTCAGTCTTCCGAAGATGATGGACTCATCAGTTCATCGATTTAAAGCACTGAGTTCAAGAAACTCGGATTCCTCTTCCTTTCCCTTTCCTTCTGTGAATTGGGGTAGGCGATGAACAGCTGCCCTTGGATTTTGATCCAATGGTTGACGTGCCACACGAAGAACAAAGGAAATCGATCTAATTAAATTAAATTGTGACATTTATTGATTTTCTCCACACATTAGGAAAACTTCCAAATATTGTATCTCTCAAACCGCTTACACGTTTGATCCCAAATTTTGAGGGAAGCTTAGTAACGATTTAATCTACCTCTCTACCAAATTTGAGCTCATTATCTAAAAAAAACGTGTCTTTTCTTTAGGTGCAAAATATCACTTAATTATATATATTTCTCACCTATTTTCTCTTTCTCTTGCTATTAAATTATTATTGTGAGTTCCTTGAACGTCAGGGAACCATAATGGCTCGAAATCCCATCTTGGGAATATCCTTTAGCCTTTTACTTATCTTTTATCCAATATTCCTCATTATCTTATTTATTTCTTATTGAAATATCTCTTTTCGAGGATTTCTCTTTTATTTTCCTCCTTGGTATTCTTTTTATCATTAGGAATCCTTTGGATACGAAATTCCACCAAGAATAATTCAATTACACCTCTTTTCACTGGTTTTCCACATTTTACCATTGTTTTCAATTTCTTTCTTAATAAAGAAATACTTAATTAATCTTTTCTTTTCTTATCGCTTTTTCTTTGCAACTTTGGACTCCTTGGAACCCAAGGAACCCCTGTGGCACGAAATCCACCTTTGGATTAAGTTCCTTGCCTTCTAGAGGTTTCCACATCTTTCATTTCTTAATTTCTCAATTAATTGAATTTCCTTGTTATTGGGACCAATAGCCAATAAAGCCCACAACACAATCATCAAGGCTATTGTAAATGAAATCTATTGATTCAAAACAAATTATATCATTATTTGTTCAAATATGAGAAATTACATTTCTCACCAATTGAACCCAAAAATCGGGGTTGTAACATCCTTCCCCTCTTATAATAAATTTGCCCTCAAAATTCCATCAAGCAAGCAAACAAACAGGATAAGCCTTTCTTTTGTCCATTAGGGCTCCCATGTGGCTTCACCCTTTCCATGGTGCTTCCCAAGAACCTTCATCATCTCATATTCTTCCATTTGAGTTCTTTCTTACCTTGGTATATCGTACCCTCATAGGTGACTCAGGACTTTTCAGCCTCTCAAAAAGCTGGATAGGTTCAGGGCTCCGCACATGGCTTGGGTACCCCACATAGTTCTCTAGATCGGACTCATGTAACACCTTTTACATCATGTTATCCTTAGGGGAAAGGATAAACACAACCATTTCCACTAATCCATCTCAAATGGACCCATATATCGGGCACTCAGCTTTCTCAGTTGTAGCTCAGAGGGGTCATATTTTCACATTATATTCTCCCACAATGAACTGCATGTCAGCCTGCTTTGCATCAGCTCATGACTCATGTTACCCTTGGGCTCTCTCTCAGCCATTGCACGATCAAGCGACTTCATATGCACCCACTGTGGTTCTTTCTTGACCTTCACGAGGCCTCCTTCACCAACATCATCATAATGAAGTGGTGAGCGACACAACCTCCTTATAGAACTTCTTGCATCCCGATAAAGGCTATGGTGGTTATCATCACATCTTAAGAATTGTCTCTATGTATCACCCTGAATGGGCACACATGCTATCATCAGACCCTCTAGTCTGGATCACACTAACCATTAGTATGGGGTGATAAACTATACTAACATCGAGTTCTTCACGCATCTACTTCCACCTTATGGAAGTGAACCTTTAGGTCACACTCGAGAACTCTTGAACTCGCATCATGGTGAAGTTGAACCATCTCTCTCTCTTAAGTAGTTCAACCGAATCTGTCCCTTGACAACATTCTTTCTTTCTCATTTTATCTAGGTAAGGTGATCTACCATAACCCATACTGCATCTTGACCTTCCTTGGTCAAGGGGAGACTTACCACAACTTCCATAATGATGAACTCCAACTCCCTTTAGGGGACTCTTCATCCTCTATGTCAAAGCATTGGGTTACTGGTGTTCATCCTACACCTACTATCATGCATGGCCACAAGCCACATGCATCTTCATCTTAAGCATCCAAAGTGATACTATCTCTTACTATCTCTATAGTATCACAATGTATGGTGATCCTAAAATCATGATTTCTTGTATGCCATGATTCCTCAAGATTGATTCCTCAAAAACCCTAAACCTCTTGGTCAGGGTCTCATCACCTTCTTTTCCAAATAAGTGTATCTGAGGTTCTACAACTATCCTTTTATCGCATTAAGGCCTAGTCCGGCTAACCAAACAACCACTAATATTGTTCAACATGTCTCATTATATCTGAGTGTTAGCCAAACTTATCTCTTTTTCTCAACTTAAGGTTAGCCTAACAACCTCAACTTCTTTTAGCTTTCAGCTAAACTAGGCGGCTATATCTCAACTAGATCATTCATTACCACTTCTTATCCTTAGGTGTTAGGTATTGTTGAGAACATACACCTCCATGTATTCCACTTATCATCTCATCTCAAACTCTAAGTTTGTCTTCATCAAGAAACTTTGAGCTCATCCTCTTGGTTTTTGAATTCAACCATGTATGACTCATGATAAAAACATCCTCATAAGATGACTACATTATTCCTCTTAGTGTTTGTAAACCATCCATGTATCATTCACTCCACAAGGGTATGTTATCATCTCTATCCTCATACCCTGTAGCAACGTTCCAACTCACATCATCTTTATCCTTGGTGTGTGGCATGCGTACTATCCTATCTCTCACTCCCATAACAAGAGGAAATAAGCATTTGGCTGCAGTCCAGATGCAGAGTTCTCCCTATTCCAAGAGTAGAGATGGTACAGCCCACCTTGCCAGTACACTTTCAAATCTAAGTTGAAACGTGCCACACATGTCTCTACAAACATCACGATATCAAAAATTACTTCCATGGAAAACTGATATGGAACCTACTTGGGTCACCACACAATCCTTGGCCATTTCCTCTAGGTCTATAGGGTGTTGGCACTTTTCGAGTCATCCCTTTTTCCCTCATGCATCCAGAGAGTGCCCTACTCATATGCCTTTTTGGGCCCCATGAGATCTTGAAGGTGATTAATCTCCTGACCCATGGCCCTCAGACAATGATAGTTGTTACCTCCCGACCCTATGGTCATGTGCAACTAGGGAATTAGGCAACTCCTACTTCCATCGGTATTATCCCTACCTGACCCTCGGATAGACGTAGGATTCTATTATAGTACATGTCCAACTTAGAACCTTACCCAAGCCTTCATCATCTCTCTCTGCATTCATGGGATGACTTTCATCCCTTCACAGGGGTCACAGCGACCTACCTACCTTGGTCAGGCCCCATACTGGTTACCTCCATGGTATCACACCCACATGCACATCGAGATGGTAATCTATGGGTCTACAGGTTCATTCTCTAACCATGTACTCATCACTTAGCTTCTCAAGATCATATATAACCTCTTTAGGTTACCTCAAAAACAACAAAACTGGTATACACCCTACAAAAGGATCCCTCTCCCAGGATGGGAGGAAACTACACCTCTTGACAACAAGGTCACAACCGTCCTTAGGGTTTACATTCACATGAGAATGTCAAATCCAGCAACTACTAAGGCACAAGCAGACCACCTACTAAACCATGATAGGTCATACTTGTTCTCTTTCCTCAACGCTGGATCAAGGTCATTCCTTCCCATGTCACCACCATAGCTATGAGGGGTTCATCACACATACCTTAACCTAGGGGTTTCCTTTACCTCTACACATGGGGAGTACCATGCTCGAAACAATAGAGACTCAAATTTCATCATGAGCATCAGATACACTGCTTCCCCTCTTAGGCCTAGGAACCCTAGGTTCTCCTTTGGATATCCAACTGCATGCTCAATCTTTTAACCCCGAATCAAACACATCCAAGGTATGTCATGTACTCCCATGATCCTTTTATATGGGCAATACCTCAGAGTCGAGTCCTCCCCAAGGACATTCAACTAGGTATAAAACCTCACAATTGGTTACTTAAACCTCCTCAGGGTCTAAGGCACTCTTTATCTCATCTAGTAGGTAGTCACTTATTCCATAGGTACCAGAAGCATCATCTTCTCTCTAAGGTTTGGTTCCTCTAAAGATAACCAAGATATCATCATCCTCTAGGGGTCAAGCATAGGGCAACCACTATCATCCACTTAGGTCGCATCATCCTCAACTCCCCACCTTTTCTCATATCTCTGAGTCTAGGCTTCTAACCTTCCTACTAGGGTCCTACTTTCTCTCTCTAGAGCTAACTCCACATCCAGTCATACTACTAGAGGTCCTCTCTCCATGAAGGATCAATCTCACAGGATTACCTCTACATGGGTGAAGCCTATGCTCAAACGTATGTTTGCTCATGATTATCCATAGCCCCTTATGCTTATCTCATCAGCTATCCAACATACTCCCTTGGCCAGGGTTTCAACTTACTGCTCGCACTACTGACGCACTCTGGGTGCATGTTATCCCCTACTTGCATAAGCCTATAGAGTTTCTATAGTTTCTTCACTAACATCATCAATGAAGGAGCCATCCTTCACTCTAACACGCACGCCCCTTTCCAGGGTTGGGTCACCAAAGGTACTAGGTTATCTAACCTCTCATGGCTCATATGGCATCCCAAGGCATTTCCAACTCAAACACTCGGTCAATCATGTCATCTAACTCATCATGGCATCTCTCTCTCTGACCTTCACTTAGGGTTAGGGTTAACATCATCCTCAGAGGATGTGCCAGGTCTCTACTTTTAATGGAGATCTCTACCTCCAAGACTAACTTTATTTACTCATCCTCCTGACAAGGAGGTCTATCCCCAGGTCTCTCTTGAGGGCAATGACAACTCGTGTCATACGACCTAAGCATGTATCTATTCTTTAGTTTACGCTTAATCTATTAAGCTTATGTCCATGACATCTTATTTACATGCTTTTCATTAATTTGTTAGAGGATTCCTTAGATGTTATTAACCTTACTCATATCTCAAGAGGGTGAGGAGAAGAGAGAAAACCCTAATCCTTAAGGTCCTTAATAGAATTTGAGTTGAGAAGGGATGAACAAGATGAGAGAGTCCTAAAGGTATCTTATTTCGAGTCATATCCTAAGACATCAGCCATGCAGTCACACAATCTGGGAGTCCTCGTATTCCGACTAGCAGTACGGAGGAAAATATTTCCAACCTCCGGATGTGATCCTTTTCTATACACCTCAGTCCTTCAAACAATCCTCTAATAACTCCCTTGGGTTCTACGGAGTTGGTAAAATTTAATAATTATTAAATATTAAGTGAGGAACCTTCGCTCTGATACCAATTATAACGACACCGTCTCCCGGTAACCCCCCCTTAATGGAGACCAAGAGATCTGAGCCGTTATCCCAATAAACAAGATCAAAGGTTTGACAAATAATCAATAATAATTATGAAATTCTACAAAAAAAGATGAAAGCTTGGTATAAAATTAAAACTTTGCTTACCTTTGAAAACTTTGGAAATCTATCTATCCATAGCTTGAATCTACTCTATCTAATCCTTCTTGCACTTTATTTCTTATTCTTACAATGTGTCACTTTCCTATTTGTTCATTTCAGGGTTGTACCTAAAACGCCGACAAACAAAACGTCGGTTAGCATATTGAAATATGCCGGTATGTGGGGACAACCGAAAGTTTGCACATATGGTTAACAATCTAATTATCACAATCAAGTTAATTAACAAGCCAATTTACACTTTTCAGTATGATATTCTCCATCACTTTTGCCCTAACCCTGGCATACCCACCTTAGGGTTCCTTTTTCCAATGACTTAAGGCCACCTTCTCAATCCCGAGCTTGGTGCCTGGGGGTCACCACTCATGGTGCCCACTATTAATGCAATATCATAGGCCACCTTCTCATTCCCGAGCTTGGTGCCTGGGGTCACCACTCATGGTGCCCATGGGTCTTCCCTCCTGGGCTTGACCTCTTTGCATCATCCATCAGGGTGGCATGTAGGTCCGAGAATACATACTTATAATATAATTGTGATAATCGTAGTGGCTTTATAATTTTGCAAGTATGAACATCCAACTGTTTAGATTTCATTCAATGTGAGGAAACATTCGAAAAACCATCGGGAAACTAACGCAGTTAGCCATAATTAACCACATACCTGTTAAGCTGTCTTGAGTGCAGAATTAATCGAAACAATCAAGTAGTCCAGAGTAAATCAAGCAAGCAAAATTCAATCCTAAAATATTCATCCAATATTTTTTATCATAGATCACTGTATACAAATCTAATAGGCCTAATCGTCCTAGGGTTACTAGCCCCTTTTTAGGGTTTTAACCAAAATTAGGGTTTCACTTCCTTCTTACCACTTTTACTTTATTTTTATCAAAATATTCATTAAAACATAATTATCTCATTTTGTATTCTATTAAGATCCTAAGATCAGGTTTGGACCACAAAACCCTAATCTTCGAATTAATTCTATCTTTTCTTCCTCACTTAGGGTTTCTAAGGGCATTAATTACAATATTAGGTTGAAAACACTAATTCTTACAATTTCGTCTTCAAAACATATCAAGATTCATTTTTATCACTGAACAAGTTAATAATGATCGAATTTACTCTCTTGGATGTTTAAACTTATCCTTTATCAACAATTAAGTTTTCTAACCATAATTTAATACTTTTCCCATCCAATTTATATACTTTTACAATACGATGCTGATTTAGGTTCCCAAACCATTTTTAATGTGTCCCTCGTATTTTTCTGATCAATTGTCATGTATACATATTTCTCATCCGAGTTTTCTAGCTCAAGATATGATTTTTATAAAGAAAACCTTTTTATTTGATTTATTAGCAAATTCTGGAAAAACGCGGATCGTTAGATCGATGGTCCGTTGGTCCATTCAGGATCCAACGACCAGGGTCACACGCGCCTAACTTTTGTTTTATGTAACGAAATACGGTTTTTGCCTTACCTTCATTCACTAGCGCCAGGGACAGGGAGGTCTTTTCCTCCTACTTCAACCTCGCAAAGAACTCCACGCTCAGCTGCGATCCAGGCTCCTAGCTTGGTCAACCAGATGGTTGACTTTGAGCTCCTTGCCCCCTGCTCGTGCGACGATGGCCCAGGAATCTCCACCTACATTCAACGAACTTGATGAGGCCTCACATTGGCGACAGGTTCCATCCATCACTGCCAAACAACCGCCGGCTTTTCCGGCGAGGTCGACGGGTTGTAGAGGGGAAGGCTGGGGTCACTTGACAAATTGGATTCACCAACGAATTCTGTGTCACCCTCCAGAGATGCTAGGGTAGACAGATCATGAACCAATGCCCTCACAAACACTCCCTATATATAGGGTCGTCAGAGGAGTCTATTGGTTTTGGGACTCTCCCAAACGGTACCCAAAGCTCCCAAAACAAAGGGTCTGGATTCTTCGGTTCAGTCTCCCAAAGATGATGGACTCATCAGTTCATCGATTTAAATCACTGAGTTCAAGAAACTCGGATTCCTCTTCCCTTTCCTTCTGTGAATAGGGGTAGGCGATGAACAACTGCCCTTGCATTTTGATCCAATGGCTGACGTGCCACGCGAAGAACAAAGGAAATCGATCTAATTAAATTAAATTGTGACATTTATTAATTTCTTCTACACATTAGGAAAACTTCCAAAAATCGTATCTCTCAAACCGCTTACACGTTTGATCCCAAATTTTGAGGGAGGCTTAGTAACGATTTAATATACCTCTCTACCAAATTTGAGCTCATTATCTAAAATAAAACATGCGTTTTCTTTAAGTTCAAAATATCACTTAATTATATATATTTCTCACCTATTTTCTCTTTCTCTTTCTATTAAATTATTATTATGAGTTCCTTGAACCTCAAGGAACCTTAAAGGCTCGAAATCCCATCTTGGGAATATCCCTTAGCCTTTTACTTACCTTTTATCCAATATTCCTCATTATCTTATTTATTTTTTATCGAAATATCTATTTTCGAGGATTTCTCTTTATTTATCTTTTATTTTCATCCTTGGTATTCTTTTTATCATTAGGAATCCTGGGGATACGAAATTCCACCAAGAATAATTCAATTACACCTCTTTTCACTGGTTTTCCACATTTTACCATTGTTTTCAATTCCTTTCTTAATAAAGAAATACTTAATTAATCTTTTCTTTTCTTATCGCTTTTTCTTTGCAACTTTAGACTCCTTGGAACCCAAGGAATCCTTGTGGCATGAAATCCACCTTTAGATTAAGTTCCTTGCCTTATAGAGGTTTCCACATCTTTCTTTTCTCGATTTCTCAATTAATTGAATTTCCTTGTTATTGGGCCCAATAGCCAATAAAGCCCACAACACAATCATCAAGGCTATTGTAAATGAAATCTATTGATTCAAAACAAATTATATCATTATTTGTTCAAATATGAGAAATTACATTTCTCACCAATTGAACCCAAAAATTGGGGTTGTAACATCCTTCCCCTCTTATAAGAATTTTGCCCTCAAAATTCCATCAAGCAAGCAAACAAACAGGATAAGCCTTTCTTTTGTCCATCATGGCTCCCATGTGGCTTCACCCTTTCCATGGTGCTTCCCAAGAACCTTCATCATCTCATATTCTTCCATCTGATTTCTTTCTTACCTTGGTATATCGTACCCTCAAAGGTGACTCAGGACTTTTCAGCCTCTCAAAAAGTTGGATAGGTTCAGGGATCCGCACATGGCTTGGGTACCCCACATAGTGCTCTAGATCAGACTCATGTAACACCTTTTACATCATGTTATCCTGAGGGAAAGGCTAAACACAACCATTTACACCAATCCATCTGAAATGGACCCATATATCAGGGACTCAGCTTTCTTAGTTGTAGCTCAGAGGGGTCAGATTTTCACATTATATTCTCCCACAGTGAACTGCATGTCAGTCTACTTTGCATCAACTCGTGACTCATGTCACCCTTGGGCTCTCTCTCAGCCATTGCATGATCAAGTGACTTCATCTACACCCACTGTGGTTCTTTCCTGACCTTCGTGAGGCCTCCTTCACCAACATTAACATAATGAAGTGGTGACCGACACAACCTCCTTATAGAACTTCTTTCATCCCGATAAAGGCTATGGTGGTTATCATCACATCTTAAGAACTGTCTCTATGTATCACCCCAAATGGGCACACGTGTTCTCATCAGACCCTCTAGTCTAGATCACACTAACCATTAGTATGTGGTGATAAACTGTACTAACATCGAGTTCTTCACACATCTACTTCCACCTTATGGAAGTGAACCTTTAGGTCACACTCAAGAACTCTTGAACTCGCATCATGGTGAAGTTGAACCATCTCTTTCTCTTAACTAGTTCAACCGAATCTGTCCCTTGACAGCATTCTTTCTTTCTCATTTTATCTAGGTAAGGCAATCTACCATAACCCATACTACATCTTGACCTTCCTTGGTCAAAGGGAGACTTACCACAACTTCCATAATGATGAACTCCCACTCCCTTTAGGGGATTTGTCATCCTCTATGTCAAAGCATTGGGTTACTAGTGTTCATCCTACACCTACTATCATGCATGGCAAAAAGCCACATGCATCTTCATCTTAAGCATCCAAAGTGCTACTATCTCTAACTATCTATGTAGTATCACGATGTATGGTGATCTTAAAATCATGATTTCTTATATGTCATGATTCCTCAAAAACCCTAAACCTCTTTAGTCGGGGTCTCATCACCTTCTTTTCCAAAGAAGTGTATCTGAGGTTCTACAACCATCCTTTTATCGCATCAAGGTCTAGGTCAGCTAACCAAAAAACCACTAATATTGTTCAACAGATCTCATTATATCTGAGTGTTAGCCAAACTTATCTCTTTTTCTCAACCTAAGGTTAGCCTAACAACCTCAACTTCTTCTAGCTTTCAGCTAAACTAGGCGGCTATATCTCAACTAGAGCATTCATTACCACTTCTTATCCTTAGGTGTTAGGTATTGTTGAGAACATACACCTCCATGTATTCCACTTATCATCTCATCTCAAACTCTAAGTTTGTCTTCATCAAGAAACTCTAAGCTCATCCTCTTGGTTTTTGAATTCAACCCTGTATGACTCATAATAAAAACATCCTCATAAGATGACTACATTATTCCTCTTAGTGTTTGTAAACCATCCATGTATCAGTCACTCCACAAGGGTATGTTATCATCTCTATCCTCATACCCTGTAGCAACTTTCCAACTCACATCATCTTTATCCTTGGTGTGTGGCATGCGTACTATCCTATCTCTCACTCCCATAATAAGAGGAAATAAGCATTTGGCTGCAGTCTAGATGCAGAGTTCTCCCTATTCCAAGAGTAGAGATGGTACATCCCACCTTGCCAGTACACTTTCAAATCTAAGTTGAAACGTGCCACACATGTCTCTACAAACATCACGATATCAAAAATTTCTTCCATGGAAAACTAATCTGGAACCTACTTGGGTCACCACACAATCCTTGGTCATCTCCTCTAGGTCTATAGGGTTTCGACACTTTTGGAGTCATCCCTTTTTCCCTCATGCATCCAGAGAGTGCCCTACTCATCTGCCTTTTTGGGCCCATGAGTTCTTGAAGGTTATTAATCTCCTAACCCATGGCCCTCCGACAATGATAGTTGTTACCTCCTGACCCTATGGTCATGTGCAACTAGGGAATTAGGTGAATCCTACTTCCATCAGTCTTATCCCTACCTGACCATCAGATAGACTTAGGATTCTATTATAGTACATGTCCAACTTAGAACCTTACCCAAGCCTTCATCATCTCTCTCTGCATTCATGGGATGACTTTCATCCCTTCACAGGGGTCACAACGACCTACCTACCTTGGTCAGGCCCCATACTAGTTACCTCCATGGTATCACACCCACATGCACATCGAGATGGTAATCTATGGGTCTACAGGTTCATTCTCTTACCATGTACTCATCACTTAGCTTCTCAAGATCATATATAACCTCTTTAGGTTACCTCAAAAACTACAAAACTGGTATACACCCTACAAAAGGATCCCTCTCCCAGGATGGGAGGAAACTACACCTCTTGACAACAAGGTCACAACCGTCCTTAGGGTTTACATTCACATGAGAATGTCAAATCCAGCAACTACTAAAGCACAAGCAGACTACCTACTAAACCATGATAGGTCATACTTGTTCTCTTTCCTCAATGATGAATCAAGGTCATTCCTTCCCATGTCACCAACTTAGCTGAGAGGGGTTCATCACACATACCTTAACCTAGGGGTTTCCTTTAGCTCTATACATGGGGTGTACCATGCTCGAAACTATAGAGACTCAAATCTCATCATGAGCATCAGATACACTACTTCCCCTCTTAGGCCTAGGAACCCTAGGTTCTCCTTTGGATATCCAACTGCATGCTAAATCTTTTAACCACAAATCAAACACATCCAAGGTATGTCATGTACTCCCATGATCCTTTTATATGAGCAATACCTCAAAGTCGAGTCCTCCCCAAGGACATTCAACTAGGTATAAAACCTCACAATTGGTTACTTAAACCTCCTCAGGGTCTAAGGCACTCTTTATCTCGTCCAGCAGGTAGTCACTTATACAATAGGTACTAGAAGCATCATCCTCTCTCTAATGTTTGGTTCCTCTAAAGATAGCCAAGATATCATCATCCTCTAGGGGTCAAGCATAGGGCAACCACTATCATCCACTTAGGTCGCATCATCCTTGACTCCCCCACTTTTCCTCATATCTCTGAGTCTAGGCTTCTAACCTTCCTACTAGGGTCATACTTTCTCTCTCTAGATCTAACTCCACATCCAGCCATACTACTAGAGGTCCTCTCTCCATGAAGGATCAAGCTCACAGGAATACCTCTACGTGGGTGAAGCCTATGCTTAAAGTTAAGTTTGCTCATGATTATCAATAGCCCCTTATGCTTATCTCATCATCTATCCAACATACTCCCTTGGCCAGGATTTCTACTTACTGCTCGCACTACTGACACACTCTGGGTGCATGTTATCCCCTACTTGCATAAGCCTATAGGTTTTCTATAGGTTCTTCACTAACCTCATCAATGAAGGAGCTATCCTTCACTCTAACACGCACGCCCCTTTCAAGGGTTGGGTCACCAAAGGTACTAGGTTATCTGACCTCTCATGGCTCGTATGGCATCCCAAGGCATGTCCAACTCAAACACACAGTCAACCATGTCATCTAACTCATCATGGCATCTCTCTCTCTAACCTTCACTTAGGGTTAGGGTTAACATCATCCTCAGAGGATGTGCCAGGTCTCTACTTTTAATGGAGATCTCTACCTCCAAGAGTAACTTTCTTTACTCATCCTCCTGACAAGGAGGTCTATCCTCAGGTCTCTCCTGAGGGAAATGACAACTCGTGTCATACGACCTAAGCAGGTATCTATTATTTAGTTTACACTTAATATATTAAGCTTATGTCCATGACATCTTATTTACATGCTTTTCATTAATTTGGTGGAGTATTCCTTAGATGTTATTAACCTTACTCATGCCTCAAGAGGGTGAGGAGAAGAGAGAAAACCCTAATCCTTAAGGTCCTTACTAGAATTTCAGTTGAGAAGGGATGCACAAGTTGAGAGAGTCCTAAAGGTATCTTATTTCAAGTCATATTGTAAGACATCAGCCATGCAGTCACACAATCCGGGAGTCCTCATATTCTGACTAGCGGTGCGGAGGAAAATATTGCTAGCCCCCGAACGTGATTCTTTTCTAGACACCTCAGTCCTTCAGACAATCCTTAATAACTCCCTTGGGTTCTATGGAGTTGGTAAAATTTAATAATTATTAAAGATTAAGTGAGGAACCTTCACTCTAATACCAATTGTAATGGCCCCGTCTCCCGATAACCCCCACTTAAGGGAGAACAAGAGATCAGAGTCGTTATCCCAATAAACAAGATCAAAGGTTCGACAAATAATCAATAATAATTATGAAATTCTACAAACAAAGCAGAAAACTTGGTATAAAATTAAAACTTTACTTACCTTTGAAAACTTTGGAAATCTATCTATCCAAAGCTTGAATCTACTCTATCTAATCCTCCTTGCACTTTATTTCTTATTCTCACAATGTGTCACTTTATTGTTTGTTCATTTCAAGGTTGTACCTAAAACGCCGACAAACAAAACGTCGGTCAGCATATCGAAATATGCTGGTATGTGGGGACAACCAAAAGTTTGCACATATTGTTAACAATCTAATTATCACAATCAAGTTCATTAACAAGCCAATTTACACTTTTTAGTATGACATTCTCTACCGCTTTTGCCCTAACACTGGCATACCCACATTAGGGTTCCTTTTGCCAATGACTTAAGGCCACCTTCTCAATCCCAAGCTTGGTGCCTGGGGGTCACCACTCATGGTGCCCACTAGTCATGCACTATCATAGGAACCTTCTCATTCCTGAGCTTGGTGCCTGGGGTCACCACTCATGGTGCCCATGGGTCTTCCCTCCTGGGCTTGACCTATTTGCATCATCCATCAGGGTGGCACGTAGGTGCGAGAATACATACTTATAATATAATTGTGATAATCATAGTGGCTTTATAATTTTGCAAGTATGAACATCCAAATGTTTAGATTGCATTCAATGCGAGGAAACAATCGGAAAACCCTCAGGAAACTAATGCGGTTAGCCATAATTAACCACATACCTGTCAAGCTGTCTTGATTGCAGAATTAATACAAACAATCAAGTAGTCCAGAGTAAATCAAGCAAGCACAATTCAATCCTGAAATATTCATCCAATATTTTCTATCATGGATCATGGTATACAAATCTAATAGGCCTAATCGTCCTAGGGTTACTAGCCCCTTTTTAGGGTTTTGACCAAAGTTAGGGTTTCTCTTCCTTCTTACCACTTTTACTTTATTTTTATCAAAATATTCACCAAACCCTAATTATCTCATTTTATATTCTATTAAGATCCTAAGATCACGTTTGGAACACAAAACCCTAATCTTCAAATTAATTATATCTTTTCTTCCTCACTTAGGGTTTCTAAGGGCATTCATTACAATATTAGGTTGAAAACCCTAATTCTTACAATTTCGTCTTCAAAACAGATCAAGACTCATTTTTATCACTGAACAAGTTAATAATGATCAAATTTACTCTCTTGCATGTTTAAACCTATCCTTTATCAACAATTAAGTTTTCTAACCATAATTTAATACCTTTCCCATCCAATTTATATACTTTTACAAAACAATACTGATTTAGGTTCCCAAACCATTTTTAATGTATCCCTCATATTTTTCTGATCAATTTTCATGTATACATATTTCTCATCCGAGTTTTCTAGCTGAAGATATGATTTTTATAAAGAAAACCTTTTTTTTATTTATTAGCAAATTCTGGAAAAACACGGATCGTTAGATCGATGGTCCGTTGGTCCACTCAAGATCCAACGACCAGGGTCACACACACCTAACTTTTGTTTTAAGTAATGAAATACAGTTTTGCCCTTACCTTCATTCACTAGTGCCAGGGACAGGGAGGTCTTTTCCTCCTTCTTCAACCTCGCAAAGAACTCCACGCTCAGCCACGATCTAGGCTCCTAGCTTGGTCAACCAGATGGTTGACTTTGAGATCCTTGCCCCCTGCTCGTGCGGCGATGGCCCAGGAAGCTCCACCTACCTTCAACGAACCTGATGAGGCCTCACGTTGGCAATGGATTCCATCCATCACTACCAAACAACCACCGTCTTTTCCGGTAAGGTCGACGGGTTGTAGTGGGGAAGGCTGGGGTCGCTTGACGAATTGGATTCACCAACGGATTTCGTGTCGCCCTCCGGAGATGCTAGGGTAGACAGATCATGAACCAGTGCCCTCATGAACACTTCCTTTATATAGGGTCATCGGAGGAGTTTGTTGGTTTGGGGACTCTCCCAAACGGTACCCAAAGCTCCCAAAAAAAAGGGTCTAGATTCTTCGATTCAGTCTTCCGAAGATGATGGACTCATCAGTTCATCGATTTAAAGCACTGAGTGCAAGAAACTCGCATTCCTCTTCATTTCCCTTTCCTTCTATGAATTGGGGTAGGCGATGAATAGATGCCCTTGGATTTTGATCCAATGGCTGATCTGCCATGCGAAGAACAAAGGAAATCGATCTAATTAAATTAAATTGTGACATTTATTGATTTCCTCCACACATTAGGAAAACTTCCAAAAATCGTATCTCTCAAACCGCTTACACGTTTGATCCCAAGTATTGAGGGAAGCTTAGTAACAATTTAATCTACCTCTCTACCAAATGTGAGCTCATTATCTAAAAGAAAACGTGTCTTTTCTTTAGGTGCAAAATATAACTTAATTATATATATTTCTCACCTATTTTCACTTTCTCTTGCTATTAAATTATTATTATGAGTTCCTTGAACCTCAAGGAACCTTAATGGCTCAAAATCCCATATTGGGAATATCCCTTAGCTTTTTACTTACCTTTTATCCAATATTCCTCATTATCTTATTTATCTCTTATCGAAATATCTCTTTTCGAGGATTTCTCTTTATTTCTCTTTTATTTTCCTCCTTGGTATTATTTTTATCATTAGGAATCCTTGGGATATGAAATTCCACCAAGAATAATTGAATTACACCTCTTTTCACTGATTTTCCACATTTTACCATTGTTTTCAATTTCTTTCTTAATAAAGAAATAGTTAATTATTTTTTTTTTCTTATCGCTTTTTCTTTGCAACTTTGGAATCCTTGGAACCCAAGGAACCCCTGTGGCATGAAATCCACCTTTGGATTAAGTTCCTTGCCTTCTAGAGGTTTCCACATCTTTCTTTTCTCGATTTCTCAATTAATTGAATTTCCCTATTATTGGGCCCAATAGCCAATAAAGCCCACAACACAATCATCAAGGCTATTGTAAATGAAATCTATTGATTCAAAACAAATTATATCATTATTTGTTCAAATATGAGAAATTACATTTCTCACCAATTGAACCCAAAAATCGGGGTTGTAACACATATGATGACGAGCCTAGATGAGGGATGGGGATATCATGATGTTCTTGCAGGAAGCAATGTGAATGGTCTTCCTAATGAGTTTTGTTACAAATATATATATATATATATATTAGGTTAAGGACATGTTTCTGTTGTGACATGAGTTTTTAACTATGTTGTTATGACTCTCCACAAGTGTTTTTATAATAAAATTGTGTGTTGAATGGGGTTGTGAACAAGGGACTGGTGTTATATTTTGTTGGCCTAGAAACCCACCCAAGATTTACTCATTAGGAGTAAATCTTATATAGTCCCCGGTTTGGGACTGTTCTTGAACACCTAATCACACTTAGGATGTAAGTGTATAATGTGTATTGGGTTTTTAAGAAAATTGCGGTAGCATTTGCCCATTTGTTCTCTAAGTACATATGTACTTGGAGAACAGAGGGGAAATGTTGCCAAAATTTTCTTGGAAACCCAATACACATTATACACTTAATAGTGAGATTAGGTGTTCAAGAATGGGATAGGTGGTACACATTTATTATATATTAGACCTTAAACTCTAATTTTTTAACCATAAACTCTAATCTTTTAACCCGGGACCCTAATCTTGTTCTAATATATACTTGTTTTCTCTTTGATCATAGAATGGACAGATCATGGATGTCCAATCCAAATCACTGCACCCTAGAGTTTATTTTTGGTCTTAATCTGTTTATTAGTTTTGCCGAGGAACATAAAAAATAACCTGGAGATAGGTTCTACTGTCCATGTAGGCATTGCAGTTACAACTTGAAAGTCATCACTGGTGACGAAATCAAAAGTCATGTCATGTACTACGGGAGTGTACAAGGCTATACAGAATGGCACTGGCATGGAGAGATTTCAAACTTGAAATTAGTGGATGTCGATAGCAGTGCTTGTGTGGAAGAAGAAATTCCCTCCGATGATGTAGATGTGAACGAACCAGTTCCAGTAGACATCGTTGATGCGATGTTGGATAGTTATGGGGTAGAGCACACCAATCCACCTCCTATGTTTAGAAACATTGTGCATGATGTTGAGATACCATTATATACAGGTTGTAATTTTATGAAGCTTAGCATTGTGTTGATATTGTATAAGTTGAAAGCTAACAATAGATGGAGCGACAAAAGCTTCACGTCATTGTTGTCTTTGTTGAAAGAAATTCTTCCTGAAGGAAACGAGCTGCCAATCTCAACATACCAGTTAAAGAAATTGTTGTGCCCAATGGGAATAGAGGCCAAGAAGATACATGCATGCCCGAATGATTGTGTATTATTTCAAAAAGACTATGTGGATTTGAAAGATTGTCCCAAATGTGGTGCGTCAAGGTATAAATTGACGACTTCGGGGGAGCCCAAAACTGGTTCTCCTGCCAAGGTGATGTGGTATCTACCTATAATATCACAGTTTTAACGCTTGTTTGTCAATCTGATAGATGCAAAGAATTTGAGGTGGCATACAAATGTTAAGAAAAATAATGATGGGATCCTACAACATGCGTCTGATTTCTCACAGTGGAAGAAGATTGATTTATTGTACCCTAAATTCGGTGAAGAAGTCAAGAATCTAAGACTTGGGCTTTGTACAGATGGGATGAATCCGTATGGGACATTGAGCAGCCAACATAGCACTTGGCCAATTATGCTTGTTATATACAATCTGCCTCTCTGGTTGTGTATGAAAAATAAGTATGTTATGTTGTTGTTGTTGATATTGGGCCCTAAATGTAACATCCCTGACCTGGGTTATGTTTTAACCCTAGGTGTTTTGATTAAGAAAAATGATTATATGCTTAATCCTATCTTATGAAAAGTAATTAAGGCTCGTGAGAAACTTATGTTTTAATTTTGGTCCTGTTTGAACAATGTTGAAGCAATGTTTTCTTAATTTGGACTAAAATGCAAATTACCCAAGTTGAGGGGTTATATTGCAAGTGTTGCATGATAAGATGGTCCTCATGTGTTTAAGCATCATGAGAATGAAGATGATGCAGGGGCTTGGCTTGTGGTAGCTTGAGTACCAAGGAAAAGATGATAAAGCAATGTTTGTGCATTAAAACCTAGTTTTGGTGTAAAGTGCAATTTACCCAAAACCTAGGGTTCAATATACAAATTACCACTTCAATAAGGTCCCTAATGTTTCTTGTCATCATGTAGAGAAAATAAAATGAGAGGGGCGCCTCATTTGAATTAAGTTGGAGGAGAGAGAATCTTGATATTAAAATAATCAAGATTTAATCCTAATTGAAACCCTAATTCAATTTAATACAAAAAAATAAATAAAATATTTGAAGGGGCCTTCAACCAAAATTAATATGGTTGGATTCAGATGTGCGTGGACATCCTTAAGCCTTGTAAAGGCACGAGCATATCCTAAGGAGGTGAAACTCCACTCACCATTATTATAAGAAAAAGAATTTCCACTCAAAAATGGATATTCTTATTATAAGGGTTAAGGTACTTAATTTCCTTTCCCTTTATTCTTGGATAATGGAAGGGAGCTCGGTGGGGATATATATGACTTTGCATACAAGAAACCAAGGGGGAGAGGGTGGCAACAATTTTGGAATTAAAAGACTTTTATAAAGTATTTTCTCTCTCATCAATTTTCTTATAAAGTACCCTTTCCAAGCCCAAACAAAGGATTTTTCGACCCCACTTCTTTTCCTTTCTTGGAAACCGACCAAGGGATCTATAGAGGACTAGGAGGACGACATACAACCTGTTGGTAAGGTTCTTAACCCTTTTTACCTTGGTTCCATGGTGGAAATTAAGAATAAACCATTGATTTCTTCTTATTTCGATCTCCTCTTCAACCCTAGCTAATCTTTTCAACCAAAATCTTGAGGAAGAGCCTAGGGGGAGTTGAAAAAGCTTCATACACCATTGTTTCCATGAGCTTGGAGCTTTGGAGCTCAATTGGAGGCGGGTTTTATAACTTGAACCCTTAATATTGGTATTTCAATCAATTCCTTATCACTTGGAGATCCTTTTTAAATTCCCAAAATTTGTTTTGGTTCATTGATGCAATCACCATGGAAACCACAGAAGGTTTCATGAGTTCAGATCTTGAAGATTATAAGAACACACCTCTCCAAAATATCCAAGGCAAACGGTTTACTTTTGTTGCTCAAACGGTTTCCCAAACCGTTTGGAAGCAAACAGTTTCAAACCGTTTAGAAGCAAACAGTTTCACCAAACCGCATGATACCAAACGGTTTCAGACCATTTGGTGGTGTTGACCAGGGTTGACCATTTGTATATCTGTTGAAAATGATCTAGGTTAATGACCCATCAATTATGATTGATTAGTTCCAATTGGTTCATGAGTTGAAGGTCCATCAATCACCAAAACCCTAATCGGGTTAAGTGCTGATTTGTAATTTGATTAAGTTGGAAACTTGGGTTGATTGACCCAAACGGTTTCAAAACCATTTTCGGATCACCCAAACGATCCCAAGACCGTTTGGGGGTCACCCAAGACCGTTTGGAGGTCTAGATTTGAGTATGGTTAAGTGTTTGAAGATCCAAAGATATGGTATGAACCCTAATCGGCTAAGTGCTGATTTTATAAGTGATTGAGATGATGTTTTGTGTTGATTGACCCAAACGGTTTCAAGACCATTTGGGGATCACCCAAACGGTCTCAAGACCATTTGGTGGTCACCCAAGACCATTTTTAGGTCTAGGGTTAAGTATGGTTGAGAAATTGAAGGTCCAAAGATATTAAGTTGATTTACAATCAATTGTTGATTTGGTGACCAATCCTAGGATCCAAACCTTAATTGAATGATATGGTTAATGATTATTTGATGTTCAAATGGTCTCAAGACCATTTGGAGGTCATCCAAACGATACGAAGACCGTTTGGGGGTCACCCAAGACCGTTTGGAGATCTAGGGTTGACTATGGTTAGGTGTTTGAAGATATAAAGATACTCAGTTTAAGTGCAATCAAATGTTGGTTTGGTGATCAATCCAATGATCCAAACCCTAATTGGATGACTTGGATTTGAGTCATGAGATGGTCAAATGGTCTCAAGACCATTTGGAGGTCATCCAAACGACCTCAAGACTGTTTGGGGTCAGGTCATGTTCAATTTGGATGATGGTCCAATAGTTTTAAAGTAACAAGTTACACATTGATTAATGTTGAAGGATCATTGATTTCAAACCTTAATCCAATTGATTCAAACCCTAATTGATGACTAATGTAGGGTAAATTGAGAGTCAAATCAGTTTAAGGATGACCTACTTAACTCAATCAAAGTATGGTGATAGGTCCAATTGAATACAATGGTTGATGGAATCAACATTGAGAACCCTAAACCGATTGGAGTAGTTGAGACCATCTTTGGTCCATGCGGTTTTGAGGAGGTTTGGACCAAACGGTCTCAAGACCGTTTGGTACCAAACGATCCCAAACCATTTGAGGCCTAATTGATCTCATGAGTACTTTAGCAAACAGTTTCAAGTACTTGCTTTAGCAAATGGTTTCAAGCACCACCTTTACCAAATGGTTTCAAACCATTTGAACTTTGAAAGACCAGGACCGTTTGGGGCCCAAGTAGTCAAAATTTATAATTATTAAATCCTTTTATAGACACCTCAGTCCTTCAGACAATCCTTAATAACTCCCTTGGGCTCTACGGAGTTGGTAAAATTTAATAATTATTAAAGATTAAGTGAGGAACCTTCACTCTGATACTAATTGTAATGGCCCCGTCTCCCGGTAACCCCCACTTAAGGGAGACCAAGAGATCAGAGTCTTTATCCCAATAAACAGGATCAAAGGTTCAACAAATAATCAATAATAATTATGAAATTCTACGAACAAAGCTGAAAACTTGGTATAAATTAAAACTTTACTTACCTTTGAAAACTTTGGAAATCTATCTATCCAGAGCTTGAATCTACTCTATCCATTCCTCCTTGCACTTTATTTCTTATTCTCACTATATGTCACTTTATTGTTTGTTCATTTTAGGGATGTACCTAAAACGCCGACAAACAAAACGTCGGTCAGCATATCGAAATATGTCGGTATGTGGGGACAACCGAAAGTTTGCACATATGGTTAACAATCCAATTATCACAATCAAGTTAATTAACAAGCCAATTTACACTTTTCAGTATGACATTCTCTACTGCTTTTGCCCTAACCCTGGCATACCCACCTTAGGGTTCCTTTTGCCAATGACTTAAGGCCACCTTCTCAATCCCGAGCTTGGTGCTTGGGGGTCACCACTCATGGTGCCCACTAGTCATGCACTATCATAGGCCACCTTCTCATTCCTGAGCTTGGTGCCTGGGGTCACCACTCATGGTGCCCATGGGTCTTCCCTCCTGGGCTTGACCTCTTTGCATCATCCATCAGGGTGGCATGTAGGTGCGAGAATACATACTTATAATATAATTGTGATAATCGTAGTGGCTTTATAATTTTGCAAGTATGAACATCCAATTGTTTAGATTGCATTCAATGCGAGGAAACATTCGGAAAACCCTCGGGAAACTAATGTGGTTAGCCGTAATTAACCACATACCTATCAAGCTATCTTGATTGCAGAATTAATCCAAACAATCAAGTAGTCCAGAGTAAATCAAGCAAGCACAATTCAAACCTGAAATATTCATCCAATATTTCCTATCATGGATCATGGTATACAAATCTAATAGGCCTAATCATCCTAGGGTTACTAGCCCCTTTTTAGGGTTTTGACCGAAATTAGGGTTTCACTTCCTTCTTACCACTTTTACTTTATTTTTATCAAAATATTCATCAAACCCTAATTATCTCATTTTATATTCTATTAAGATCCTAAGATCAGGTTTGGACCACAAAACCCTAATCTTCAAATTAATTATATCTTTTCTTCCTCACTTAGGATTTCTAAGGGCATTCATTACAATATTAGGTTGAAAACCCTAATTCTTACAATTTCGTCTTCAAAACAGATCAAGACTCATTTTTATCACTGAACTAGTTAATAATGATCAAATTTACTCTCTTGCATGTTTAAACCTATCCTTTATCAACAATTAAGTTTTCTAACCATAATTTAATACCTTTCCCATCCAATTTATATACTTTTACAAAACAATACTGATTTAGGTTCCCAAACCATTTTTAGTGTATCCATCATATTTTTATGATCAATTTTCATGTATACATATTTCTCATCCGAGTTTTCTAGCTAAAGATATGATTTTTATAAAGAAAACCTTTTTATTTGATTTATTAGCAAATTCTGGAAAAACGCGGATCGTTAGATCGATGGTCCGTTGGTCCACTCAGGATCCAATGACCAGGGTCACACACACCTAACTTTTGTTTTAAGTAACGAAAGACGGTTTTGCCCCTACATTCATTCACTAGCGCCAGGGACAGGGAGGTCTTTTCCTCCTTCTTCAACCTCGTAAAGAACTCCGCGCTCAGCTGCGATCTAGGCTCCTAGCTTGGTCAACCAGATGGTTGAGTTTGAGCTCCTTTCCCCCTGCTCATGCAGCGATGGCCCAGGAATCTCCACCTACCTTCAACGAACTTGATGAGGCCTCACATTGGCAATGGATTCCATCCATCACTGCCAAACAACCGCCAGATTTTCCGGCAAGGTCGACGGGTTGTAGAGGGGAAGGCTGGGGTCGCTTGACGAATTGGATTCACCAAAAAATTTTGTGTCTCCCTCCGGAGATGCTAGGGTAGACAGATCATGAACTAGTGCCCTCATGAACACTTCCTATATATAGGGTCATCGGAGGAGTCTGTTGGTTTGGGGACTCTCCCAAACGGTACCCAAAGCTCCCACAAAAAGGGTCTGGATTCTTCGGTTTAGTCTCCCGAAGATGATGGACTCATCAGTTCATCGATTTAAAGCACTGAGTGCAAGAAACTCGGATTCCTCTTCCTTTCCCTTTCCTTCTATGAATTGGGGTAGGCGATGAACAGCTGCCCTTGGATTTTGATCCAATGGCTGATGTACCATGCGAAGAACAAAGGAAATCGATCTAATTAAATTAAATTGTCACATTTATTGATTTCCTCCACACATTAGGAAAACATCCAAAAATCATATCTCTCAAACCCAATACACATTATACACTTACTAGTGAGATTAGGCGTTCAAGAATGGGATAGGTGGTACACATTTATTATATATTAGACCTTAAACCCTAATTTTTTAACCATAAACTCTAATATTTTAACCCTGGACCCTAATCTTGTTCTAACATATACTTGTTTTCTCTTTGATCATAGAATGGATAGATCATGGATGTCCAATCCAAATCACTGCACCCTAGAGTTTATATTTGGTCTTAATCAGTTTATTAGATTTGCCGAGGAACATCAAAAATAACCTGGAGATAGGTTCTACTGTCCATGTAGGCATTGCGGTAACAACTTGGAAGTCATCACTGGTGATGAAATCAAAAGTCATGTCATGTACTATGGGATTGTACAAGGCTATACATAATGGCACTGGCATGGAGAGATTTCAAACTTGAAATTAGTGGATGTCGATAGCAGTGCTTGTGTGGAAGAAGAAATTGCCTCTGATGATGTAGATGTGAACGTACCAGTTCCAGTAGACATCGTTGATGCGATGTTGGATAGTTATAGGGTAGAGCACACCGATCCACCTCCTATGTTTAGAAACATTGTGCATGATGTTGAGATACCGTTATATACAGGTTGTAAGTTTATGAAGCTTAGCATTGTGTTGAGATTGTATAAGTTGAAAGCTAACAATAGATGGAGTGACAAAAGCTTCACGTCATTGTTGTCTTTGTTGAAAGAAATTCTTCCTGAAGGAAACGAGCTGCCAATCTCAACATACCGGTTAAAAAAATTGTTGTGCCCAATGGGAATGGAGGCCAAGAAGATACATGCATGCCCGAATGATTGTGTATTATATCAAAAAGACTATGTGGATTTGAAAGATTGTCCCAAATGTGGTGCGTCAAGGTATAAATTGACGACTTCGGGGGAGCCCAAAATTGGTTCTCCTGCCAAGGTGATGTGGTATCTGTAACATCCCTGACCTGGGTTATGAGTTAACCCTAGGTGTTTTTACTAAATATGTAATTAAATCCTTGTGATTAACTTTGGTCATGTAATTAAGTTTCTCAGAAACATATATTTCAGTTTTTGCTCCTTTTTATATAAAGTTGTAGCATTGTTTTGTAATACAGGGACCTATGTGCAAATTACCCAGTTAGAAGGGTTAACTTGCAATTTGCACATGTTGAGATGTTCCTCTGATGTTGAGACATCATGAGAATGATGATGGTAAGGTTTGAGGGATTTCCCAAGCTTGGGCACCAAGGTGTAGCTGTGGAAGCAATCCCGGTGCTTGAAAACCCTAAATTGGAGAAAAGTGCAATTTACCAAATTTGAGGGGTGCAACTTGTAAAATACATCATATAAAATATCTTTTAAGACTCTTGTCATCATTTAGAGAAGAAATGATGAAAGGTCACTTCAATTGATTAATCAAGTTATGAAAAAACACCTTTGTGATTGAATAATCAAGGTGTATGTGCTATAGCCGTTTTATGTGTATGCTTAACTAATAGGTTGATCTTCTTTGCCCTCATTTCTTGACCTTAGAAGAAGGTTTGTCCTTAGAATTAATATGAAGGGACGAGCATAGAAGGATGGAGGGACTTAGTTGAAAATATGGAGAACTTATGAGCTTATGTTGAAAATCTCACCCCAAGTATATATACTCTCCACTTCACTTAGCAAGGAAACCCTCCCTTCGTTCCTTTCACTGTTCTATTCACCCAAACCGACTAAAGAGGAGCTGTGGAGCTCAGGAGGACGACCAAGGAGGGCAAGGTAGGTTTGAATCCTCCCTTTTGCTTAAGTTCATGGTTAGAACTCGAATTCAAGGTCAAATTGATGGCTAGCTCACATAGCTCTACCTTTCTAGCCATCTCTTCTCGACTTTCCTTGGAAGGATAACCTTGGCCGACCTGTGGAAACTCAAGGACACCATTAAAAGCTTGGAGATCGAAAGCTTGGAGCTCAAGGAGCAAGCTTTAGGCGGGTTTTATAACTCTAAACCTATGCTTTGTTATATACATCTCGTTTATGCTTTTAGATGATAGTTCTTCTTCTTCTCTACCTTCCTTTGCTACCTTGCAAGCAAATCCGTGAGAAATCCTTGCTGTTCTTGAGCTAGTAGATGAAGACGTTATTTCCAAAGTTAATCCACTACTTTTCACTTTACTAAACGGTCTCCACAAATTGCTCTCTCGGTTTGCAAAACCGTATAGTGAGCAAACGGTCTCAGGACCGTGTAAGGGAAAACGGTCTTCAAGACCGTTTAGCCGTGTTGACCGAGTGTGGACCGTATAAGATTTCTGTTCATAATTATGTAGGCTAATCACCCACAAAATTTGAGATGATAAATCCAAAGGAATCGTGCGATATGGCCTTTTTAATCAACAACTTTAATTGAATTTACTCCTGATTTCCAATATGTTGAAATCGCCCTTTTTGGGAAAACGGTCTCAAGACCGTGTAAGAACGTTGACCAAGCGTTGACCATATGATATTACTGTTCAAAATAATGTTGATTAACAAATCACCAAATTTAATGGACTAATTCCAAACGAGCTAAGAGTTGAAGGATGATTACTAGGGCAAACCCTAATTGAAATCAGTATTGAAATCTCAATGATTTGATTAAGTGTTTTTGGGTTGATTAACCTAAACGGTCTCAAGACCGTTTGGGGATCAATCAAACGGTCTCAATACTGTGTGGGGAATCACCCAAGACCGTGTGGAGGTCTGGGGTCAAGTATAGTTGACCAATTGAAAGTACAAAGATACCAAATTACATTGCAATTAACTATTGATATGATAATCAACTCAATGGATCCAACCTTGAAGAATTTACATTAGAATACAAAAGTTGGATGTGCAAACGGTCTCAAGACCGTTTGGAACTCATCCAAACGGTCTCAAGACCGTTTGGAGGTCTAGGGTTAAGGTAATTTGATCAATTGAGGGCCCAATTGCAATGGGTTATTGAATTAATCAAAAATACTGAATTGAGACTCAATCAAGGTTCAACTCCTATCAAATCACATTAGATTTTGATGAAATCTTGGGCAAACGGTCTCAAGACCGTGTGGAGTTCATCCACACGATCTCAAGACCGTTTGGGCCAAGTTTGGGCCCAATTGGAGCTCAATTGAAGGGTTCAACCTTGTGTTGATTCACATTGTTGAGTGTTGATGGTTGAACGTTGATGGACCTTAATTGAACCAACTTCAACCCTAATTGGATAACAATTGAGGGTCAATTGAGTGACCAATTGGTTAATCATAACCCTAATTAACTCAATCTATAAGTGGTTACCATGGCTTTGACCATTTGGAGGCTTCAACATTGATAATCATAAACGATTGAAATCATTGAACCATGTTGGAGGTCCAAACGGTTTGAGACCAAGTGGACCAAACGGTCTCAAGACCGTTTGAGGCCTCACAGTCTCAAGACCGTGTGAGACCTCACGGTCTCAAGACCATTTGAGGTCACACGGTCTCAAGACCGTGTGAGGCCTCACGGTCTCAAGACCGTTTGGGGCCAAACGGTCTCAAGACCGTTTGGACTCAAACGATCTCAAGATCGAGAGACACCAAACGGTCTCAAACCGTGTAAGCCCTCTCGGTCTTGAAGTCAAACTTGTTAAATGGTCTACACCCTCACACGGTTTGGGAAAATGACCTTGAAGGTCACAGGTCTTGGAGTCAACCCTAGCAAACGGTCAACTCATCCAAACGGTCTCAAACCGTTTGGAGGTTGAAGGTTGAAACCGTTTGAGGTTTTCAAAGGTTGATTTCACTTAATCAATTGAAGGTGTAAATGGTTCAATGATGCTCTAATCTAAACCCTAATGATAACCTAGGATATTAAGGGATTAAGTGACTAATGAATTGAACCATGATGGTGATCAATGGGGTGAATTACCAAAATACCTTGATCGGTTCAATTGAGTAATACCTTGTTCAAATCAAACCCTAATCACATGATAGTGATGTTTTGGCTTATGTTAGCTCATGAGGACTTAACCCAACCTGATCTAGAGTGGTGTTATCACCATCTACTAGTATGAGGAGAGATAAAGTATCTTAAGAGAGAGAAAGTACCTTAAGAGAGAGAAAGTACCCCTTTTAGGGTGGAAACTCAAGTAAAGAACCTTCAATACACATGAATGTGCATGATTAGGGTATGATCCACCTATGTGAGATCATGGAAACCCTAATTATGATATATGATGAATCTTAAGCTAAATTGGGAGCATCAATAATGATGTTCCTCATACATGATGATGTTATGAGTTCAATTCACCATATGATGTGAATAGTAAACCCTAATTCAAGGGCAATGACATGTGATGTGAATAGTAAACCCTAATTCAAGGGTAATGACATGTGATGTGAATAGTAAACCCTAATTCAAGGGTAATGACATATGATGTGAATAGTAAACCCTAATTCAAGGGTAATGACATGTGATGTGAATAGTAAACCCTAATTCAAGGGTAATGACATGTGATGAGAATAGTAAACCCTAATTCAAGGGTAATGACATGTGATGTGAATAGTAAACCCTAATTCAAGGGTAATGACATGTGATGTGAATAGTAAACCCTAATTCAAAGGTGATGACATGTTATATGAGTATTAAACTCTATTTGATAAGAATCAAAGAACTTAGCTCTTATGACAAGAGTGGAAAGTATAATCATTGTTTTGAATTACCTTTATTCGTTGAATTAACCATGCAGGTTCTGATATGGAGGTGATCATATCCAGGTATGGATGATGATACTATATTCATTAAAGGCATATTGATAGCTTTATGAATAAGTAAAGTATCTTGATGCCTTGTCAGTGGCATTCTATGATAATAATGGGCTGTGAGAGCCATGAATACCATCAAGGTCATGCTTTAGAGATGACTTGTGATGAGTATAATGAGAAATGATGTTTGATGTGAGTTAGGCTTGTTACATTTAGTATTCTCCTTTTATTGCTGTTATGCTACTGTTATTGTTTGAAGAACAATGTGTGATGTTAAATGAATACTGAATGTACCTAACTAATCAAGTATAATGTAGAGCCCTGATCATAGACCCATCATTGTCAGAGATCAAATGATGGTGAAACAAGTTTTCCTAAGGGAACTCCTGGATCACATACTATTGAGTATGTGGGGTATATGGATGTGTAGAACCTTACATCCTAGTGTAGGAATTTGATGTAGATATGTAATCCATCAATCCTTCACTACAATCCCATACCGTATCAGTAGTAGGTAAACATGAAACCTCCTGATGACGAAGAAAACATAGATATCTGTATCAGTAGAGATAAACATGAAATCTCCTGATGACGAAGAGAGTACAGAACGTCACTGTAACTCTAAAATAGCGAAGGACCAGTTTACCCTGGTGAGCTATAATAGTAGAGACACAAGATGTCCTATAAGTGATCCTCTTACTGACTGAGGAAGGTGAAGGTCATGAGAATCCGGCTCTCTTAATGACCTATGTATGATACTGATGTGACTTTTTAGCGATCAGTTGGAGTATGAGTGGTATGCCTCATCTCCACAGGGCATAATATTGTTTGTAAAACATAATCAACAGTGTAGTATACCTGTTAGAGATAACTACGAGTTAGTTGATTGATGATACACTGTAATAGTTCTTATATTCTTCATGTCTCATAAATGTTGAGCTCTTATTTATAGCTGCAACTGCTATTGAATACTTTGAAAGCTTTACTGCTTAAGATATTCTTTGATGTTATAATAAAGCTTCTGGCAGAGAGTTATAACTCTCGCTGGGACAATTATGTAAAATTGTCTCACCCCGTAGACTTCAACTTTTAGGTGGACGTCGAAGACGGAGGAACCAGTCTACAAGTGACCAGTCCCAGCAGCAGCAGCAGCACCAGGAGCAGCAGTAAATCTCAGGTGGAGATTTAGCCTGCCATGTGGTGTAGTTAGAGTCAGTCCTATGTGTCCTCTGTACTCTCAGGTCTTGGAGTCTTTTGTTATGAGTTCTTCAGATTTTGTATCTTGATGTATATAATTACTCAAGAAGTAATTATCATGAGATGTAAACAGTTTATCTCTTGTTATGAAAGAAGCTTTTAAGGATTCAAGCTCTTGTCTCAAAAAGTTTTAATTTCCCCTGATTTTTGTCTTCAGCTGTTAATCGAATCGCTTCCGCTAAGTTTGAATCAGATCAGAGCCCACAGTATCTACCTATAATATCACGGTTTCAATGCTTGTTTGTCAATCTGATAGATGCAAAGAATTTGAGGTGGCATACAGATGTTAAGAAAAATAATGATGGGATCCTACAACATGCGTCTGATTTCCCACATTCGAGGAAGATTGATTTATTGTACCCTAAATTCGGTGAAGAAGTTAGGAATCTAAGACTTGGGCTTTGTACATATGGGATGAATCCGTATGGGACATTGAGCAGCCAACATAGAACTTGGCCAATTATGCTTGTTATATACAATCTTCCTCTCTGGTTGTGTCTGAACAATAAGTATGTTATGTTGTCGTTGTTGATATTGGGCCCTAAATGTAACATCCCTGACCTGGGTTATGTTTTAACCCTAGGTGTTTTGATTAAGAAAAATGATTATATGCTTAATCCTATCTTGTGAAAAGTAATTAAGGCTCGTGAGAAACTTATGTTTTAATTTTGGTCCTGTTTGAACAATGTTGAAGCAATGTTTTCTTAATTTGGACTGAAATGCAAATTACCCAAGTTGAGGGGTTAGATTGCAAATGTTGCATGATAAGATGTTCATCATGTGTTGAAGCATCATGAGAATCAAGATGATGCAGGGGCATGGCTTGTGGTAGCTTGAGTACCAAGGAAAAGCTGATAAAGCAATGTTTGTGCATTAAAACCTAGTTTTGGTGTAAAGTGCAATTTACCCAAAACCTAGGGTTCAATATGCAAATTACCACTTCAATAAGGTCCCTAATGTTTCTTGTCATCATGTAGAGCAAATAAAATGAGAGGGGCGCCTCATTTGAATTAAGTTGGGGGAGAGAGAATCTTGATATTAAAATAATCAAGATTTAATCCTAATTGAAACCCTAATTCAATTTAATACAAAAAAATAAATAAAATATTTGAAGGGGCCTTCAACCAAAATTAATATGGTTGGATTCAGATGTGCGTGGACATCCTTAAGCCTTTTAAAGGCACGAGCATATCCTAAGGAGGTGAAACTCCACTCACCATTATTATAAGAAAAAGAATTTCCACTCAAAAATGGATATTCTTATTATAAGGGTTAAGGTACTTAATTTCCTTTCCCTTTATTCTTGGATAATGGAAGGGAGCTCGGTGGGGATATATATGACTTTGCATACAAGAAACCAAGGGGGAGAGGGTGGCAACAATTTTGGAATTAAAAGACTTTTATAAAGTATTTTCTCTCTCATCAATTTTCTTATAAAGTACCCTTTCCAAGCCCAAACAAAGGATTTTTCGACCCCACTTCTTTTCCTTTCTTGGAAACCGACCAAGGGATCTATAGAGGACTAGGAGGACGACATACAACCTGTTGGTAAGGTTCTTGACCCTTTTTACCTTGGTTCCATGGTGGAAATTAAGAATAAACCATTGATTTCTTCTTATTTCGATCTCCTCTTCAACCCTAGCTAATCTTTTCAACCAAAATCTTGAGGACGAGCCTAGGGGGAGTTGAAAAAGCTTCATACACCATTTTTTCCGTGAGCGTGGAGCTTTGGAGCTCAATTGGAGGTGGGTTTTATAACTTGAACCCTTAATATTGTTATTTCAATCAATTCCTTATCACTTGGTGATCCTTTTTACATTCTCGAAATTTGTTTTGGTTGATTGATGAAATCACCATGGAAACCACAAAAGGTTTCATGAGTTCAGATCTTGAAAATGATAATCACACACCTCTACAAAATATCCAAGGAAAACGGTTTACTTTTGTTGCTCAAACGGTTTCCCAAACCGTTTGGAAGCAAACGGTTTCAAACCGTTTAGAAGCAAACAGTTTCACCAAACCGCATGAGACCAAACGGTTTCAGACCGTTTGGTGGTGTTGACCTGGGTTGACCATTTGGATATCTGTTGAAAATGATCTAGGCTAATGACCCATCAATTATGATTGATTAGTTCCAATTGGTTCATGAGTTGAAGGTCCATCAATCACCAAAACCCTAATCAGGTTAAGTGTTGATTTGTAATTTGATTAAGTTGGAAACTTGGGTTGATTGACCCAAATGGTTTCAAAACCATTTGCGGATCACCCAAACGATCCAAAGACCATTTGGGGGTCACCCAAGACTGTTTGGAGGTCTAGGGTTGAGTATGGTTAAGTTTTTGAAGATCCAAAGATATGGTATGAACCCTAATCGGCTAAGTGCTGATTTTACAAGTGATTGAGATGATGTTTTGGGTTAATTGACCCAAACGGTTTCAAGACCGTTTGGGGATCACCCAAATGGTCTCAAGACCATTTGGTGGTCACCCAAGACCATTTTGAGGTCTAGGGTTAAGTATGGTTGAGCAATTGAAGGTCCAAAGATATTAAGTTGATTTACAATCAATTGATGATTTGGTGACCAATCCTAGGATTCAAACCTTAATTGAATGATATGGTTAATGATGATGTGATGGTCAAACGGTATCAAGACCATTTGAATGTCATCCAAACGATACGAAGACCGTTTGGGGGTCACCCAAGACCGTTTGGAGGTCTAGGGTTGACTATGGTTAGGTGTTTGAAGATCTAAAGATACTAAGTTGAAGTGCAATCAAATGTTGGTTTGGTGATCAATCGAATGATCCAAACCCTAATTGGATGACTTGGATTTGAGTGATGAGATGGGAAAACAGTCTAAAGACCATTTGGAGGTCATCCAAATGACCTCAAGACCGTTTGGGGTCAGGTCATGTTCAATTTGGATGATTGTCCAATAGTTTTGAAGTAACTAGTTACACATTGATTAATGTTGAAGGATCATCGATTCCAAACCTTAATCCAATTGATTCAAACCCTAATTGATGACTAATGGAGGGTAAATTAAGAGTCAAATCAGTTGAAGGATGACCTACTTAACTCAGTCAAAGTATGGTGATAGGTCCAATTGATGATTAGTTACATGAATACAATGGTTGATGGAATCAACATTGAGAACCCTAAACCCATTGGAGTAGTTAAGACCATCTTTGGTCCATGCGGTTTTTAGGAGGTTTGGACCAAATAGTCTCAAGACCGTTTGAGTCCAAACAGTCTCAAGGACATTTGGGACCAAACGATCCCAAACCATTTGAGGCCCAATCGATCTCATGAGTACTTTAGCAAACAGTTTCAAGTACTTGCTTTAGCAAATGGTTTCAAGCACCACCTTTACCAAATGGTTTCAAACCATTTGAACTTTGAAACATCAAGACCGTTTGGGGCCCAAGTAGTCAAAATTGATTGAGGACTCAATTGGTTAATGCATTTGGATACCTTATGTAATGGAAGTCCAATGTGATTGAATCTCTTAAGAATTAAGATGATGAATGATCCATTGATCCAATGATGATTATTAAGGTTAGGTACAAAGGTTGAAACCCTAAATTACCTAGATGATCAATACATTTAGATTAATTAACCATCAAAGGTTATGAGAATAATGTCTTAGTACACTATGTTTACCATAGTTGTATGTACTTGATTGAAGGGTTGATGTGACCTAATCAAGTTCGGAGGAAGATAGAGAGGAATTCATATATGAGTATTGATCATGTGATGATTAGGTTATGATCCTTAATAAAGAGATCATGAAACCCTAATCCAGAAGGTTACTGAACCCTAACCCTAGTTCAGGGTAACATAATGTAAAACCCCAATTATGGGAATAAAGAGTGAAACCCTAATTGGGATGAGTACCTCCATTTGATACGAAAGGAGAAACCCTAATTGAGGGTGATGCCATGAGAAAACCTAGTTGGGATGAATAGTAAGTGAAAACCCCAAAGCCCTAATAAAGGGTAAAGGTAGGTAAAATTCTAAATGGAGTTATAATATTTAAAGCCCTAATCTTGTGAAATATGATGACAAACTAGAACCCTGATAATAAAGTAGTGGGTGAAACCTTATAAAGGTGAAATACCTTAAATGATTGAGTACAGGAAACCTTATTGTAGGAAATTCCTTAACCTAAAATGAGTCCATACCATTAAAGGTAGTTGGACCATTCTTGTGTGTGACCTATGCACTTCATGATGAGAGTGATAGGTAATGGATGAAAGTATTCAGATGGGAAGTACCTTAATACAAGATAAGCTGATAAATCAAGGAAGATAAAGGTGATGAGGAAAGTATTATACCTTGATGCATTTCAAATCCAATCTATCTGGGTAAGAAACATATGAAGTGTGTTATGTAATTGTTACAATAAAATGTAATGAGTTTGATATACCTTGACAAGCATAGGCTAATATACCTTAAGAATAAGGGTAGGTCAAACTAATGAGTATGATGTAATCATACCATGATAAGGATGAGGAATGAACTCATACCTGGTACTGAGAATCATTTAATGATAAATGTTAAGAGTAATGAACATGACAGAATTCTAAAGATGTGTAATGGACTGATGAGCCATATGGTTAAATGTTGCCTAGTAAGAGGTGAAAAGGTGTTTTATGGAACTTATGAGCTATGAGGATGGTTGTTGCCTAGTGAGAGGTAACGAAATGTTTTAAAGGTTACACAGGATTGATATAGTTCAATACATGGAATAATATCACAGGATTGATATAGTTCAATACCTGGAATAGATGCACATGATTAGCATAGTCTAATACCTGGAATAACAATTGTACATGATTGGTTAGATTCCAATACCTAGAATAATGTCACAGTATTGACTTAGTTCAATACCTGGAATGATAACACATGATTGGTTAAATCCCAATCCCTGGAATAATAACACAAGATTGGTAATAACCCAATACATGGAATAGTTACACATGATTGACATAGATCAATACATGGAATAGTTGCACAGGATTGGTTAAATCCCAATACCTAGAATAATAATACAGGATTGGTTAAATTCCAATACCAAGAAAAATGTCACAGGATTGACTTAGTTCAATACCTGGAATGATAACATATGATTGGTTAAATCCCAATACCTGGAATAATAACGCAGGATTGGTAATAACCCAATACCTGGAATAGTTACACAGGAATGACATAGATCAATACCTGGAATAGTTGCACAAGATTGGTTAAATCCCAATACTTGGAATAATAACACATGATTGGCTAAATTTCAATACCTGGAACAATTTCACATGATTGACTTAGTTCAATACCTGGAATGATAACACATGATTCGTTAAATCCCAATACCTGGAATAATAACACAGGATTAGTAATAACCCAATATCTAGAATAGTTACACAGGATTGACATAGATCAATACCTGGAATAGTTGCACAGGATTGACAAAGATCAATACCTGGAATAGTTGCACAGGATTGACATAGATCAATACCTGGAATAGTTGCATAGGATTGACATAGATAAATACCTAGAATAGTTGCACAGGATTGACATAGATCAATACCTAGAATAGTTGCACAGGATTGCCATAGATCAATACCTGGAATAGTTGCACAAGATTGACATAGTTTAATACTTTGAATGGTTATACAGGATTGACATAGTTCAATACTTGGAATGGATACACAGGAATAATATAAGTCTAATGCTTGTACTAGCTGCACATGATTGATGTAATCCAATGCCTAGAATATTTATATAGGATTGGTATAGACCAATGCCTGAATAAGACATGATGATGTACACTCTCATGTCCAATATAACCAAAATCTGTTAATCAGATTGGCTAAGGCCAATAAGTTGAAACATGAATGTCTCATGGGTGACATATCAAAATAATGAGTGTCATAAGAGAAGTTTGACATGATGGTATAATATGAAGGATAAATGATATACATGTTCTTCCTATTCCTTATCAAGAGAATAGTTAATCTATTGTTCTATCATAAATATTTACAATGTTTTAAGATGAGAATGCTTTAAACTGCTTATCCTCTGCCCAGTTTTATATCCTTCACTGCAATAATAATGTTTTGGCGGAGAGTTATATCTCCCGCTGGGACAATTTATAATTGTCTCACTCCTGTGGGATCCTATGTTTTTAGGTGGATGTGGACAAGGAGGCAGGAACACTTTAGCAGAAAAAGAATAGCAACAACATTGAGGACAACAGTAATATCTCAGGTGGAGATATTGCATGTCTAGTCTTATAGTTAGAAAGTCTTATGTGTCGTCTCTGTACTCTCAGGTCCTCGGAGTCAATAGTCAGTGTTTTATTGAATCGATATGAGATTTTGTCTTGATGCCTCAAGGTTTTATGTTGTCTGTATATAATGTTGAATAGGACAGTTGATGTTGTAATCCTCAAGAAGAGATAGTACAAGTTGTGTACTTATGGAATAGAATGTAAATATTATACTTCGGTTCTTGATGAAAAAGATTTCCTATGTATGGATCTCTTTGCAAAAAGTTTTAATTTTTAGTGATTTTCAGTAATCTGTTGCAAATGATTCGCTTCCGCTTAGTTAATCTCGTGTTTTGTAAGTTGGATGCCACAATTTAGTGGTATCAGAGCTCTAGGTTCACTGAGTCTACAGAGACATAGGACTAAGGTATTGAGTCTATTCTAAGTGTACTTCAGTGTATTTTATATGTCTTCTTCTTGTGCAGAAGAAGATATATAACTTAAAGATGTCTGAAGGACATGAAGAATACGTTGCTGAGAGCAATGTTGTTGCACCAGTGGGAGGTGCAAGGGATCAGGCAAGGGAGGAACCAGTGCCTGAAAATCCTCATGTTGATGAAATCATGAGAGGAAACCCAGATGTTCATAATCTTTTGGGCAACTCATGACTACGATGAGGTATATAGCAGACCGGATGCCAGCACCGACACCTAGGGCACTAGTTCCCAATGAGGGATATGGGTCTGGTAAGACCTTTGAACGATTACGTCGTGTAGGAGCCATAGATTATGTTGGAACATCTGACCGGATCTCTGGCTCATTGAGTTAGAAAAAGCCTTTACGATCCTTAGTATCCCCGAGGCTGACAAAGTTAAACATGCGGTGTACCTTTTGAAAGGTAGTGCTGGACACTGGTGGGCTATAGAAGAAATAAAAAGGAATGATGAAGAGGTTGGATGGGAGGAATTCTGTCAAGAATTCATCAATAAGTATTTTCCAAACACTTATTTAGATGAAAAGATCTCACAGTTTGAGAAAATACGACAGGGAGCCATGTCAATAAGTGAATATGAGGTTAAGTTCATGGAACTTTTACGATTTTGCCCCCAGATGGTTGTTACTGAGGAGGAAAAGATTCGACATTTTGAGAAAGGATTGAATGTTGAGATGTCCATTCCGACATCTTCCCTAGAAAGTAGGGAGAGGTTTGCCACGTTTGTGGAGTCTATATGGAGGATAGAAAGATCTACGATAAAGAAACATGAGACAAACCTCAAAAGAAAGTCTACACAGTCACATGGACTAATGAGTTGTGGTAGCAGACAACCAAAATCTTCACCAGTACAACCACAATATAGTACACCTATGCAGGGGTCATCAAGTTGGGGTCCAGCTTGTCATAAATGTGGACATCTAGGACATTTTAGACAACAATGTCCAAGGAGAAATAGTGAGATGACCCAACAATCAAGGCATAATCTGCAAAACCCACATGGACCTCAGTCCAGTGGAGCAGATGGTGGAGGACGAAGACAAGTGTCATAGTTTGGTCCATCTACTTCTGGTAGTAGAGGACAAAGGCAATAATAAATAACAACTAAGTTCATGTTTTGGGTCAGATAAGATGCTAGTTATCTTGTTAAAGGTAGACTTGTCAAGATAGAACTTTCTATTTTGAGCTACCTTCTATTTCCTACTATAAGAAAAGTAGTTGTTGTTTAGATCATTTGTATAATCCTTTAAGGATATGAGGAAGAGATAAGAAGGATGAAAACTTATGTTCAGTTTAATATTCTCTTATATGTTTGAAAATTTCTCTTTACATGCAGAAAGGGAAAGGATGTAAAACTGAGATACCTAGTAATGAAAATTAAAGAGATGTTAAGAATATGAAACATAATATAAAACAAATACATACTACCTAATTTCAGTTCTTGAATACCCTGGCCAGGTATTCATTTATTGAAGGTAAGTATGACATATCTAGATTGTTATCTTTTTGACTACCCTGATCAAGTAGTCATTCTGAAACAATCTCCAGAGTTTAAAGAAGAAGGAGATGTGGCATGGATATTTCTACCACATTCTAATTCATATATGAAGGAATTTGATTTACTCATAAATCAACCTATAAAGGAAAATGAAGATGTAATGTGTTACCAACACATGTGTAAATACCAAGGGAAGGAATTCTGGTATCTGAGAAATATCAGGCTATTTTATGATGGTTGCTTGAAAGGGTTAACGGTGAAATCAGTCCAGTTACCTAATGTAGTATGAACATCACATGTTAGGGGTTTATGCTTTGCATAAACATAACAATTGAAGATATCTTTGAGATAAGTTCTTGGTTGATAAGTAACCCTTCTTTATGGTAAGAGAATGTATAACTAATGAGATAATTAGTGCAAGTAATAAGAAAAGCTTGTGCTCTGTCATCAAGTAAGATGACACAATCAAAGTATGAAAAGATTTATAGTTCAAATGAATGTCAAAATATAATTGTGATCTTGATAAAGAAATGTTGAACTAACTAAGGAACATGGGAGTATATGTCCCATGTGAATCATTCCATGATAAACTTGTATGGAATAACTTTGTATTGATCAAAACCCTATGGTGTCTCCATAATAATGAGGTGTTATGGGAGGACATGATGATATGATGCATGGATAATATCTGTTTCCCTTTACCTGGGAATTCGGGGATAAAATCCTTATTAGTGGTTTATAATTTGTAACATCCCTGACCTGGGTTATGTTTTAACCCTAGGTGTTTTGATTAAGAAAAATGATTATATGCTTAATCCTATCTTGGGAAAAGTAATTAGGGCTCGTGCGAAACTTATGTTTCAATTTTGGTCATGTTTGAACAATGTTGAAGCAATGTTTGCTTATTTTGGACTAAAATGCAAATTACCCAAGTTGAGGGGTTAGATTGCAAATGTTGCATGATAAGATGTTCCTCATGTGTTGAAGCATCATGAGAATGAATATGATGTAGAGTCATGGCTTGTGGTAGCTTGAGTACCAAGGAAGAGCTGATAAAACAATGTTTGTGCATTAAAACCTAGTTTTGGTGTAAAGTGCAATTTACCCAAAACCTAGGGTTCAATATGCAAATTACCACTTCAATAAGGTCCCTAATGTTTCTTGGCATCATGTATAGCAAATAAAATGATAGGGGCGCCTCATTTGAATTAAGTTGGAGGAGAGAAAATCTTGATATTAAAATAATCAAGATTTAATCCTAATTGAAACCTAATTCAATTTAATGCAAAAAATAAATAAAATATTTGAAGGGGCCTTCAACAAAAATTAATATGTTTGGATTCATATGTGTGTGTACATCCTTAAGCCTTTTAAAGGCACGAGCATATCCTAAGGAGGTGAAATTCCACTCACCATTATTATAAGAAAAAGAATTTCCACTCAAAAATGGATATTCTTATTATAAGGGTTAAGGTGCTTAATTTCCTTTCCATTTATTCTTGGATAATGGAAGGGAGATCGGTGGGGATAGATATGAATTTTCATACAAGAAACCAAGGGAGAGAGGGTGGCAACAATTTTGGAATTAAAAGACTTTTATAAAGTATTTTCTCTCTCATCAATTTTCTTATAAAAGTACCCTTTCCAAGCCCAAACAAAGGCTTTTTCGACCCCACGTCTTCTCCTTGCTTGGAAACCGACCAAGGGAGCTATGGAGGACTAGGAGGACGACCTCCAACCTTTTTGTAAGGTTCTTGACCCTTTTTACCGTGGTTCCATGGTGGAAATTAAGAATAAACAATTGATTTCTTCTTATTTCGATCTCCTCTTCAACCCTAGCTAATCTTTTCAACCAAAAGCTTGAGGAAGAGCCTAGGGGGAGTTGCGAAAGCTTCATCCACCATTGTTGCCGTGATCTTGGAGATTTGGAGCTCAATGTGAGGTGGGTTTTATAACTTGAACCCTTAATATTGTTATTTCAATCAATTCCTTATCACTTGGTGATCCTTTTTACATTCCCGAAATTTGTTTTGGTTGATTGATGCAATCACCAGGGAAACCGCAACAGGTTTCATGAGTTCAGAGCTTGAAGATAATAAGCACACACCTCTCCAAAATATCCAAGGCTGGGAGCAAATGGTTTCAAACCGTTTAGAAGCAAATAGTTTCACCAAACCGCATGAGACCAAACGGTTTCAGACCGTTTGGTGGTGTTGATCAGGGTTGACCGTTTGGAGATCTGTTGAAAATTATCTAGGTTAATGACCCATCAATTATGATTGATTAGTTCTAATTGGTTCATGAGTTGAAGGTCCATCAATCACCAAAACCCTAATCAGGTTAAGTGCTGATTTGTAATTTGATTAAGTTGGAAACTTGGGTTGATTGACCCAAACGGTTTCAAAACCATTTGGGGATCACCCAAACGATCCCAAGACCGTTTAGGTGTCACCCAATACCGTTTTGAGGTCTAGGGTTGAGTATGGTTAAGTGTTTGAAGATCCAAAGATATGGTATGAACCCTAATCGGCTAAGTGCTGATTTTACAAGTGATTGAGATGATGTTTTAGGTTGATTGACCCAAACGGTTTCAAGACCATTTGGGGATCACGCAAACGGTATCAATACCATTTGGTTGTCACCCAAGACCTTTTGGGGGTCTAGGTTTAAGTATGGTTGAGCAATTGAAGGTCGAAAGATATTAAGTTGGTGTACAATCAATTGCTGATTTGGTGACCAATCCTAGGATCCAAACCTTAATTGAATGGCATGGTTAATGATAATGTGATGCGCAAACGGTCTCAAGACCGTTTGGAGGTCATCCAAATGATCTCAAGACGGTTTGGGGGTCACCCAAGACGGTTTGGAGTCTAGGGTTAACTATGGTTAGGTGTTTGAAAATCTAAAGATACTAAGTTGAAGTGCAATCAAATGTTGGTTAGGTTATCAATCCAATGATCCAAACCCTAATTGGATGACTTGGATTTGAGTGATGAGATGGGAAAACGGTCTCAAGACCGTTTGGAGGTCATCCAAATGACCTCAAGACCGTTTGGGGTCAGGTCATGTTCAATTTGGATGATGGTCCAATAGTTTTAAAGTAACTAGTTACACATTGATTAATGTTGAAGAATCATCGATTCCAAACCTTAATCCAATTGATTCAAAACCTAATTGACTACTAATGGAGGGTCAATTTGGAGTCAAATCAGTTGAAGGATGACCTACTTAACTCAATTAAAGTATGGTGATAGGTCTAATTGATGATTAGTTACATGAATACAATGGTTGATGGAATCAACATTGAGAACCCTAAACCGATTGGAGTAGCTGAGACCATCTTTGGTCCATGCGGTTTTGAGGAGGTTTAGATCAAACAGTCTCAAGACCGTTTGATTCCAAATGGTCTCAAGACCGTTTGAGTCCAAATGGTGTCAAGACCGTTTGGGATCAAACGATCCCAAACCGTTTGAGGCCCAATCGATCTCATGAGTACTTTAGCAAACGGTTTCAAGTACTTGCTTTAGCAAACGGTTTCAAGCACCACCTTTACCAAATGGTTTCAAACCGTTTGAACTTTGAAAGACCAAGACCATTTGGGGCCCGAGTAGTCAAAATTGATTGAGGAGTCAATTGGCTAATTCATTTGGATACCTTATGTAATGGAAGTCCAATGTGATTGAATCTCTTGAGAATTAAGATGATGAATGATCCATTGATCCAATGATGATTATTAAGGTTAGGTACAATGGTTGAAACCCTTAAGTACCAAGATGATCAATATATCTAGATTAATTAACCCTCAAAGGTTATGAGAATAATTTCTTAATACACTATGTTAACCATAGTTGTGTGTACTTGATTGAAGGGTTGATGTGACCTAATCAAGTAGGGAGGAAGATAGAGAGGAATTCATATATGAGTATTGATCATGTGATGATTAGGTTATTATCCTTAATAAAGAGATCATGAAACCCTAATCCAGAAGGTTAATGAACCCTAACCCTAGTTTAGGGTAACATAATGTAAAACACCAATTAGGGGAATAAAGAGTGAAGCCCTAATTGGTATGAGTACCTCCATTTGATACGAAAGGAGAAACCCTAATTGAGGGTGATGCCATGAGAAACCCTAATTGATGGTGATTCCATGAGAAACCCTAATTGAGGGTGATGCCATGAGAAAACCTAGTTGGGATGAATAGTAAGTGAAAACCCCAAAGCCCTAATAAAGGGTAAAGGTAGGTGAAATTCTAAATAGTGTTATAATATTTAAAGCCCTAATCTTGTGCAATATGATGACAAACCAGAACCTTGATAATAAAGTAGTGGGTAAAACCTTATAAAGGTGAAATACCTTAAATGATTGAGTATAGGCAACCTTATTGTAGGCAATTCCTTAACCTGAAATGAGTCCATACCATTAAAGGTAGTTGGACCATTGTTGTGTGTGACCTATGCACTTCATGATGAGAGTGATAGGCTAATGGATGAAAGTATTAAGATGGGAAGTACCTTAATACAAGATAAGCTGATAACTCAAGGAAGTTAAAGGTGATGAGGAAAGTATTATACCTTGATGCATTTCAAGTCTAATCTATTTGGGTAAGAAACATATGAAGTGTGTTATGTAATTGTTACAATAAAATGTAATGAGTTTGATATACCTTGACAAGCATAGGATAATATACCTTGAGAATAAGGGTAGGCCAAACTAATGAGAATGATGTAATCATACCGTGATAAGGATGGGGAATGAACTCATACCCGGTACTGAGAATCATTTAATGATAAATGTTAAGAGTAATGAACATGACAGAATTCTAAAGATGTGTAATGGCCTTATGAGCCATATGGTTAAATGTTGCCTAGTAAGAGATGGCAAGGTGTTTTATGGGCCTTATGAGCTATGAGGATGGTTGTTGCCTAGTGAGAGGTAACAAAATGTTTTAAAGGTTACACATGATTGATATAGTTCAATACCTGGAATAATATCACTGGATTGATATAGTTCAATACCTGGAATAGTTGCATAGGATTAGCATAGTCTAATACCTGGAATAACAATTGTACATGATTGGTTAAATTCCAATACCTAGAATAATGTCACAGGATTGACTTAGTTCAATACCTGGAATGATAACACAGGATTGGTTAAATCCCAATACCTGGAATAATAACACAGGATTGGTAATAACCCAATACCTGGAATAGTTACACAGGATTGACATAGATCAATACCTAGAATAGTTGCACATGATTGGTTAAATCCCAATACCTGGAATAATAACACATGATTGGTTAAATTCCAATACCTGGAAAAATGTCACAGGATTGACTTAGTTCAATACTTGGAATGATAACACAGGATTGGTTAAATCCCAATACCTGGAATAATAACACAGGATTGGCAATAACCCAATACATGGAATAGTTACACAGGATTGACATAGATCAATACCTAGAATAGTTGCACAGGATTGGTTAAATCCCAATACCTGGAATAATAACACAGGATTGGCTAAATTCCAATACCTGGAATAATTTCACAGGATTGATTTAGTTCAATACCTAGAATGATAACACAAGATTGGTTAAATCCCAATACCTAGAATAATAACACAGGATTGGTAATAACCCAATATCTGGAATAGTTACACAAGATTGACATAGATCAATACCTTGAATAGTTGCACATGATTGACATAGATCAATACTTAGAATAGCTGCACAAGATTGACATATATCAATACCTGGAATAGTTGCACATGATTGACATAGATCAATACCTGGAATAGTTGCACAAGATTGACATAGATCAATACCTGGAATAGTTGCACAGGATTGACATAGATCAATACCTGGAATAGTTGCACAAGATTGACATAGTTCAATACTTGGAATGGTTATACATGATTGACATAGTTCAATACTTGGAATGGATACACAGGAATAATATAAGTCTAATGCTTGTACTAGTTGCACAGGATTGATGTAATCCAATGCCTAGAATATTTATATAGGATTGGTATAGACCAATGCTTGAATAAGACATGATGGTGTACACTCTCATGTCCAATATAACCAAAATTTATTTATCAGATTGGCTAAGGCCAATAAGTTGAAACATGAATGTCTCATGGGTGACATATCAAAATAATGAGTGTCATAAGAGAAGTTTGACGTGATGGTATAATATGAAGGATAAATGATATACATGTTCTTCCTATTCCTTATCAAGAGAATAGTTCATCTATTGTTCTATCATAAATAGTTACAATGCTTTAAGATGAGAATGCATTAAACTTCTTATCCTCTGCCCAATTTTATATCCTTCACTGCAATAATAATGTTTTGGCAGAGAGTTATATCTCCCGCTGGGACAATTTATAATTGTCTCACCCCCGTGGGATCGAATATTTTTAGGTGGACGTGGACAAGGAGGCAGGAAAGCTTTAGCAGAGAAAGAACAGCAGCAGCATCGAGGACAACAGTAATATCTCAGGTGGAGATATTGCATGTCTAGTCTTATCGTTAGAAAGTCCTATGTGTCGTCTCTGTACTCTCAGGTCCTCAGAGTCAGTAGTCAGTGTTTTATTGAATCAATCTAAGATTTTAGCTTGATGCCTCGAGGTTTTATGCTATTTGTATATAATTTTGAATAGGACAATTGATGTTGTAATCCTCAAGAAGAGATAGTACAAGTTGTGTACTTATGGAACAGAATGTAAATATTATACTTCGGATCTTGATGAAAAAGATTTCCTATGTATGGATCTCTTTGCAAAAAGTTTTAATTTTTAGTGATTTTCAGTAATCCACTGCAAATGATTCGCTTCCGCTTAGTTAATCTCATGTTTTGTAAGTTGGATGCCACACTAAACAACCTAGAAATGATATCGACATTTATCTTGAACCTCTGATTGATGACTTGAAGAAACTCTGGGGTGAAGGTGTGATGACCTATGATGCTTCACAAAGAGAGATATTTCGTTTGCACGCTATGTTGTTTTGCACTGTGAATGACTTTCCAGCATATGGGAATTTGTCTAGATATAGTGTCAAAGGATCTAAAGTGTGTCCTATATGTGAAGAGGACACTGATTCAATATGACTAAAACATGGAGGTAAGACTGTATATCTTTTTCATCGAAGGTTTCTTCCAAAATTCCATCTGTATCGTAGGTTGCGAAAAGCATTCAATGGACGGAATGAGGAACGGAGTGCACCTAAACCTATACTAGGGGAGGATGTTTATGAAAGAGTAAAAGACTTTGCCAATGAATTTGGTAAGAGATCACAATGTACGATGGCCACACTGAGTGACAAATCTTTATTCAAGAAGAAGTCAATATTTTGGGATCTTTCTTATTGGAGTTTTTTGGCAGTCAGGAATTGTATCGATGTCATACACGTTGATAAAAATGGTTGTGATAGCATCATTGGTACTCTGTTGAATATACCAGGTAAGACTAAAGATGGGATAAAATCCAGAATGGACCTATGTGTAATGGGAATAAGGACAGAATTAATAGAAGTAGTTAGTAGCGATCGAAGAATATACTTACCTCCCACTTGTTACATGTTGTAGAGAATGGAGAAGAAAGCTTTTTGTGAATGCTTGGTAAATGTTAAGGTGCCACAGGGTTACTCATCCAACATCTGTACATTGGTATCAATGAAAGATCTGAAGTTGATAGGTCTTAAATCTCATGATTGTCACACTCTAATGCAACAAATATTGCTCATGGCAATTCGATCTATATTGTCGAAGCATGTAAGGCTTGCAATCACCGGACTTTGTTTCTTTTTCAACAATCTGTGCAGCAAAGTTATTGACCCTGATACTCTCAATAAATTGCAAAGAGAAGTAGTTGTTACCCTATGTCAGCTTGAGATATACTTTTCTCCTTCATTCTTTGATATCATGGTACATCTTATTGTCCACTTGACTAGGGAAGTGAAAATGTTGGGACCAGTTTTCTTGCATTGGATGTATCCATTTGAACGATACATGAGCATTTTTAAAGGTGATGTTTGAAACAGTTATCGGCCTGAAGGGAGTATTATCGAGGGTTATGTGGCGAGAGAGGTTATGTATTTTTACAATGACTTTTTGAATGGTAATGACGCTCATGTTAATGACAAGAATATTAAGGAGCATTTTAGCAAAGGAATTTTGGGATCACGGAGGAAAGTAATCAGTCGTGAGCAGTTGGAACAAGGTCACTTGTATATTTTTCACAACATCGATGAAGCGAGTGTTTATATCGAGGAAGATACCAATTTCATCAAGAGACAAAATCCTCGAGCCAATTCAATGTGGCTTGCTAGAGAGCATAACAAGACATTTATTAAGTGGTTTGAAGATAAAGTCTTACATCATCTATCTCAAACACTAGATTATCTTACTGAAACTATCATATACCTCGCCTTTAAACCAAAATTGAATGTTATGTCTTATGAAGGGTTTGACATAAATGGATTCTCATATTACACAAAGCGTCAAGATGATAAGAGTGTCGTCCAAAATAGTGGGGTCACCCTTCAAGCGTCTTCATTGTTTTTTGCAAGTGAAAAGGATAAGAGTCAGCGTGAAGCTAAAATGTCATGTTATGGTGTCATTGAAGACATATGGGAGTTTGACTACATAGATTTCAGAAATTTGCTATTTAAAAGTAATTGGATTGATAACACCAAAGGAGTTATACTTGATGAATTGGGTTTCACATTAGTGAACTTTGAAAAGATTGGCGAGAAGGGTGAACCATTCATATTGGCATCACAAGAAAACAAGTATTTTATATTGATGATACTGCAAATGATAAATGGTCGGTTGTTCTTCATGGTAAAAGATAGTTCATTAAAGATCCTATAGATGAAGAACAGTACTATGATAAGTATGATGACTCCAATCCATTCTCAGTTGGGTTGCCAACACCACTAAATATTGAAGTTAATGATGACTTGTATGTGCGCGGAGATCACAATGAAGGATTTTTAATTGATAAAAGATCGCAATATTAGAGGCATGCATGTTTATATTTTTTTATATGTTTTATTTTTTTGAATGTGAACTTTACAATGTGAATTACTTTACAATGTGAATGTGAACTTTACAATGTGAATTACTTTACAATGTTTATGTGAACTTTCAGATGGATGAGCATTCTTCTGATGACCATGCTGATGATTAACATGAGGGTGAGGACGTCAATGCACTGCCTCACAATGTAAGTTTTAAAAATATATCCATGAGGTTTCTATATATATGTTCATTTATAGTTATATCCTGTAAGTGTTTTTTTTTCAAATTTTAGGTTGGTGATGTACCCCCTGAAGAAATTGGGGCACTTGATGAGCAGCAAAAAAAATTGAGAAAGTGAGGGGCATCACAATGATGAACAAGCTACTATAGAAAAGGGGCAATGGACCCAAACTGGCTGTGGATTTCGATCATGCAGGAAATCCAGTTGGAGTGAACCGCAACTCATTTATTTCATATCTTGGGGTTCTTACTCGCAGCCATTGTAGTCCTATTTTTGAATCCAAGAATAAAGTTCCTAAGGGGAAGAAAGACTTAGTATGGAAGGAACTATGTGTGAGTTATTATTATTTGCAATTCTATTTTTGTAGATTACTAATTTTTAGGATACTAGTTAATAGCAATTCTATTTTGCAGAGTATATTTGATCTTTATGAAAAGCTGCATCGTAAATGCGTGATGCAATGATGTGGGAGGGTCCTAAGGAACTATGGGACAAATCTCACCCGAGATTACATACGCGATGCTGAGAAGAGGTTCTTGATTGATTTCCAATTCTAGACATTGATCACTTTTTTACTAACTCTACACTAATAATTTTTGTTTGTATTCTCTTTAAAAAATAAATTTAGGCAGAAGGCAGCCACTGAGCAATGGAACTACCTGGACACCAAAGACTAGGAGGAGTTAGTTACCCAAAGAAAAATGGATGAATTCAAGGTATTAAGTTCCACTCCCAATTTAATTAATATTTGTTCTTATGTATTCACCTATTCAAGATTAACCTTTAGTGTTACTAACCAAATAAATGTACTTACTACAAGGCTATCAGTGATGCTCAAAGAGAAAGGCATGCACTGAATGTGCATGACCACACAATGGGTCCAAGAGGCTATGTAGGCGTTCTCCAAAGACTACACACTGAGTCTACTGCTCAGTCTGCTGCTACTCAGGAGTCCTCTACTATTGGTCCCGCACCTCTACCTCGCCATGCTATATGGATATCTGGGAGGAAAACTAAGAAGGGAGATATAATGAAGCCCGCAACTGCTGAGGTGGCTGCAAAAATGGTAAAATTCAACTCTTAGATCAATCGATCGATATTGATTGTTGTTATGTTTACTTACCAATTTCTATTGATGGCGATTAGCGAGAGCTGTACGAGCAGAGGAAGGAAGGTAAGTTCATCCCTGAGGGCACAAGGGATGAATTGATAGTTGCTTCGGGTAACCCAGAGCATCCTGGACGTGTTAGGGGTGCAGGCGTTGGTGTGGGCATAAAAGCGTTCTTTGGGCCATCCCAGCGCAAACTTGTCCCAAATGTGGGAATTTCATAAGTTGAGGTAACCTATTCTTTTTTTAGAATGTTATTGTGAAAGGGAATTCAATAATAGATGGCTACATTTCTTTTATCCATATATAGATAGATGAATTAATTGAGAGGAAAGTCCAAGAAGCAATGGTGAAGTGGTAGGCGTCTCAGACGGCCACTCAGATGGTACCTTTGATGTGTCGCACTTCTATTACTCCTACTGTAGAGGTTGGGAGTAATCCTTTAGACCCACCACCTAGCACATCCTCTGTAAGTATTTTTATGACATAGTATTAGTCTTTTCAAGATGATACATTTATGTATATATGTATATAACATTCTTTACGTAAATTTGTAGGGGTTGAAGCCATGCCGTCTAAAAATTCAAGAATATATCATTGTAGAGGCACATGCTTACCCAGCCCTTCCAGGGGAGATGTTTCATGGGACTCCAGTACCATCTGGTACAGTTCATGTGAGCCTGATACATATACTCCCCAATTGGAGGGATCTTCAACTGCCATATGCCCACCCAGATTCTGAAATTCTTGGTGAGGCAGAAGGCGGAGTGATAATGTGGCCCAAAGAGGATGTCATCTATACTAATATCGTATGGTAAATTTACATTACGTTAATTTGTTAGTGTGTATATATGATTCAATTGATCTGAAATTATATATACAGGTCAAAAAGATGACACTCGCTACATTTCGGCCTCCACGTCCACCTTCTCAACTACTAAGTTGGATTCCAAGGGACCTACACGCCTCGTTAGGTCCTAATTGTAGGGGTATGACAGTATAGATCGGCGAACATGATCAAAATTTCCCTATAAATGTTACAATTCCGGAGGATACTGTAGGTCAATCATACGATAATAATCTATTTATATAAGTTTTGCATATGTATTAATGCATAGGTATTAATGCAGGTCAATCATATGAAAACAAGTTATTTATACAAGATATTTTAGAGTTGTTTCGTTATGATTGGTTGAACACATTTATGATAGAGTTGTGGATATGGTGAGATCTTGTTTATACATCTATATACCTTATTTTATATACAGTGATCTGGTTTCTTATATATTAATGCATACGTAATACATGTTTTGCAGCCACTTACACACGATATGTACAGATTTTGCATTTTCCCATGTGGGATTTTTGGTTCCATCTTTGATTAGTCTTGTAGATACAAACCCTTTTTCAGTTACTTCATATTGCTATGATACTTTTAAATAATTTGGTAAAACTAAGAAGACGGTGATAATAGCTTCATTCAATGTCGAGTAAGTTTACTTTGCTTATAATTTGGACTTAAGAAAATTACATTTTATTATGTATTTTGAGCTATTAATTTTTAACTTTCTTACCTGTAGTGGTAGGCATTGGGAGTTACTAGTTATTGTCCCCAAAACGTTCATTGTCTATTATCTAGATCTTGCAAGAATTGAATACATTATATGGACACACAATGAAAAGGCCATTATTCTCGTGAGAAATATTTCATATTTTTATATCCATTAACATATGTTATTACATTACTATTTAATTATGCAATTTAATGTGTTACATTAACATGTAGGGCTTTACAAGAGTTCAAAAAAGCTAGAGGAAAGGTCCCCAGGAAAAAGAATCAGCTACTAATTTGGGAGAATGTGAAAGTAATTTCCTGACTCCAATGTATATATTATTTATGTGAACTGTGCTTATTTGTATTTTTGAATATTTTGTATGTTTCAATTTATAGTGTGCTACACAAGACAACAGCTGGGTATGTGCCTACTATGTGATGTGATTTATGGACCTAATCATCAAACATGTCGCAATGGAAATCGATACTATACAGAAGGTATTATATATAGTCTCATTAGATAATATGAGATATATCAATCTTATTATATATTATTAATTATATATATGTCATTCTCTTTGCAGGTGTTTAAAACTAACTTCAGCACATGTGGAAAGTTATTAGATGTACATACTCCCTATACGAGGGAGGAATTAGATGTTGTAAGAGAAGAATGGGCAAAAGTCCTACAAGTAGTGGGAATTTTTAAATATAATTGGGGTTCTGATGACAATGATGATGATGATGAATAAAGAATGATATTTCTAAACTTTTTTCTCATAATTATTTTTGTGTGAATGTGAATGACTTTTTCTGAATTGTCATATGTGTGAATGTGAACGACTTTTTCTAATCAATACATGAATGTCTGAATGTGAAAAGAGATAAAATGAATGGAACTGAATGTGAATGTAAATGACTTTGCAAGTTTCTACATGTATCTGATCAATACATGTGTTTGAATGTGAATGACTTTGTAGGTTTGTGGCCTGTTGTTGGCTGATATCAATGGATGCTATAAACCTACAGTTCAGAACAAAGCTGCAGGTTCTGCATCCTGCTGACCAGCCATACAACATGCCTGCAAATTGATAAGAAAAAAAATCAGTTGATAGGCGTCAGTTATTTGTATAAAACCGACAACAAAGACATACGACGTCAGTTATTAGCAAAAAACTGACGTCTCTTCCATGGCTGGCGTCGGTTATCTGTAAGAACTGAAGCCTGTAGTGGCCAGGTACCACGACCATGTTGGGAAGCACGGTCGTGTTGGCAGAGATATGGTGTCAGTTATTGTTTAATTACCGACGTGTTTAAACATGATATAGTGTTGGTTTTCTTTACTAACCGACACTTATATTTCCCTTACTGGTGCATTTTCAGTGGCGAGAAGGGTTATGGCATCGGTATTGGTTTAATAACCGACGTCTTTGATCATGATATAGTGTCAGTTTTCATTAAGAACTGACACTTATAGTTCCCTTGTTGGCGCATTTTTGGTGGCGGGAAGGGTTATGGCATCAGTTAGAAACCGACGCTGAAGGTGTCACGCTTTAGCGGCGCCCACTTGGGTGTTGCTTAGAAACTGACGCAAAAGGCTCTAAATAGCTGACGCCAAAGACCTTTTCTGTAGTAGTGGCTGCAGGTTGCTACTTGTGTATGAATAAAATGAATGAATTAAATGTGCTTATACATGTGTGAATCACATGATATATATATATATATATATATATATATATATATATATATATATATATATAATACTATCCATCTTGTTAATATTGCAGGTTTGTGGCCTGTTGTTAACTGAAATCAGAGGATGTCGTAACATGTAGTTAAAAACTATAGGTTTTGCATCCTACTAACCAGTCGGATAGCAGGCATGCAAGTTGATAAGAAAAAAAAGCAAAACATCGTCATTGGTTACAAGTAAAAAATCGACAATGAGTGTCCAGATCATCGGTTAGCAACTGAAAATCATCGTCTTTTGTACTAATGGTGTCAGTTATTTTTTAGTTACAAAAAAACTGTCAATATAGGAGGTCAACGGAGTCGGTTATTTATAAGCAACCGATAACTATGGTCTAACTAGTGGCAATTTTTTTTTTGTTCAGTATGGATAATGACGCCAATTTTGGGTGAAGAATCGACACCTATGGTGCCATTGCTGGTGGTTCTTTTTTTTATTGCAACTGGGGACAGCTCTAAGTCGTCAGTTTTGTAACCGACGCTTAAGACATCTACTTTTAGTGTCGTCCACATGGGTTTCGCTTCCAATCCGATGTCAAAATGCTTATTTAACCGACTTCAAAGGTGATATCTATACTAGTGTTGGATGCTCTTCACAATGTTAAAACATATCTACATATCCATAAATGGTGAATACATATGGTGTACACGCAAGAACAGGAATACCACTCATATGCTCATGTAACTCTAGAAACCTTGGATTTAATACAACAAAGTATGACACCCCAACCCACAAATATGCCACTAAATCAGGATTACTAAAAGAAGCATTGTATGATGCTAATTAATTCCAAGCGTAGAAACACAAGAATGCATATAAAAAGTTCCATTACATTTCATTTCCATAGGTAACAATACATTTTATCATATGACTACTATCATAACAAGTTTTATAAAAAGAACCATCATATCGAGTTCATGAGGTTGCCATACGTAAAAGGAATTCAAGTCCCAAAAATGAAGTTGTAGATACATGGTGACATAAAAAAACTTCGTTGGACCCAAGATACAAGGATGACTTCTAGAGTCTTTAAAAAGTTAAACACCAACTTCCATCTACTATAGGTCTCCAGAAGGAAGTTCCTATCCAAAAAGACCATGATTACAAGACTAATCGCCTAAAAGATGTAGAGAACCACGAGGATGGGACTTGTGTCCCAGTGATGTGGTATATTGCCAATAAGGCATTTTAAGCATACATGCCTACTTAGATAAATTGTATTTGGGCAGCATAAGTAGAATCTATAACTCCAACATGATATATAGAAACAAAATATATAGAGCATAAACAGATCAAACAATACTTTTGGGGCATATAGGATTAATAGAGAATCACAATGTGAGTCATTAACATATTTAACCATATATCTCTATACATATTGGTTACACATTTTACTATTAACATCCTACAAAGTTCGAGGTATGCCACTCTAACCACTGGTGAATGATTGTAAAGTCCCCTATTGCACCATATAGAAACTTTTGATTATTGATCTCCTTAAGATCCATCCATGTCGTGGTTAATGCAAGTAAGAACCCTCCATGCCTCGGTTAGTGCAAGTATGAAAAGTAGGGGCTCAATGACCAGAAAACTACATAACAAATTAGGTCTATCTTAGGTACACTAGTCACAACACCTACCACATGGGAATAAAGATACATATTGATATCTAATAATATCACATATGGCACACTCACATAATCACATATAATTAAAGATACAACATCAACTACGCTCATACAGATATCCATATTAAGGTACCAAGGAAAACAACCCCCTGGTTGTAGTGTATACTCCATATTATACAACTCTGAGTACCCTCTCAACATTTAAAAATGTATAAGTTTACTCATATGAATATCCCAACTTTCAATTAATATGATAGTTCTACGATCATAGGAACTACATGTGATGCATTTTCTCTTGATTAAATTACACTTTTACTTCTATTTTATGTACCACCAAGAATTTCAAACCTTTCTACACATTTGTAAGTCAAATATCACTTTTTTTGAAAAGTGTCCATGAATCTCCTTGGGTTGGAGTGAAACTAATCAAGTTCATAGTCTTAGTCAGAAAAGTCATTATGAACATGGCCAGGTTCAGTATTGGCTCCCTAGGTTCATGGTTTTCTTGGTATAGACCAAATCATAATTTTAGAAAAGTCCTTATAAGGTCAAGTCCTCAAAAGTTAAACCTTAATCACAAAAAATGTGTGTATATAACTGCTCATTTGAGTAGTATAATTAAGTAATATTTATCCAAAAGGTATATAGCTTGAATATGACATGGCTAGAGTTAAAAGCAAGAGCATATAAAGTAATAATTTCAGCATTATAATGACTAGAAAAGTTCAACTTTTACATATGAAGTCCTAAAGAAATAAGAACAAGAGTAGAATATTTAATTCTATTAGTGAGTGAGTTAAAATCCTCCATTTGAACAAGATCAGACATGAAGTGGAGTTTTCAGCTTTATTAATCAAGAAAGATAATGTATTTCCACCAAGAATGACACACAAGAGAAGAAAAGGTAGGAAATATCATATTTCCTCATCATACTATCAAAAGAGTTCACAAAAGTTGCATTTTGAGGCATGCAAAAATAATCTTAGCCATATCACGGATTACAAGAATATTTTGCAAGTTGGAAATGCAAAACAACCATAATATCACTTGATTAACAAATATGTCAAACTCGAGCTCGGAAGAAGCTCAAAATGCATTCCAAACATCCAGACAAGCGTCATTGGGGGTGAATGAGGAAAACATTTCCTCAAGTGGGTAGCCTTGCTAGCAAGAAAAACAACACTACTCACATACAACAACGAATAAATCACACCACAATTTGTAAGCTTGCTCGGACCTGGACTGAATTGGTCTAGGTTAGGGGATTAAGGAATTCCAAACTCTATTAGACCGGGTAGTTTTCAAACACATATTGATTCCAGAAAATCCCAGATTATGCCTTCTTGAGCTTGACATGGACCCTAATATCTATTCATTACCTCCTATGGCATTTAGTTTTGCTTCATTTAGATTATGTTGTTCTACTTTAATGCATTTATCATATGTAATACCTTTTTTTTTGTTAGGAGAGGGCACCCTTCTTGTTTCATGAAGAAGAATAATCTATTAGAGAGACAAGATCATGATTTATTTTTAGAAGCCCCCTCTAGTTTGCCATAAAACCCTCAAAACCCCAGTGTTTTAGGTGATCTCTGAAATACATTGCATTGCATGTACAAAAGAAGATAAAAAAAACTCACATGGTGTTTTTGAATATATATAAGACTTATGACAAACATGAGGGGACTTACAGAAAGGCCCGAATTATCAATTAGGCCTAGTTTAGTTTAGATATGTGTGGTAAGGCTGCAAAGTTTTGTTTAAATTGAAATCTCACACTTTATGGTTCCATCGAAACAAAACATCAACGACTAGCCGTAACTAGACTAAAAATGATAACTTAGTGTCTTAGTGCCTCGAAATTGCGCTGATAATAGAGGTCACGCATTGTGATGTAGTATAGTATAACGTCATATCCTTCCTGCACTTGCCAACTAGCTCAGTTGGTCAAGCCTGCAGCTTGTGAAGCGCAGATTGCGGGTTCGAATCTCAGCGAACTGGTTGGGATACTACAAGAAGAGATTATAACCCTCGGTGTAGCTGATGGTGATCTCTCTCTCTTACTACTTTGAACACGGATGAAATTTCCCACTTCAAAAAAAAAAAACGTCATGTCCTTCCTAGCGTGACTGTATTCAAGCACCCTTCTGGGACGTGGACAGTGATCAATTTAGCGCCTGGTGGAGGCGGTGACAGCAGGCTAAACAGCCAGCAATAGAGCAAGGGCACGAGGGAATCGACCCCGTGCTATCTTTGGTGGCCACAGCCGGCTCCTTTTCTTCTCCAGTGACGGGTAGACGACGGCAGGCACAAATCAACTTGATTAGGAGGGTTCGGGACTAGAGCAGAAGCATCATTCCAAAGAAGACTGCGATGCCACGTAAGTGACCAACCAGGCAAGTTGGTGCCGTACGTAAGTGACCAACCAGGCAAGGCGACAAGAGCAGAAGCATCATTCCAAAGAAGACTGCGATGCCACGGCTGTCCAGCCTACGGTGGCCGGTGCCAACGGTACCTGATTCACTGCTTCCAAACCTGCCTTTTGGTTTTGTAGCACGCCGGGAAGCCCCCTCGTCGCCCTGCTTCGTCACTCCGTGCATGGTGGAGTGTCTGAAGAAGGAGCTTATAGAACTAAAAGACAGACGTACAAGCACGTTCTGAATGCTAGACGATCGATTGACACCAAAAACGAGAAAAGAACTTCTACACCTTTTGGGAATTCGGTTATCTATATACACAAGGAGCAGAACACAATAACTAAAGAACTGACGAAATATGTGATGTCTTTTCTACGGAACATGTCCTATAGAAACTTGATACGATCCAATAAAATTGTGTTATAGTGTACGGTTTGTTTTTCTCTCTTTTCATTCTTCTTAGGGGTATAAGTTTTGTAAAGGAGTGATCTTCATAACACAATGCCATCTCCAGTTGAGATTCACTATTTCTTTACAAAAAGGCACGTACAACATACATGTGGAGATTTTATAGCTTTGAGTTTAGTGATGTTGAGTAGGTAGCCTTTAGTTCTAGTACACGGAGGAAAGGGTGATAGGTCTGTTGATGAGGAATATGTACGTGTATATTATGCAATCACGATACAACAAGAAAATATGAGGAAGTGTTACCGACCAGAGTGTAAAATCAAGATAATAACTGCAACTAAATAGAGAGGAAAGAAAGTCCAGATTTTACGTGGATAACCCTCACGACGTGTAAGAAAAAAAACCACAGAGCAACCATGGGAAAATCTACTATAAGAAGTAAAGATACAATATTTCTTTTCGAGTGTTGACCCCAAACACGAGATAATATATCAAGAAGGAGAAATAAGAAGATACTACACCATAGAGAGAGATCTCTACAATTCTACCACTCTAAAACTTCTCAGAAAGATGTCCTTTTCTACAAAGTGCATAGCAGTAGATGATCTGAAGAAAAAAAGTTAGATCCCTTGACAGTCCTGTCTTACTTTCTTTCTTCATCCTTTTCTTTTTCTTCCTTCTTCGTTTGCTCTTTTTCTCCTCCCGTCAGGGTGAACACAACAAAAAAACAAAAACAAACGACCGTTGTTGTTTTATTTATTTTTTATGTGTCAAAGATTTGTAGATGTGTGAAGTGGGATTTATAATCCCTTGGATGTGGAAGTAGTAGCCTCAAAGAGCCTGATGGACCTCTCTCTTCGGGTTGAAAAGTACAAGCCCAACTATCTCTCCCTTCAGTCCAATGAAGAGACCACAACAACAAACCTGACATTTCACGACACTAATATTCAGCATTTTTTAAACTAGGTGTCGGTAATCTAATTCGCACCCTTCCGGCCTATCCCACGCACGCGGGTCATTATCCTAATTAGCAATTAACCGCCCCATCCTAGCAGCCTGTCTCACTCGATCTCTGCATTCTCTCTGGCCTCTTCTCTCGTGCACGCTCCCCCGACGATCCCCGTCTCCGATTCTTACGCCATCATGCGCTCCACGGTTATGGATATCTCCCACTCGCGCACGCAATCTGCATCTGGTCTCCACAGGTCTCTCCTCTCCCACGGAATTCCTCTCACTCCACAGTCTTCCCCCTCTCTTCTCATCTTCGGTTCTCCGTGCGCGTCTTTCGCCCCCATTTAGTTTCCATAAGATTCCATCACACACAGTATTCTAGGTCTTCTATTAGTTGCCGCCTATTTTTCATCTCTTGTATTCACATCACATCCCCCATCTCCTTCCTTCTCCCGTCTCGCAGCTTCCCCCAATTCCTTCTATTTTCCACACTAAAATTTTGTATTAGGTATCCTTGGCTAATTGTTTCGTCAGATTTTTATTAAAGATCTCTTGGACGTCATGGTAGGCACTCACTAAAGGCTGGTACATCTGGGCCGCTTGTAATCACCCACACCATTTTCTATTCTTCTTATTGGTGTTCAGATCGTTCCTGTTTTGTATGAGGAGTTCTAGCTATATTACATTGACTGACGGGACAACTGCTATCTGGTGGGCCTCTAGCATCGACAAATTACAAGTTGACTGATAAAGGCAAGTAGGTAATATTGCTAAAGTGTTCATATATAAATTTTATGTTATTAATTACAGTAAAACATTGGTGGATGAGGAATGTTGCTATTTGTATATCGTGAATAATCCATTTGAATTATTTGTGTTACATATAGGACATGCCAATGCTAAAATGCAATTTTTGTTTTTTTGACATGTACTACTCCTCAGATCTACTGAGGCTCAGACTGCTCTTGCAAAATATCTAATTGGACTTCTATCTCAAGGTAAACATATTCTAAACCACAGTGAGTATATACTTTTATATTTTTCTCTAATAACACCAATATAATGATCTTGAATATTGACTTCTATCTCTATTCTTCTCTATGATATGTGTGTATTCAGTTACAATATTTTAGTAAGTGGTGATGTTAGGAATATAACCAATTGTCAAGTATTATCCTTTGTTTGGTTTTTGAAAAATAGCATAATAATTTTGGATATGTATGAGACTAGACGTTGGCTAAGTTTCTTGGATGATCAATCCTTCTATTGTACTACATAAGAAATATAGCATGTGGTCGTTTAGTCTACTTATTCTATAGCTCATGGAATAGGCTCCTATTCTTCCCCTCATATGATTTTTTTCATAATACACGATTGTATATTTGCGGCAATATACAACAATAATCACTAATTATATTTCAATAATTTATTCTCTATTAATCCCCTCGGAAATTAATATGTCTCATGAATTTTCAAGGAAAAACTACAGAACCATTTTTCAGTTGCAATTCGAACCCAGGAAATTATTTACACAATGTGAAATGAGTTATAATGGTGTTTTATAAATTGAAATGATGACCAATGTCACTGACCCCTTAATTATAGACCTTTATATCTAATGATTATAGATCTTATATATAGTTGAGAAGGATACTCATGAATGACTAATGAATATTCTGTACATTATAGAAATTCATTAATCATATTGAATTTTGAATTTTAGGCCTCACGGTAAGAAAGACCCCTAATACTAACACAATCATGCCCAATTAACTTCACTTGTTTTGGCAAACATCATTTTTAAGTAAACATTGGGTTTTTATGAACATAATTGGAACTTGTCAATATGTCTGGAAGTTTAAACCACTAGTTGCAATTTACATGATCGTCTAATTAGAACAATGGTCATTTTAAATAATGTAGGTAGATATGAAGACAAGCCTTATACTCCAAAATTTGATTTCATTGATAATAGTATACTACATGATATTTAGATCGCAACATGAGGCCATGAGATATTGATATAATTACAGTTAATAATTTAGACCTTGTATTACTATTTTTTTATTGTACAAAATCCTATCTGAGTCCTTATATCTAGTCTTCTTATTGACCCATTTTCATAAAGAATAATACATATAAAAACTTAATTATTTTCAAATGTATACACTACTGTGTACATTTTGACCAGTTGCCATTAATCTTAATCAATAATAACCTAACCTATATGACATCTAATATGATTCACAATAATCAAATTTGACCTAATTTTGTGTATTTCACTTTAAATTAGACCTAATTTTACCAATCTTTCCCTTTGTTGGCCTAAATCAGACATAAGTTGACATAATATGACATAAGTAGACTTAATTTGTCCTACATTGAGTTAAATGAGACTAGTATAGCAAAAAAGATGTATGTTCCCTGAACCAAGCATATTTTTTTTCAATTCAAAAAGGTTACCCCCAAATTAGGCTCAGTTGTCCAGTCTGAGTTGACCTAAACCAAACTTATGTCAACCCTACACCAAAGTCGCCCTACTTTGACGTAATTTGATCAAGGTCAAACCTAATTTGGCCCAATTTTTGTTAATTTTATCCTAGCAAAACCTAATCTACTATAAGATGAACTCAATAGAGCTATTTTACCCTATTCTACCCTATATACATGTAAATAAGACATAATTTGGAAAAACCAGACCTATTTTCCCCAAATCAGAATTGTTTGACCAACAATACAACTAATCTTCCCTAATCAAACCTGATTTGGCATAAATGAATCTATTTCAACCTTGACTAGCCTAACTTAATCTAATTTGACAAATTTAGACCCTAATAAATGTTAATTATGCCTTCAAATGACTTACTTTCATCCTAAGATCCCTTAAAAAGAAAAGACTGATATGTATATTTTCAATGAGAAAAAATGCAACAATGAAGTAGATTGCACCTGTAATTGGAAATGTACCATTTTGTTAGTTAATATTCCTTTTAATGTCAATATTGAGCATGCAAGTAAGATGACCCAGTAGTTTCATAAACCATATTCAGTAACTCAATTTTGTTGTAGTTTTTCTATTGCAATTTTAATATTTTTGTTTAGTTTGCACACGTTTTAATGTTAATAGTAATATGTCATTTATTGTTAATAATAATATGGCATATGAATCTATGTTTCCCTATGTTGTACTTATTTCTTTCAGTAGGTTGCATTATATTGGAGAGTCTATCTTGATGACTATCTTTTCTTGAGGCAGTGTAATATTACCTTGTAAGCTAATGATGAGTGCTTTGAGATTTCCATCATGGTGTCCACACATCTAATTCACTCTAATGCTTCCATAACTCCCCCTAGACAACACACATATTGTTGATAGATAGTAAAAAAATCTATTTTATTGTTATGCATTGTTTAATTTACTATCCCATTTCATGAAAAAACATATTTATAATATTATGTTTCATGATCTTTAGATCACAACATAAGTCAATGCAAGATTGATAGTATTACAGTTAATAATTTAGACCTTGTATTTCTTTTTTTTTTTCTTGTAGAAAATCCTATCTGAGTCCTTATATTTATTCTTTTTGTTGACCTATTTTATAGAAGTGTGTGAATTCATACTTCTCTTGGTGGCTAGTTAGAGCTTCCCATCACTTGGTATGCTTCTCCTAATTTGTCCTATATTGAGTGAGATTCGACTAATTTGGCAAAAGTTGAGCTGCTTTCCCTGAATCAGGCCTATTTCTTTAAATTCATAAATATAATCCCCACACTAGGCGTTATTTATCCAGTCTCATTTGGCCTAAACCAAACTTATGTCAACCCTAGACCAAAGTCACCCTAATTTGACATAATTTGATCAAAGTTAGACCTAACTAGACCCAATTTTCGTTAATTTTGGCCTAGGAAAACCTAATTTGGTGTAAGATGACCTAAGTAGAGCTAGCTCCCCCCCCCATTGTACCCTATATACATGTAAATGAGACATAATTTGAAAAAATCAGACATGTTTTCCCCAAACACAACAACAAATACCAGATACCACGACATTTTTGTCTGGCATATCAAAGTCGGATTGTCGTGTACGGTCTCTCAGTCCCAGACGCGAGTTCCAAAATTGGGTCATTATCCTAAAAACTAACCGCTCACACTCAGTGATTCCTCTTCTCACGTAATAACAACCCTCTCCAAGTGTGCTCCGGCCAGTCAGTTCTCTCGCCTCCCCCGCTCCCCACTTTCCTTGCACTGGATCCCCACATCTCCTGCCCTTGTTCTCGATTTTGCAAAAATCTCCTCACTATTACTGCCCCCTCCGCTCCAATGGCGCATTTTCATTTTCTGGCACAAGATTCGTCTTCTCCATCCCACATTTTCTCATCTCCTCTGAGCTTCCACGTCTTCTCTTCTCTCCGTCAAAATCCATCTCCCTCTCACATCTATTATCCGATAATATCTTTAATTTTTACCAAAGGTCGTATCTATTGATTGGGGGCAATCACCCAAGTTAAGTATTTTTGGTGTTTATCATTCATATTTTGTAAATCGCTTGGAAAGTGACAACGAGAAGACAATTCATTGCACATCAAATGTGAGCTACTATTATCAAACCCACACATTTGAGGAGAATTCTTTACCTTATTTGTGAACCCCTTATCAAACAACATCTAGTATTGTTGTTCACTAAGATAAAGGTTTGAGCATCAAATTTTGTCATATATTTTAGAATGCCATCTTATTTATATTGCCCTTGTCTTACAAGTTCTTTCAATGGATAGGAGACATCAAAACTTGTAGTAGAATTTGTAACGATAGTTCCTCTCCTCGAATAATATTACTAATGTCTTTAGGGGTTACACATAGACATGCGGGGTCTTCAGTATGATGTCTAGCCAGGCTGTCGAATTCACAGATCTTCTCTTTCCCATGTGCAAGGAATGGATAGTAGGTTCTATGCTTTTTGTGTGATAATACTTGGAACATCTTCACTCAAACTAACATTAGTCTCTTTATATGCTAATATTTGGAATATGTTCATTTAAACTAATCGTCCTCCTCACCACTCCCAAAAATAAAATTTAATATTGTTGTCTCTATTTATGTAGCATGTTCGAGATCCTAGTCCTAAAATAGAAATTGATATCATCATTACGTTCTGACAGAAATTTGATTTTTTTTCCACATGTCGAATGCCAAAAGTACTTAACTTAGGTGATCGCCCCCAATCCATAAAGTGTTTATTCTTGCTAATTTGGTATTGATCGCTCATATTTTGTAAATGATAGTTCATGGTATTCTGGCTATTCTACCTCGACTGACGGTGACAACTTCCGTCAAGTGGGTGTGTAGCATCAGCGGATCACAAGTCGACTGACAAAGGCAAGTAGGTAAAATTCTGCATCAACCTAATTTACAACCAAATTTACTATATATTTATTGTTAAAATTTTTCATGTATAAATTTCATGATATTAATATTAAAAGGACATAGGTGGTTGAGAAATGTTGCTAATTGTATACCTGTTATGGATAGATCTGAATTATTTATGTAACAAATATGATACGCCAATGCTAAAATTCAGTTTTTTTTCTTTGTACATGTACTACACATAGGATCTACTGAGACTTAGATTATTCTTTTGAAATATTTCTTTGGACTTCTATTTGAAGGTACACATATTCGATAGCACATTGAGTATATACACCCCCGTTTAATGGTTTTATAATTATGATCTTGAAAATTGATTTTTATCTTTAATATTCTGTAATAAATTTGTGTATTGAGTTGTATTATTTTCATAAATGTGTAAGGAATATAACCAAATTTCAAGTAGCGTCCTTTGTTTGATTTTTCTCAATATTAGCATAATAGTCTTGGATCTGGATGGGACTAAATGTTAACCAAGTTTCTATTTTTCTCGTGCCTTCAATTTTGTTTTTGCGAGCTCAATTGGTTTAGGAGTTCATTAAAGATGTAGTCTACTTATCTTGTTGATTTTACTTGTTTTGACCAATATCATTTTTAAGTCAATATGGAATGGTTTTTATGAACATAAATGAAACTTCTAAACTTGTAAGTTCAATCCACAAGTTGCAATGACATGCTCACCTAATTATAACAATGGAAATTTTAAATAATGTAGCTAGATATATAGAAAAGCCTTTTATTCAAAATTTGAAGTTATTTATAAAATCCTATTGCATCTACTTTATATTGCAGCATGACCCCATGCTAGATTGATATTGTTCCAATTAATAATTTAGACTCTGGATTTCTATTTTTTTCTTATACAAAATCCTACACGAGACCTTATAATTAGTCTTTTTATTGACATGTTTGTAAAAGTTTGTTAATTCATACTTTTCTTGGTGGCTAGTTAGACCTTCCCATCAGTTAGGTTCCTTACAATGACATGCTCACCTAATTAGAACAATGGAAATTTTAAATAATGTAGATAGATATATAGAAAAGCCTTTTATTCAAAATTTGAAGTTATTTCTAAAATCCTATTGCATCTACTTTATATTGCAGTATGACCCCATTCTAGATTGATATTATTCCAATTAATAATTTAGACTCTGGATTTCTATTTTTTTCTTGTACAAAATCCTACACGAGACCTTATAATTAGTCTTTTTATTGACATGTTTGTAAAAGTTAGTTAATTCATACTTTTCTTGGTGGCTAGTTAGACCTTCCCATCAGTTAGGTTCCTTGCAATGACATCTTTTTATTGACATGTTTGTAAAATTTAGTTAATTCATACTTTTCTTGGTGGCTAGTTAGACCTTCCCATCAGTTAGGTTCCTTGCAATGACATGCTCACCTAATTAGAACAATGGAAATTTTAAATAATGTAGCTAGATATATAGAAAAGCCTTTTATTCAAAATTTGAAGTTATTTCTAAAATCCTATTGCATCTACTTTATATTGCAGCATGACCCCATGCTAGATTGATATTATTCCAATTAATAATTTAGACTCTGGATTTCTATTTTTTCTTGTACAAAATCCTACTCGAGACCTTATAATTAGTCTTTTTATTGACATGTTTGTAAAAGTTTGTTAATTCATACTTTTCTTGGTGGCTAGTTAGACCTTCCCATTAGTTAGGTTCCTTGGGAACCCAGGTGCCTAGGTGGGCAAGGTTTTAAAGTGTGTGAGGTGTAATGAGGTATTTTTCACTTAAATAGGCAAGGCGTAAGACTCGAGGCATAAGACTCAAAATATGTATCAGGCGTTCATAAATTAATAAATATATATGTGTACCCCCACACACATATACATATATATTATATTCATATATATGTAAATATAATAAATATGTGTGTGCAAAACATAAATATGTATATGCAAGCAAAACAAAGACTAGATAGAGATGGTTTATGTAACTTAATAAAGATATATAGAGATTAAAGACCACTATCATACTATAATAAATATTTAGCAAATAATGAGTATCAAAGTTTTTAATATTAGATCCATATTATAATAAGTAAGAACAATGAACTAAAATTAGTTAACAATGAAATGACATTCACCGAAACAGTAAAGGGTAGAAAACAAAGAAGTTTCATAATGGAGATCTATATATCTCATTCAGAGAATAATAGTTATAATTTCACTAATAAGACAATGATAATTGATCATTAAAACACGAATAGAAAATCTTAATGAAATGTTTGCAATAATCTTAGAAGTGGAAAAGCTGGTGGGTAACATCAGACATTAACATCAACAGTTGAGGCTTGCACCTCAGCTAAGCCTCAGAGCCTCAGTGCTTTGAGGCGAGCCTCAGACATTTTGAGGCGCAAGCCTTAGTCTAGGGCAGTGAGGCGTAAGACTAGAGGCATACTTAGGATATCCTCGCCTCAAGGTGTAAGCCTCGTGAACCTCAAGGTAGGTTTTTTAAAACCATGGGCGTGAGCCTAGGTGTTTCTAGGAAATTTTCATATTACATATATAGTTAAATTTTACATATAAAAAGGAACTATATTCAAATATATACATTACTATGTACATTTGCATCGGTTATCCTTAATCTTAATCAATCATAACTTGACCTATATCACAACTAACATGATCCACAATAGACAAATTTGCCCTAATTTCACTTATCTTGATCTAAATTAGACCTAATTTTATGTAGGTTTGCCTAAGTCGTCCTAAGTAAAACTTAATTTTACCCATAGCTGTTAAGGCAGCCAGGTGCTAGGTGTTTTCGAGGGGGAGTCTAGGTGGGCTCCTTGATAACTAAGATTTAACCTAGATTTTTGATGTATTGGCAAACATCATTTTTAAGTAAACATGGAATGGTTTTTCATTAACATAATTGAAACTTGTAGTTATAAGTTAAACTTAATTTGACATAACATGACCTAAGGAGAACTAACTGTTAGTATGCAATATAGATGTTAAGCCTTATATGATTCATGTGCATTGAGTTGTTTTCAATGGCTTGATAAGTTTGATCACAAATGGACAATGATTTATATCAGCTGTTGGGATCACAAGGACCATCAAAAGTTTAGCATTCCATTTTCTCTTGTAATTACCTATTTTGCTTATCTCTCTTGATTCAAAAGAAGAGTAAAAGTAGTGCAGTGAATCTGAATCCACGAATAATTGGCATAATAATTATGTCTTGCGAAGAACATGTGTTTCTTAGGACGATTATGAACATCTTTACGTTTAGGAGTTTGTACTATAGAACACCTTCATCTTACATAAAACCCCACTGCACGTAAGTAGCTTTGTGTTTGATCACTCTAGTGATCCATCATGCTTGAATTTGGCATTTGTATTCATTATTAACCAACCACATTATAATTTGATACTCTGATGGAGTTTTCAAGTATTGTTTGATATGGACTAGTAAACTCTTGAATCATAGATGTTTACCATCCAAGATGTCATTACATAGTCATGATGGTTTCTGGAATAGTTTGAAAATTAGTGCTTCATATAGCATAATTGGGGTATGGCCCATGAATTCCAACCTTACTTGATGAGGTTATTGGCAGATTCAAACAAAACAATAAGCTATGCCATATCTGTAAAAATTTCTATGAATTTCAATATATAGCTTGAAGGGGGGGGGCTGTTAGAAATATCTAAAGAAAAGTTGCATTTTGAAAATTTTAATGATTGTAACTGTACTTCTGCAACATATTTGGTTGATATAGCACCTATATATTTTATGTCCATTTACAGTGTTTTGGAAGCAGTTTGCCTAACAAAAAAATCCTTTAACTGAGATATATGATGCATTTGAAATTAGCTTTGAGTTCCTAGATTATTATCAACAATGGACTCTTTCTAGTTGTAGTGCTTTGTCATGTCTTAAATCTATCATGTTGGGACTGTTGGACATTCCAAGACACTTGTATTACATGTGTATCTCATAAATATGATTTAAAATTTTAGAAAGAAGAATTTTAAAAGAAAAAATAAACAGAATAGACAATGATCGACCACATTTTATATATGATGGAAGATTAGTTTGAAAGAACATCAATTTAAAAAATACTTGTGTATAGGAATATTTTTCTGGAGGATAGATGTGTAATACATTAAAATTAGTAGTGGATGCCATTAGTCATATTGTATAACTTTGTAGTTTGTTTTGCACCTCCAGGATTTTAATAGTAATTGATGAAGCTCAAATTTGAGAAGGTAACTAGTTTAGAGTTTGGAAATTTTTTTATATAAATGTGAAGGAGAACATTAAATTTATGTTGTGAAGTTCTACGAAAATTGTTGAACTTAAGTATTTAGAAATAGAACACCATTTATGATTATAGGCATGGTATTAAACATCCACTACATCTAGTAATTAATCATCGATGTTACATATGTCTATGCCTGTCAATTTTTGATGTTGATCTAGAAATATAGTAGATAGGATTTTACGCTAAAATTTAGACATTATTTATAAAGAATTTCTAGGTCGGGGCATCTGTGTGCGGTGGCACCTGTGTCTCGCCCAAGGCGTGAGATCGGGATGAATTAGACCACTGATCAATCCAACAATCTGAAGCGGACAATGCTTAGCTTAAAGAAGATGGTCCAGTAGGTGGACCATCCAGTTCACTTGGCCCAATACCAGTACAGTCGGTTCAATTAAAATCCAACCAGGTAAATATTTTATATATATTAGATAATACACAAAACTTGCATAATCCACCAAAAGAGCTCCCATGGCCATTAAATATGCATAAAATACCCATGGACTCAGAAAAACATTATCTCTATTACTGGACCCTTAGATCAGACTTTTTAAGCATACATGATGATGACTTATAATATAGATGATATACTCCATTTTATGATTCATTTAAATGGTGTAAATAGCATCTGAAGTATATTAAATTTGAGAAAATTTCTGTTGAGCCTCAATGTTGTAGGATTCCTAAAAATGTACTCCGACCTTAATGAAATCTCCAAATATTAGGTCATTTGACATTAAAATGTAATTAGATGCTTTTAGTCTCATATTAATTCTAGAAAATAGACCAATCATCAGAAAAATATGAAATTTGGACCAGACCCTTATAATGACCTCCTGATCAGTTTAAAAATATTATAAACATGTTCTAGGTCAGTAAACCTAGATTTGTTCAAAATCCTAATTTTGGACGTAAAATGCCTAGAATATGATGAACATTTTTAATGATGATTAATTGCTATTAATCAGGTGATGACAGGATATCTAGATGAGAAAGAATGATTAGAAATCTCTGAAATTAGGTACGTGGGCTTTATCTAAGTATATGACTTGTTTTCTTATGTGCAATAGCTATGTTGTATTGCTTGTATTTATTTGAGAATATTGATTGGATGTAATATGATTATAGTATCTTCGCCATGTCAATAAGAACTTCAAATAATATAGATGGTTTGTAGCTACTAAGTGGATATACGCTCTCTCTCTGCATCCTCTCTCTCTCTCTCCCTCTAAATATAAGGTTGGCACTCGGTCCCCATATCCCAAGGGGTGGGGAAAAATGAAGTGGGACATCCCTCCCTCTTTCCTCTAAATATAAGGTCAGCACTTGGTCCCCATAGCCTAAGGGGCATGGAAAAATGAAGTGTGACACTACTTAGTAGTACAAACACATCAAAAGACATCTAAAGATATGTGTTTACCTAATTATGGCTTTAAATAATGCTTTCTTTTACTCTTTCTTTCTCAAGTTATTTCAATTATGCAAGCATATTAGTATGTATCTTTCTACCCACGTATACAATACCTTGTGTGTTAATTCATTGTTTCACGTATGTTTTAGGTTCAGAGCTAGCATGGGACAAAAGATGTGAAGTGAGAAGTTGTATGGGTTTACCTATTATCTAAGATCCTAGATAGCATTCATGTTTAGACTGTGTATCTTTCTACTTCAATATGTAATTATAATTCATATTGTAATAAGTCATCTTGTAATAATTTACATGTTGAACGTTGAGAAATGTTATGGTGTATTCCTATAATTGTATATTCATGTATGCATATGTCGCTTCCGCATCGCTCTCTGAAATGATTGTCTAACATTTTTGGATTTTGTCTTCACATCTCCATGGGGTTTTGAGAAGGTGAAAATCTAGGGACGTTACAAGAACTATCTGGAGAAGACGCTTTGAGTCAACTACATGACATCTTTGAAACAAACCTAAGAAAGAGAAAGAAAATAAGTTCAAAAGAAAAACCTTCTCATGCTTAGAAGAAAAAAAGCATTTTTTTAACTTCCTTATTGGAAGAGTCTTCATTTTCACCATAATCTTGTTGTAATGCATATTGAAAAGAATGTTTGTGATAGTTTAATTGGAATGATTTTGGATATTGATGAGAAGACTAAGGATAATTCAAAACCTCACAAAGACTTAAAAGATATGAATATAAGGTAGGATTTTCTCCCATATATTGTGAATGGAAAGTTAGAAGTCCCTATTCCATGTTTTACTTTATCATCTGAGGAAAAAAAGAGGTTTTGTGAATTCTTAAAAGAATTTAAATTTCCAGATGGGTTGTGCTCAAATATTTCTAGATGTGTGAATGTTGATGAGCGTAGAATTGCTGGGTTGAAATCTCATGATTTTCAAGTATTTTTACAAAAAAATCCTTCCTCTTGCAACATGTGAAATTTTCCAAAGGATGTATCTGGGACATTGATCGAGCTTAGTATATCATTTAAGGAGTTGTGCTCTAATGTTTTAACGGTAGAAGATCTGAAGAGGTTAGAAAATCATATTGTTGTTACACTATGTAAAATGGAGCAGATATTTATACCATCATTCTTCGATGTAATGGTACATCTTCCTGTTCACCTAACAAACCAAGCAATTCTTGGAGGCCCTGTGCAATATAGATGGATGTATCCAATTGAGAGGTGATTATGTTTTACATAATTTTTTAAATTTCTATGTTTTATATTTTCCTTTGTTTCATAGGTTTCTCCGAACATTAAAGTCATATGTGTGGAAAAAAACCGAGCAGAAGGTTCAATAGCTGAGATGTATATCACCAATGAATGATTGTTTTTTTGCTCAAGATACATGAAGGAGAATGACACTATATTTAATCAGCCACGATACCATGACACTAGAGAGACAAAAATTTCATCTCAATATATAGTTTTCAAATATATCGGGAAAACATTATATGTAGGCACAATCATTAGCCTTAGTGTTAATGAATGGCAGCAAGCTCATAAGTATGTTCTTGAAAATTTAGATGCAATATTACCGTTTATAAGGTAACTTATATTTATTTAGCTACATTTTTACTTGACTTGATGTTATGTTTTCCAATTTTAAAATAAATATTTTTTTAGTGAGCACAAACAACTAATATAAGATATGGGTGTTCACAATATTGAGGCGCACCATAAAACGTTCTTCTTTGAGTAGATGGAGAGTCGGGTAAGCTTTTAAATTACTCTAAACTAATTCAAACTAAAAAAAAGACCATTGTTGTAACGCGTGGGTCCACTGCCCAAGGCTCTAGTAGAGTTTTAGGAATGACGACTGGCCCTACAAACCACCACTAGCCTTAACTGCACACTTTGTCCACACTGACGTGTAAGCCAGGATCAACTTCCCGACTGGTCACCCATCCTAGTACTACTCCAAGCTGAGCACGCTTAACTATGGAGTTCTTTAGAGATGGGCTCCTGGAAAAGGAGGTGCACCTTGGTGATATGGGTAGTCTAATCAATCCTTTTAAGATCATGTTATCCGAGGCCTCAAATCCTGGGACGTTACAATCTCCCCCACTTAGACTCTTGACGTCCTCGTCAAGTCTTAACTATATGACCTCATAATCTTACCCCATTTCAGTGTAGACCCAGAATGGCCCATGGACACCCAGCTCCCATCCACGACTACCAGCGCAAGGGCGGCTCCATCTCGTTTCTACGAATAGCCCTTTCCAACTTGCCTGGACCGCACGGCTCAAGACTGGCATGTCACATGCCCATGTGGGCCCCACCTACTGGAGGGGAATTTGCTCTGATACCATTTGTAACGCCTGGGTCCACTTCCCAAGGCTCTAGTAGAGTTTCAGGAATGATGACTGGCCCCACAGACCACCACTAGCCTTAACTGTGCACTTTGTCCACACTGACGCGCAAGCCAGGATCAACTTCCCGACTGGTCACCCATCCTAGTACTACTCCAAGCTGAGCACACTTAACTATGGAGTTCTTTAGAGATGGGCTCCCGGAAAAGGAGGTTCACCTTGGTGATATGGGTAGTCTAATCATTCCTTTTAAGATCATGTTATCCGAGGCCTCAAATCCTGGGACGTTACAATTGTGGTTAATGTGTATTTATTTATTATGTTAGGTGATTCAATTGCATACACAAGGCAGAGTGGACGATGAACTTTTAAGTTTAGTTCGTGGTCCTGATAAAGAGGTGTTAACTTTTATAGGTCTAGACATAAATGGATTTTGATGGCATACTGAAGATCGTGATGATAGGTTAACAACACAAAACAGTGGTGTTCTTATTAAAGTAGACTCCACCAACGGACCATTTATCTATTATGGTGTTTTGATTGAAATTTTAGAGTTGAGATACACAGGTGGAAGACGAGCTCAGATTTTTAGATGTGAGTGGTGGGACATGCATAATGAAGGAAGAGGATTTGAGTGAAAAAAATACAGTCTTGTTAGTTTAAATACACATTGCAAGTTGAAAACCAATGAACCATTTATACTAGCATGCCAAGCAGAACAATGCTTTTATGCATGCGACCTTTCCAAAAGTAATTGGATTGTTTCTACGGAATCACCACCACATGACTTGTACAACGTGACACATGGAGATGAAGCTGTATTGATGATGAAAGTGCATTTCAAGAAAACACATCAAAATATCTGCATCACCATTCCCCTCGGATGCATTTGATGTTTCAAATTGGAAGAGGCATGATGTAGTGAAGTCTTTGTCCATGAAATCTGCAAAGAAAAAAGGATGGATGGAAAAAGATAGAGACCATACATGGGAGACATTGAACTGAATTTATAATTTTTTCATCTGTATTTTCTTTATAGATTTTGTTTAATTTAACTAATTTCTTTGTGAACATTGATGGATGTTATTTCCTTTGTGTTATCTACCATTTTGTGATTTTAATTAGCAAATGCTTATAAATGTTGCCTTTGATTGCTTCTTTTGATATTTTTTTGGATCATTATCCTTTTAAATAATCTGATGAGATACATGTAGGAAATATGGTCAATCTGTCTAGTACCCACAAACAACTTGTAGGTAATTATGAGATTCTAATGGCTGGCCAATATAGCAAGACCCAAAGTAAGTAATTTATGCTATATTTTTTAAATGTTTCAATTGAATCTCATTTGTAGCTTGCTAAATTTTAATTATGCAGATCAGTTAAAAAAGCAAAGATTTATCCATAATTTTTTCCAATTAATAACTTCATCTTTGTAGAAAAATATATTGATGAGATTGCACAAAAAAGTGCATGCATGTTGATGGCTGGTCCACGGAATTCATCCAGCAACAATCCAAGTATAGTTTTTAAATAAATTAATATATATGTCTCTATGCATACAATAGTATAAAATTATGTTCATGAAATGTAGCTAAATCTAGCAACAATATTCAAAACCCTCATCAAGTTGAAGATTTTGGTCTTGTAAAAGAAAAAAATGGGGCACCATCCCTTCCTCCCCTGGGAGCAAGTCCCATTCAAATTTCTCAAGAAAAGAATGAAGATGCCCTACATTATGGTTTTCTTCAACAGATTCAAACCTATAAGGACTTTTTGATGAGAAAGATGAGTGAAGGTTTATTAGTTGTTGACTTCTATATTTTAGTTTTAAGGAAGAAGTATGTGTTCTTTATGCTAACTTCTTCTTTCCCTTTTCTTTTAGAAACACTAGCCCTTGACAATTTGCAAAAACATTCACATATGTTGATGTCTGGTCCAAGAAATCTATCCACTCAGAATATTGGTGATAATTTGACTTTGTATGTTTATAATTAATACATAATACCTTTTAAGAATTATGTTTTAGCAATACTTGTATAAAATGCAGTCAACAACAGCCCAAAAAATTGTAGTTTGCATCAACGTGAATGTTCTGGTGTTTCGAATGAAAAGATAGGGTCATCTCTACATGACAAGTAGTGCAAAGCTCCTCTAAATGTGCATGCTACAAAAGCTCAAGTTAACATTAAATCTGCATTTTATATGTATGTATATATATCATATATTTTTGCAAATATTGATAAAGTTAAGAATGTATATCAATTCAATATGAAGATGAGGGATTGTCCATGAATAATCTTAGAGAAGATTACATGAACAAATATGAAGTTGCAGTAAGGCAGAAAAATACTGGCAACAGTGCTATAAAGTCTCAAAATGCTTGGCAGACTACTGAACCAACTCAAAATCTGATCAAGAATAACTCTGGTGATAATTTGACTTTGTATCTTTACATGTAGAATATATTTCCAATGTATACATAATGCTTAACACATTTTGGTGTTGTAAAAGACAAAAAAGGGGCACTGAATAGGAATGGTTTCTCTCTACACGACAAGAATTGCAAAGATCCTCCTAATGTGCATGCTAGAAATAATCAAGGTAATATTAGAATTTCAATATTTGTTATATGTGTATGTTTATCCTACATATGTATATATTGATAGTTCCTAATGTATGGTTGTTCAATGTGTATAGGAAGGGCATGCAGTAAAATTTAGCCACAAAGCATGTAATCCTTCGCATCAACTTGAACATTTTGGAGTTGCAAAACAAAAAAGAGGGGAACAGGACAATGAGGATGTTTCTTTAAATGTGAAGCAACAAGAAACACCTCCCATTTCACATGCTAGAAAACTTCAGGCTAACTATCAAATTTTGAATATTCAAGTATTGTTTGCTTTTCCTATGTGTATGTATATATTGTTATAGATTTGAGTGTATTCAACTTCACTGTGAAGATGGAGGATTCACCATGGATGATGTTCCTGAAGGTCACATAAAGGATGATGATGTTTCAGTAAGGTGAACAAACACTGGCAAGAGGATCTTGAGGGGTCAATACGTTAATAATTACTCTAACCAAGCTATTAAACCACTTCATAATTTGACCAAAAAGAATACTAGTGAGAACTAGACCTTGTTTGTACATAAGTAATGTAAAAAAGCTTCTACATAGACAATATTTTAACATTAGTTTTTATTAAATGCAGTAAATTTTGGTAGCAAAACTTGTAATACACGTCAATCTAAAAATGCTAATGTTGGGAAAGGTACAAGGGGGTCATATAGTGGTGAAGGAAATTATCTACATAAAACGCCATGTGTACCATATCCTATTGTGTGTGATAGAATGGATCGTGGTAATTTTTTTTTTATATGTGTTCATTTGTCTTACAAATATGTTTTACTGATTAGATTCCTAATATTTGGTAGCTCAACCTCAAGAGGAGGATATGGTCACTTATAAAGTTCTTGAGGGTTCAGTGAATGATGATGATGTACCCATAAGGCAGGCTAATGTTAGTAATAGGTTTTTGAGGTCCCAAACCTTAGACATTCACTCACAACCAGATACTGATCCAAATCAAGTTATGGAAGAAATGGATAGTCATCATGGTAATACTTCATTAGTTCTAGCTTAATTATGAATAAGGTATTCATTATTTTTTTCATGTCTTAGATCAACTGAAGAGAAAGAGGGTTAAAGGGAAAACAAAAATATAAGTTTCATGTCATTTAGAAATGGCAGTGGAGCTAAAATAAAGATAGAATTTAATTCTGAAGGTAATCCAATAATTAAAAGTCAAGCTCTTATGGCCAGTCGAGTTGAAGTTATTGTTTGTAGTTCTATAAATTCTCCTCTTAGTTATACAAGTTGGAGTTGCATGCCTAGTGAAAAGAAGGAGAAGATGCTCCAATTGATTCAGGTTTCATTTAGTTTCTAAGTGTTACTTCATTGACTAATAAATTTACATTTCTAATATTTTCTTAACTATTATGTAGGATGATTTTATCATTCATAGTAATGAGTTATTACCTGAGGAAAATGATCTTAGAAAATGTTCAATTTATCGATCATTGAATAAGGCTTGGCATGAATTCAAGACAGAGTTGTATGCTCTTTATCTGACATACGCCACTGATGATGAAGCTCTAAGAAATTGTCCTCCAAATGTAACAAAATTAGATTGGGAGTTTCTTGTGAAAAAATACTAGAAAAGTGACTATTTTTAGGTAAATATGAAATAAATTTGTGAGTCCAACAATGATCTACTCTCTTGATTATGGATATTTTCTTGGATCAATATTTTAAATTGATTTATATTTGTATCCATTGATCTTGTTTTATATTTATTTTCAAGGCTGCCAGTGCTCATAACAAGATCAGTCATTCTAAACAAGCAATGTTTCACTACACTGGAAGGACTCGACTTAGTTTTATAAAACATGAAGAAATGTGAAATTTGTTCTTATTGATATTCTTTTTTTAGTATAAGGTTATACTTCATATTACATAATTTATTATCATGAAATTACAAACTATCAATAACAATGGAGTTGTGCCAAGTCGAGTGAGGATGTTTGAAAAGACTCGAATGAGAAAAGACAAAAAGCTTGTATAGATGTTATTGCTGAAGAAAAGATGGTAACCATGATAATTGTTTTACATAATTCCAAAAAATTGCAAAATGAAAATTCTAACAAGTTAATTTGTTGTTTAGGCACAAATCACAGATCTGGTGTCTCAACGTGAACATGAAACAATTGAAAATAGTGATGATGAGATATGCTTGAAGGTCTTTGGACCTGAAAGATCACGCCATGTACGCATGTGGGGAAGTACAGTTGCATGTCATTTTTGATATATAAATCCTATGTATTTGAAGGAGATTGAAAAATATAAGCAACAAGTAAATGATGCACGAGCTAGAGTTAACAAGCAGAAAAAGTTGCAGCAGATGCTAGAGCTAGAGCTGAAAAGGCTGATCAAAAATCTAAACAAGCTCACACTTACATCAGAGAGTTATTTAATGTAATAAAGTCTAGAAGGATTACAGATGTCATGAATATTAACAACCCTAATGATGAGGTATTTCATAAATTTAATAATACATTTCTAATCATAGATCATATTATTAACAAAATTTCTTTACAGGTTTTGGTGTAAGATTGGAGTCCCTATTACTCATGGACTTATGGAACTCATTGTTTAGATGACACACTCATGTATTGAACCTCATAGATTATCATTTTTTTCTATTATCTTATTTGTAGATAATATATAAATGTTTTTAATTTAAGATTGGCAGTGTATTACCTGGCGACTTCTTTGTAATTAAGACAAAACTTCTAGTAATTGAAATTAAGAGGATGGTAATCAGTCTTTTAGATGACTAATTTAGGATCAGTCTTTTAAATATATATATATAGTCTTGTTGTTTCATCCATCAAGCTTAGTCATTTATAAAGAAGTGCATTGGTCCTTGATTTGTTGGGCTTTGGTTTTGATTTGGAAAATCTCTCACAAACTGGTTCATAGAATTAGTAAAGGTATTATATATGACCGGAATGAGTGCATGGTGTGGCTGGTTATGTTTTATATATTTGGAATCAAGTAGTAAATGTTTTGTAATTATTATTCAAGATTGATGCACACTTTCACTGGTTATTCAGTTATATTCTATTTGTGTCTTTTGTAGGATTCATAATTATGCAAGTTGGTGTGATCTACGAAGAGCACTATCAAGTCTTGCAAATGATTCTCCATCTTTCTAAGAATGAAGTCCTCAAAAACATCCATGGCCAGCAAGGAAAATATTCATCTAGTGAGTCTTTCCTATTGGTTTTGACTTACCAAGCAATACGATTTGTTCATTTTGTATTGAAACGTATAATTGTACATGATACACACACATGTTATTAGTGCACTTGGGGGATATACCTAAAGGTGTATGAAATTTCAAGAATTTAGTTTCATCTATAGTCATTAGTGAATCTTTTTATGTAATTCAACCACATTGATTCATATAATCTTCTACTTGTTTAATATCCTATTCTCATGCTTTGGTTTGTGCTTGCTAAATGATTACATGCATATGACATGTTCAGCTTTTTGATAGATAATTGAGTATATTGGCGAGCTTGTCAAGCCTCCATTTTCTTAGGAGAGCATCTTATATATGATCTTCTTGTGGTATGATCTATCCCCCATCTACAATATGACTAAAATAATATCACTTACACACTCACCAATTATTTTGAAGCTTATGCATCTTGCCGGTTAACTCTTTAACAACTTTCAAAATTTCATTGTTATCTTTTAAACATTAGTATCTTACCAATTAAATTGTTATGTTACTAGAGACTTCTTCATTTTTTACAAACATTCCCAATATTTTAATAGAAAGTAATATAACCATATTCCAAGTTTACCAATATATGTTTAGGCACTTTTTTGAAAAATGACGATTCTGGAAGACCAGCTGGACAAGATCGGGTGCAACAACTCAATGGGAGAGGACTTGGTGGTTATCCAGCTAGACCAGCTGGTCGGGAGGGTCAACAAATTTGGAAGACTAGTGAGCTTCGTCCCTCCTTGCCGATATTGTGATGGTTGTTCTTCTCCCTCACCCTTTGTATTTTGTTGAAGACTAGTGTTTCTTGTATTTTTCTTCAACAAACTCAACTTTATCCAACATTTAATCATGACATTTGTCTCCAGTTTGGTGATGCTCATTGCCGCTTTGTCGGACTACAGATGTATTGCTCCATGGAGTTTCTGTAGCTTCTCATATGTAAAATAAAAATAGAGGAAATCCAACTAAAGATTGTATAGGTGAGCTATACATTTTATATATATGTCAATGTACCTCCTCCTTCCATTATCAAGTTAATCGTTACACTCAATTTTTTGTTTTCATAGAAGTAGGTGTTTGCTTCTTATGGAGGGGATGATTGCAAATTCAGGAAAACATTTGGATTATGATTGAGTCTTACATTTTTTAGAGCCTATAACAGGTATGAACCCCTTCAGTATAACATGTAGGCAAACGACATTCTCATTGTGATCCATATAAGTACTTCGTAATATTGACAGTATCATTTTTTGGTGATTGCTAGAAATTTCTTTTCTCCAAAACTGTCTTGAGGACTTTTAGTGATATCCTTCCTTGGATTTGAACCTACTCTTTAGTCTATTGTTACATATTGTTAACGCTTAAAATACAAGAAAATAGTGTTGAGGGTCAACAATTGTGAGCATAACAGCCTGCCGAGATGTTATCTTTTGAAAAACTCAAGGTAAGTCATTATAAATTGTAATGTATGTATTTTTCTCTCTCGGATTGAGTATTTGTGGATATTCTTTGAAGTCTATGTATAATCACGAGTCCTTTAGATTTCTATTGTTTTCTTCATGCTATGATAGGACACTTCTGGCCTATTCAGAAGAAGCTGTAAGGTCAAGCTTCACTTTGGTCGAGTATGGACATGGAATTATTTGTGAGGATTTCCTGGCCAATTTGAGTGTGCTTCTTGTGTTGTATTGTTCAAATGTTGTGTTTCTAGCTGCTAAGTTTTAGGTTGAATGCTCTGGCCAATCCAGCGTGACTGATTTTCTTTGTGTGAAGATGTTTTTAGGTGGGTGTAGATTTGATTTACTTATGATATCATATGGTGCTAATGAGATGGATGCATGTTGTATTTATGGAAGTGCATGGTTATCTCTTCCTTATATCATGCTAATTTCTACATTGTTGATTGCCTACAAGTTAATGGAGTTACAAGCTAGTATCTAATTTCCTCCATGTTAGGGACATGTTGTTCCTCAACTTGTGTTCAATGGGCATTTGATATATTTCTTTGAGTGTTATATAGGATTTATTTTCCTTTCAAATACTCCTAATTTTCATTTTTATTTTTTTTGCTTTTGATGAATATATGTCTAAATATTTGCTTAATGAGTTGCTAATTCACTTTATGTATGTCCCATGTTATAAAAATGTAGGGAGTTTGTCTTTTTCTGAAAATGATCTCTCTTTTTTGTCAGACATGAGATCTCCCATGAGTATTATTTTTTATTTTGTCGCAATAATGTCAGAGCTCAATGAAGATACAAATGATTGGCTTTATTTGAGAGAGGGATCTTTCATTCAAAGGTAACTCTTTTTGTTAAGACAAAACTTCTTGTAATTGGTATTAAGAATATTGTGATCAGTCTTTTAGATGGCTGATTTAGGATCGGTCTTTTATAGACTAATATAGCCTTGGTTGTTGCATCATCAAGCTTAGGCATGTATATAGGACTTAGGTCTGGCTGTTATATTATGCAAAAAGTTATTCTTGTGCAGGAGGCTTACTCATGTCCTTGTCTCATGTTATGAAATTTTCATTAGATGCTCTTCTCTTTCCAGGAAGATATGTTTTTGTGGGTTCTACCACTAAGAGCAGAAGGAATGTGTGTTTTCATCTTTGGTTTGTTGGGATCTAAATTTTATTTAGAATATTTCTCAAAAACTGGTTCCTAGAATTTGTAAAGGTTTTACATAAGAGTAGAATGAGTGCATGACGTGGTTGGTTATGTTTTATATATTTGTAGTCCAGTAGTAAATATTTCATAATTATTCTTTAAGGCTGATGCTTTTGTAATGGTGTCTAGGGAGCTATTGGCAGAAATCTCCATGGTGTTGGGAATGAAAGAGGAGGCACTGCTCCATCTACACAGCAAGGTGAAGCAAGTTGTGAGACTAAACTACTATTTTCCCTGTTGCACACTTGAGAAATTCATGGGTATCAGGCCGCATTCAGACAGCAGCTCCATAACTGTCCTCTACAGGAGGACCAACTGTGTGGTCTCCAGATTAGGCATGGGGGAAGGTGGTTCCATCGTGCCAATACCTGGGGTGCTAGTTGTCAACATAGGGGATGCCGTTGAAGGACTTGCAAGTAGGAATCATTGGTGGCATGGTTATTCTAGCATATTAAACAATGACCTATTGTGAACACCAATTGATGTTTTGCAGATATGGAGTAACAGGCGGTACAAAAGCATAGAGCATAGAGTTGCATTTCATGAACACAGAACGAGGATGTATGTAGCGACATTTGTCATCTCATAGGAAGATATGCACATCGGTCCACTCGATCAGTTGGTCTGTGATCAACGCCCAACCATGTATAAGAAGGTGAAATATCTAGATTACCTTAGGAGCACCTTCACGCGGAGGATAGAATAGAATATATTATTGCATAATCCTCTTTTATCTTGATCTCTTACTTCCAGATATTGGATTCTATCTATACTGATTGCATCTCTTTTTGCAGTGTGTAGGATCATCATGGGATGAACTTAAACACATATGGAAGGCTGTTGGTCTCCTCATAAAAGTATCTTTACCTTTATGGGTATGGATTGAGTTTTCAAACAACTTATTGTCATGGGCCTTTTGTCTATTCTGTAATATACTTCTCATATGTGTATTTTATTAGTGACATGCACTTATGATTGTTAGTTTGTTAATGGTTTACATCAACGTAAGCATCATATTTAACTCATGCCCTAGGAAATATGTAAAAGTTGTCATGTCTGACCTTGAGGTCTGGTGTTCTTAGTATAAAAATAGGTAATTGATATAGTATCAAACCACCTAGTAACCTTGTCTCTACATTTGTGAAACTACTCATACACATATGCGAGACTAAAAGTGTGCATAGGGTGGTGCCTAAGTAAACTAAACTCCCTCATACATATAGTCTAAATGATAAACTATCTTGCAATTAGAGGCCTAGTATATTATATATGATAGAATTTGTCTTAAGAACATAATGCTATCTTTTATAGTTTACATGGTACTATGGAAATATCACATTATACATCTAGGATAGAATAGAATATATTGATGTCATCCTTCATCTAGAGCTGTAGTATTTCTTTTGTATTGTTTACCCCCTTTCATTAGTCTTTTAACCTCCTTGCTTTCTTCTTAGACTTCTTGCTAGACTTGGCCCTTCACGCCCCATTTAGTATTCCATTTCTTTGTTATACTTATATGCTAAAGTATTGCTTGTCAGTGTTTTATTTGCAGATCTCCTTGATGAGTAATTGGTGCTCCTGAATCAATATATAAAAATGAGCCTTGCTAGATCAGAGAAGGTGATGGGTCCTATAGTTGTATTGTAGGTCCCCCTTCCATTTTGAAGACATAAAAGGATGTATGTGTCTTCTACAATCTGTCACGATGTTGCTAGCTGGTAATAACATACTGGAGGAACACATGCTTCTGTCGGCTTGCATCCCCCTCCGCCACCAAGGCCTACCCCACGTAATACATCCTCGAGGCCATATAGCCATCGTAAAGAGATAAAGCTATTCAGCCAAGTTTTTTAAGATAAGAGATATGCTCTTGGGCGGCTCCATGAGACTGTTGTGTACAAATTAAATATCGTATCAACAGCTAAAAGACAACTGCTACTATATGTAGTTTATGCATGATGTAGTGTTTCCATTAAATAAGGAACACATGCAAACTGTAATATATGTGCAGTGATTAAGAACCTGATGAGTTAGAATGGGTTTTATGTACCAAAATACAATCAGTTATATGATATTTCATCTTTGAAAGTATTATTGTTTTATTCAATTATGATTCTACACAATGTCTTTACTATATATGCATATGTATATATATGCATGTATGTATATTGTTAAAATGTTTTTGTTATAAAACTATAATATTCTGGTGTCGCATGTGTGGGTGGTGACCTTTGTCCTCCCCACCGCAAGGTGTGTCCATTTGTGCCACCTAGCATGTGCTTTGCCCGGGCCAGCACATGCCCAACACATGCCACCCTTATAGAATCATGCGCCCATGAACACCTATTTTTTCCCAGTTGTAGGTGCCCATATGCCCATTCATGCCTTCTTGAATATTGTAGATTTGTGCGCACAACACTTTTGTCCATTTTCAGCATATTAGAATGCTAGCTTTGACACCATTTTCCGACCATTTCTATTTATTCCCGGCATGGGTGTAATGTCATTTTTGATACTATTCCTGACAACTTCTAATATGTCGTAAAACTTTTGGCGGCATGCTTTTCAACGACATTTTTTTGGCATATTGAAAAATGCCAGATAAATACAATACTGACATAAATATGGAGTTTTTACAGCATTTTGTTATGCTGGGAAACTTAATATTTGTTGTAGTGGACTATCATCAAATAATAATCACTGGGAATGTACAACATTGAGCTCTTTGCAAAGCTTTAGCTTGTCACATTTCACCACCTTAGTTATCATGTCAGATGCATTTTTCCAATATGGATCTTTTTTTGAGTCAAAAACTTTTTATCAATCACATCACAAAGTCAATGATATCTCACATCAATGTACTTTGTATGTGCATGATGCATTGTGTTCTTGTTCAAGTTAATAGACTGACTATTACAAAAAATAGTCAGATCAACCTGATTCATACCCAGCTCACTCAGAAATCTTACAATCCAAAGTATTCTCTTCCTACTTCTGTTACTGCAATGTACTCTACCTATGTCATATAAAGTGAAGTACACTTTTACAACCTGGACTGTCAAGATATGATTTCCCCTACAAAATTTAAATGTACCCAGAGTTAGACTTCATGTGATCAATGTCACATGTCATGTCAACATCAATGAAGCCTTTCAACATCACCAAACATCAAACACATGTTGCTTGTGCCTTGTAAGTATCTGAAGATCCACTTGACCGTCTCCCAATGATCTTTCTAGGGTTTGAGAAAAATATGCTACAACTCATACTGCATGAGTAATATCGGGACGAGTACAAACCATTATGTACATCAAACTTCCCATAACATAAGAATAGGAAATCTTAACCATGTCCTCGTTCTCATCACCAGCAGATGGTCACGACTTCTTTCTTAGCTTGAAATCACATGATAGTGGAGTACTCGTGGCTTTGGATTTTCTCATGTTGAACTACTCCATAATCCTTTGAACATAGCTCTCATGTGACAATCACAATATGTGATGCTCTCTGTCACGTGTAATCTATATCCCCAAAATCTATCGTGTTGGTCCCAAATTCTTGATCTCAAAGGCTTTGGAAAGCTTTGCCTTCTGTTTCTGATCAAATTGACATCATGTCCCACTATCAACATGTCATCCACAAAGAGTAGAAGAATAATGAGCTTATTATTTAGAAACCTCCTAATTCAAATGCATGGATCTACACTTATCTTCTGATACTCGTGACTCTACATGAAAGAATTAGTTTTCTTGTACCACTTCCTGGGAGCTTGTTTCAATCCATAAAAACTCTTCTTCAATTTGTAGACTAAGTGGTCTTTCTCCTTCACTTGAAAACCTTTTGGATACTCCAGGTAGATCTTTTCAACTAGGTCACCATGAATAAACATCATCTTAACATATATTTTCTCAAGCTCTAGATCTAGTCTAGCAATCAAGCCTAGAACCAATCTAATAGAAGTCATTTTCATAATAACAGAAGATATCTTATCAAAATCCACCCCTAGTCTTTGACCAAAGCCCTTGAAAACTAGTTTGGATTTGTATCTGATATCTTTGTTGTTTTCAACTCTCTTCATCCTATAGACCTAATTGTTCTTCAACACTCTTCGACCTTTGGGAAGCATCACAATCTCATAGGTACCATTCTTCTACAAAGAAGACATCTCCTCTACATTGTTGGATATCATTGTGCTCTCTCTGTATGAGTCTAATGTCTTGATATGTCTCCAGCTCCCCCTGATCAGTTAAAAAAATATACTTAGATGATAGATATCTAGATGAAGGATGATGAGCTCTGATAGACCTCCCTAATTGATGGTCTAAGGACTCTACGTGGTGATAATCTTGTTCCCCACCCAAAATTCTCTGACTGTGAATCTAAGTCACTCAATGGTGTGTCTGGAATAGGAGAACTCGACGTGCTCTCACTCTAGTGCATAGGGTGATCATGATTCTTTTCTTCATCATCTGAAGATTGCACTTGTGAGGAAGATAAAGAATCCTCATACCCATCATCAAAAGAACTCTCACATGATCCTACAACCTCTTTATCATCATTCTCAAGCTCTGTACATATCTGATTTTCACAAAATGTCACACCTCAACATCTGCTCATGGTCTTTTTCATAGGATCCCATAACATGTAGTTAAATTATTGATCTTCATAACCAAGAAAGATACATGGAACCACTTTATCATATAGATTTTGCCTCTTTTTCTTTGGAAGATATGCATAATCCTTGCACCCAAATACTAACAAATGAGCATAAGAAGCATCCTTTTATGTCCATACCTTCTCATGTATATCAAACCTCAATGAAACTGATAGAGATCGATTAATCAAATAGCAGGAAGTTCTCACTTTCTCACCCCAAAATGTCTTTGGAAACTGTGCAGTCTACAACATGCATCTGACTTTCTTCACTATGGTACAATCCTTCCTCTCAGTTGCACCATTGTGTTGTGTTGTGTTGGGATCTATCATCTCATTTTGTATGTTGTGATGTGCATAGTATTCCTAGAACTCCCTAGACGTGTACTCTCCTCCATTGTTTGTGTGGACACACTTCAACCTTTTCTTTCTCTTTTTCTACCATGGCATGAAATTTCTAAGAATACTAACAAACATTACTCTTGGTCTTCGGCAACTAGACCCACACCTTCCTAGATGCATCATCAATGAATGTGACAAAATACATGTTGCCACCCAGTGAAGCCACCTAAAACAGACCGCAAACATCTGAATGAACTAACTATAGAATATTTGGTTCACCTTTGATCTTGTCTTGAAAGAAACTTGTTGATGATTTCCCATCTAACATGAATCACATGAGCTAAGACTAGTACCCTTGCCAAAAGAAATCAACTCCTACTTTAATAGCAACTGCAGGCCTTTCTTACTCATGTTTCCTAGCCATATTTGTTATAGATCTTGCTAGTGATCCTCAACTACATGTATACCACCACCTTTGAGAACTTTAAGATGGATCTTATAACAATGTGAAACACAATTTGTCTAGTACAATAACCAAATCCCTTTTTGTGATTTTACATTTTCCACCACCAAAATCCAGACGACATACTTATCTATCAAAGAAAGAATTAGATATCAAACTCAATCGCAAATCTAGAACATAACAAACATCCTTTAGGGTGAGGGTGCAATCAAAACTTGTCTAAACATAAATGTCACCAGTCTTGATAATTCTAGAGAAACTAGAATTTTCCATATTCAACCTCACAAAGTCTCCCTTGCTATATGAAGTGAAGAACTCCTTACTAGGTGAAGCATGGCAAGAAGTTATATTATCCACCACCCACTAAGAATCATCATCTTGACCATGGAAACACTACTCTTGGACCATTAAGACCATATTGTCAACATCCTCCCTTTCATCTGAAATTGTCACTATAGTAACATTTTCATCATCTTTCTTCTCTTTCTCTTCAAACTCATGTTTCCTTTTCCAAACCTTGCAATCCTTTTCAAATGACTCATTTGGTCATAGTGCAAGCACCCTTCACTTTTCAACTTGGATCTACCATGAGACTTCTCGAGGTCCTAGGACTCATCGTCCATAGTCTCTCACTTTGTCAATGCCCGTACTCTCTGTGAGGTGCACCTCTAATTTACTATTTCCCAAGGCTCATTGTCAAGTCTCTTCATTCAGTAGACTATTGTTCAATGATCATGTACCAACTTGTCTTCCTCTGTAGAATTATTGATTGTAATGAGCATCTTCCAATTTTTAGGTAATGATCTCAGAAGAAGTAGCGCGTGAAGTTCATCATCAATAACCATATTCATGGACCCCAATTGGTTTACAAAGCTTTGGGATTCATTCATGTTCTTGGCAATGCTTGTACCATCCTGGTACTTTAGGTTCACCAACATCCTAATAAGGAAAGATTTATTTGTGGCATCTTTTTGCTCATATAATGCCTTGATCTTTTTCTACATGTCTTTGGTATTTGTCTCCTCTAATACATGATGGAACACAAAAATGTAAAACCTCTTTTGCATTGTTCTCATGGTCTTTCTATTTATCTTTTCCAATCTGCATCAGACTTCCATGGCTTATGTCTCTCTATCAGACCATACAAATCCTTACAATATAGAATATCCTCCATCTTGCATTTCCAGATCTTCAAATTTGTTCTCATCAACTTAATCATCATTGAATTATATTCTTCCCATCTAGATCTGGATGTGCCCAACCTGGCTTCTGATAACACTTGATTGGTTTACTGATGGGAAATATATGCACATATATTATGCAACCACAATGCAATGAAAAACAAATATATACATAAGTGTTACCGAAGAGAATGTACAACTAAGATTATAACCACAAGTACATAGAGGGGAAAGAAAGACCACATTTGATGTGTGAAACCATCAAGATGTGCAAAGGAAAAATCACAAGACCAACCACAAAAAAATCTACTGTAAGAATCAAAGATACAAATTTTTTTTTTGAGTTTTTACCCCAAATTTGAGATAATTTACCAAGAAGAAGAATTAAAAAGATATCAAACCATAGAGAGAGATCCCTAAAATTCTACCACACTGAACTTCCCAGTAAGATGCCATCTTCCACAAAGTACATAGCAGTAGATGGTCTGAAGAAGAAACCCAGATGTCTTGATAGTTCTACTTCGCTTTGTTTCTTGTTCCTTTTCTTTTTTTTCCTTTTTCCTTTGCATTTTTTCTCCTCCATCATGATTAACATATCAAAAAAAATAGCCTTTATGGAACAAACAAAAAATGTAGTTTTATATATTTTTGTTGTGTCAAAGATCTACAACTACAACATTAAAGTCTAGAACAATTATTACGTCGATGGAAGCGGAGTGGGGGGCAGCGGCGGAAGGCGATCCAGGAGGAGCTGTGGGAACGGCCTTTACGGAGGCCAGGAAGGCTTTAGAAGAGGGGTGCACGACAGGATGCGATCCACATCATGATCAGAGCAATGTTAGACAGCCCAGAAGTCCGGAAAAGGAAAGAAGAGGCGGCGCTGGCACAAACCTAGATACGACTGCCATGAACGCAGACAAAATATGCATCCCTAATACCGGCATTGAGTTTGAGTATGGAGGCATGAGGGGACCATCTCAGGAGGGGAGTCAAGTCGGGATGGATCCGAAGGGTGGCGGCGGTGCGCAGATCCCATTCGTTGCAGGAGGAACACACCCACTAGGGTTTTTCCCACCGCTCGTAGGCAGCAGTAAGGAGAAGCAGAGCCCCTCCATAACCCAATCTGCAAGTGTATGGGGACAGAAAAAATCTATAGAGTCGACTGCAGCGGCGACGCACGGACCTACCGATCTCTTTCTTAATAAACTGTTCGAAGAACACCTTGATCCGGAGGCGGTCAATTTGTACATGTCTGATGGACAACCGGAAATAACAATAGACCCCATGTATGAGGAATTCCTTGTTCGACCGTGGCAATATGCGGTAGTAGTGAAGGCCATGGGAACACAACTAGGGTACATGACCCTCAAAGATCGACTCCGAGCCATGTGGAGCCTAGTTGGTAAGTATAACATTTATGAACTGGACATGAATCACTTTGTTATCCAACTCTCATGTCGTCGGGACTACGACATGGCAACGACGGGAGGCCCATGGAAGATATTCGGATGCAACCTAATTGTATGGGATTGGCATCCTTCTTTTATCTCCTCTGTTGATTTACCACGAAAGATTGTTTGCTGGGTCAGGATCTTGAACCTTCCTTTACATCTTTACGTTCAAACCATATTCAATTTCATAGGCAAGGCTCTCGGTAGACTGGTGAAAGTTGATGAACACACTATCAAACGTACAAGAAGCAAGTTCACACGCCTTGCCGTCGAGCTTGACACCACGTCCGAGTTGGCGGCTAGTATTGTAATCAATGGTCTGGATTTCGAAGTTGAGTATGAGGGATTCCCTTTTCAGTGTGCTAATTGTGGAGAGGACGGTCATACTTCTGTACAATGCTGAGCAGGAACCACACCACAGGAAGTGCAACGTAATAATACCGGCCCACCGGAAGCATCTGCTACTGAATCCGATAACCAGTGGAAAACACAGAAGAACCGGAGGGGATTTTAGGGGAAACAGCAGCCCAACAAAGCGCCTATGAGTTATGTTACCCCAACAAGGAATCAATTTGATAACTTGATAGCAGACGATGAAGATCCTGAAGAAGTTACGCACACTAGTCAAGAAGGAAAGAAGACGGCTGAAAAGCCTGTGGCACAAAAGAACCCTAAATTCTGGAGGAAGAAGAAGGCACCGGAGCAAATCGAAACGGCTGATCAAAAAAGGAAAGTCCTGAGGGACATCACAAACCAATCTCAACAAGCTAAAGAAAGTTCTACGCAGGGCGGGCAGACCAACAAAATCCCTGAACATACAGTCGTGAATCCGGCTATCGATGAGGTCATTGAAATCATCCCTGAGGATGTGGTGCCTGTGACCCGGGCTGCTACCACGCATACTACATGCAGTAGAACTAAAAAACGAGACAGTGATAATGCAGCGTCCGCATCTGCTATTCCAAGGAAATCGTCGGCAGGAAAGATCTTTAAGGGAAGTGGGACGAAGATGAAGAGAGCAGGCGTTGCTAAAGCGGCTGTGGAGGGCATCCGGCGAAGCCCCAGGCTGAGAGGAAGTGCTGATAAAGAAAATAGCACAGACATGGAAGAAGAAGCAGAAAATCGTTGCGAAGAAAATAGGGAGACCAATGACAACCATTCTTAACTTCCTCTTTAGAAGAAATCTGAATTACAAGCCTTGTGGGATGTCAAAATTGTTGTGTTGGAATGTGAGAGGTATAGGAAATGACGATACATGTAGAGTTCTCAAAGATCTTGTTTTCAAACACAAGCCGGCTATTACTGTTGTGCTAGAACCTCGCATCAGTGCGGACAAAGCTATTCAAACCATTAAAAAGCTTGGGTTTCCGAATTCGCATCGTTCTGAAGCTCGGGGCTATTCGGGTGGGATATGGATCTGCTGGGATGCTGTTGTGTGCGATGTGCAGATCCTCAAGACACACCGTCAATTCATAACCTGTCAGGTGAATAAATCTTATATTGCTACCTTCATTTATGCTAACCCCCACTTTCAGGTCCGCAACCTACTGTGGAAGCACTTGAACGATATGGGCAATAGCTTCACTGAGCCGTGGATAGTCGCTGGCGATTTCAACCCTACCATCTCACTGTCTGAAACTGTTGGATATCAGACTTACAACCATCGTGAGGCCCAGCTCTTCTCCGCTACTATGCTCGATGCAGGCCTCACTGATCTTGGCTTCTCTGGACAAAAATTCACCTACAGGCATGGTGTGAAACAAAGCAGACTCGACTGAGGCTTGGCGAATTCTGAATTCCTCTCTGCCTTTCCAGATGTTGCGGTGACCCATCTTCCCAAGTTTGAATCAGATCATTGTCCTCTTCTTATTCAAACTAAGTCGGCTTTGCATAGGAAGCACAGATTTGTTACCAAAGCTTCATGGGCTCAGGACCCCTCGTTCTATCTTTGCCTTGACCGACACTGGAGTAGACACCTTCCTTTCCATGAGGCCCTTGAGCACGCAAGGCAGCATATCCATGTGTGGGATTCCGCGCGAAATAAGCAGAGAAAAGAAACTAAAGACAGGCTCTTGTGCAACATAAATACCCTTCAGACGAATATGGCTGTTCACTATGATGTTATTTCTGACAATCTTTGCACCAAGATGGAGGATGAGCTCAAAATGCTCCTGAAGCAGGAAGAAGAGGATTGGAAACAAAACAGCCACGTCAACTGGATTCGGGAGGGTGATTCAAATACCCGTTTCTACCAAGCCTATGTGAACCAGAGGAGGAGGTCCAATAAATGTCTAATTATCAAAAACCGGTCGGGGGACTGGATCACTAATGAAGATGACATTTTCCAACTGGTTACAGATTACTTCATCGAGTTGTTTACTTCTAATAGCAATACCTGCCAGCAACAAATTGATACTATTCCCGCACGGTTTGCTCCGGTGATAGGTGAGGATTATAGCCGGCTGATCGAACCTGTTCAGAAGGATGAGATTCTTGTTGTTCTTAAGTCCATGGACCCTTACAAAGCTGCTGGTCCAGACGGTACTTCTGCTCATTTTCTTTTATCCAACTGGCCAGTGATTCAAGATTCTATATGTACAACTGTTAAGGAGGCTCTAAGTGATGGCATGCTAAATGAACAAATGTGCAATACTACTGTGGTACTTATACCCAAAGTTCCTAAACCAGAACTTGCAAGTCAGTTTCGTCCTATCTCTCTCAATAACACCATCCTTAAGCTCTGTTCTAAAGTCATTGTTGAAAGATTGAAAAAATGGCTACCAGGTTGGATTAATCCAGCGCAAAGTGCCTTTGTCCCGGGCAGGAAAATTTCTGACAACATCTCTGCAGCTCAGGAAATTATACACTCTATGAAAAGGAAAAATTCGAAGAAGACAATGGCCATTAAAATTTACCTCACGAAAGCATATGATAGACTAGCTTGCAACTTCATTGAGGATACGCTGGAAAAAGTGAATCTTCCTAATAGCATGATTCATTACATCATAAGTTCTATCACCAGCGGCAGCTCTACCATTGCTTGGAACGACAGGAGTTCAACCAGCTTTAGACTGAGAAGGGGTCTTAGACAAGGCGACCCCTTAAGTCCTTATATCTTTGTGCTTTGTATTGAACGCTTAAGTCAGATGATTGAGGAGTGTGTCCACTCTAAAAGATGGCACCCTATACAACTGGGCAGGAAGGGCCCGTGGATTGCTCACCTCTGCTTTGCCGATGACATCCTTCTGTTTGCCAAAGCCAATATAACTAACATTGATACTATATTGCACTGTTTCAAGGAATTTGAGTTGGCGTCGGGTCAAGCGATCTCGATTGAGAAGACGAGGATTTTCTATTCCAAGAGTGTAACCCAGCAGGAAGCTATCCAAATCTGTAATCGAAGTGGGCTGCAACGCACTCAGGACCTGGGGAGATATCTAGGGGTCCCGAATCTCCACACATGGGTGAACAAGAAGACTTACAGCGATGTTCTTGATAAGGTCACAAGCAGAGTTAACTCATGGGCTGCTAAAACCTTATCCTTAGCAGGGCGCATATTCCTTGCTAAAAGTACTCTCGCCACCATTCCAACTTACATCATGCAAACATCCAAGCTCCCTCTGCAATTATGTGACAGAATAGATGGTGAAATCCGACGTTTCATTTGGAGTGGTGGACGGAAAAGGAGAGGGACACATCTCGTGTCTTGGGAAAGGCTAACGAGCAAGAAGATCCATGGTGGTCTGGGGCTTAAATCTATGCGGGACTGGAACCAGGCACTTCTTCTCCGCCATAACTGGGATATCTGGAGAGGAAGAAACACCCTTTGGTGCATGGCCATGCGTGACAAGCTGATGAAGAGCAATCCAGGAACCAATTCTAATTTGTCTCGATTGGCGAGAACTGTTCTGCAGATGAACTCCTTTATGCAGGCTAATACTTTCCTCTTCCCTATGAGTGGGAGCTACATTAATGTGTGGCATGATCGTTGGCTCCCAAGTGGCATCTATTTGAAGAACCATGTTAGACGAGATGTACCTGATGAGCTGCGTGACTTGCAGGTGAGCAGCTTAGTGAATGTGGAAGGTCAATGGGACCGGGACTTCCTTAATCTATGGCTTCCTGCAGGTGTAGTCAAGGATATTCTTAATATTCAACCACCTGTTGAGACTGAAGCTGAAGATATATACGTATGGAAGCTCAACGATGGGGGCAGTTACACAGCCAAGTCGGCCTATACGGCCTTGAGGGTGGACTCCGAGGTTAAAAGACCTGGACAGTGGTCTGTTATATGGAAAGCCCAGGTGGCGGCGAAGGTGAAGACGTTCATGTGGATCGTTGCTAATGGAGCCCTCCTTACTAACTGGAAACAGAGGAGACGGCGGATGACCACCAATGCTCTTTGTAGTCGCTGCAATACAGACGATGAAACCAGTCTCCATGCCTTGAGAGTCTGTGAAAAGGTGAAACCAGTATGGCAGCGTTTACTTGCTGGAGCTACGGCCGGGAATGGTGCGCCTATTGCATAAGACTTCTGGAGTTCATCAAATCTTGAGCAATGGATTAGCAGGGGACTCCGTTCTAGCGAAGCAACCAGAACTATTTTCCTCATAGCATGCTGGGTCATTTGGAGGCACCGTAACTTGGAGGTCTTTGAAACTACAGACACTCCGGTGCCACAACAGGTGAACAGGATTCTTTTAGAATACAGAAGAACTGCCACTGCTTGGGTTAGGAAAGAAGTCAATGAGAACCCAACAGCAATGATGCATCATAATCGCAGCTGGAGCGGACAAATGTTGATGCATGTGGACGCTGCCTGGAAGAAGGGCAAAGGCGCCATTGCTGTGATTGTCCAGGATTGCAATAATCAGTGGAAAGGAGGGGTAGGCCAGCTGATCTCAGCGGACAATCCTCTACAGGCCGAACTTATGGCCATTGCCCTTGCTGCAAAAATTATCAAATCTGTCAATTTGCAAGGCACTGCTGTGATCACTGACTGTTTAACGGCCATGAAGATGTTACAGGAGGATTATTGCAAGCATCCTAGATATGCAAGCATTATAAGGGGAATCCAACTTGTTCTGGGAGACAATGCGATTATCCAACATGTGGAGAGGAAGCAAAATGGAGCAGCTGATGCGCTGGCTAAGGCACACCTTCAAAAAACTTGCAGAATCAAGTATTATGATGTCCCTCCCAAGGACGTCATTGATACTGGACAAATTATGTAATGGTAGTAGTACTACCATATTTAATTCTATGCAAATAACTCACATCTGTAATTTGCCTTTGAATATGCTTGCACGGGGTGAGCAAGATGAATAAATAATCGCCCGACTTCCCTAAAAAAAAAAGATCTACAACTACATGAAGTGGGATTTATAATCCTTTGCGTGTGACAACAACAACCTCAAAGAGCTCTAATGGGTCTCCTTATTTAGGCTAAAAAGTACAGGCTGAACAAGGGGTTCTCTCTCTGTATCACTTTTTTTGGGCCCATATAAGGGAGACATGATGAATAATATTGCTCCCTGAATCCAAAAATAGGCAATTCTAAAAGTTGATTAAAAAAATAAATAGTTTGAATAACAGTTAGATTTGGTGGTGAACCAGACATGTAAACATAATCATGGACATTTGGGTCGGACCCAGTGAACCAATTAGCTGATGGACGATTGGATGAAGAGCAAAGGCATTTTGTACAGTAAAAATATATGCCACACATATATGGTGTGGTCTATATATATGTTGCTTCTACTCCTTATGTTCCTTATAACTTGCGGTACTTCATAACTTGTTATTCCATTAACATTTTATTGATGTTTAAAACCTAAATGGATATGCACAATGACAAGCTTTATTTTTTTCACTCGTGCTTCTTGTTATTGTTTGTTGCTTATTTTCTACCATTGTTGTTGTCACTCTCTACTGCTACTTTGATGTCACTTCCTATTTCTTTTGACTACCATCCTCTTCTATTTGTCTTCTTGGATTGTACCACAATGGATAAAGAACAAGCAAACTAGAAGAAGCAGATCCCCAAATAAGACAGAGAGGGATTCATGTGAGGGACCAATTGTCCCATTTGCTTCACCATTAAGAATAATGGTATTTATCTATATGTGTAATCACTATAACCTCTTTATTGATAGTTACGTCAAGATCAAGGAGTATGAAAATTGATCACTTTTAAGGGAACAACATGCTCAAGGATATTTTTGTAGAAGCATGTGTCCACCTTCCCAATAGGCAAGAGATAGACCGAACATAAGGTAGTGTTAAAAAAATCACTTTGTGTAATATATATTGATGAGTAACATTTATTCTAGCAGGAGGCATCCCATATGATTTTCAAGTGTTCATGTATGAGTTTTCAAATATATAGTAACTAGTTTTCCCATAATCATCAAAAAGGTTGATCATATGTTTGTTCAATATGTAGCCTTTAACTATACAAAACATAAAATTGCTAAAATTTCCTTTCTGCTTCAAGAAAATCTCACTTATATCTGAATAAGGTTTTGTCATGACCTTATGGAAATTACATCCAATACTCACTACATTTTGTATTATGCATGAACGGAGTGGCATATGCCTGCACAAAGTTTCACTTATGCATGTGTCAGGTATCCCATATGCAGTCAAACATTAATTTTTGTATGTGTTCCTTGGGTTTTTCTATCTGTTTGCACCAACTTTCTCAAATTTGATGCACTAAGTTTCTGATTGTTTGTCATGTAATGCTCAACTTCTAGGGGGTATGGAATAAACATAAATTCCATGTTTTATCAAGAACACAACATTAAATGATCAATTTTTGAGATGTATTATCTCATTTCTTACCTCAATTTTGACCAAGACAAATGTGGGGACCATACATTTTGATCAAAACTAGTGAAGCATTGGGATGTTCTTAGAATAAAAACAACCTAATCTAACAAATATCAAAAATTAAACAATTGGGATTGAAGCTCAAGTTGAAAAACACATTAATTTTTTTAACATCATCAATTAAAACACCAACTCATATTTAAAAGCAAGCACTAATTTATGAATCAACATTGTCATTGCATTAATTTAAACCATTCACAAAGTGAATCTACTAAAACCACATTGGTTTATTCTTATAATAATATGGTACATATTCAAAAGAAGAAACCTATATAAGACAATACCCACACCCATCCCAAAGAAGGTAATAGTACATGGACATCCATTCTAAAGTATACTTTTTTATATTTTCACATCTCAACCTTTAGGTTGTTTTGATAATGTCTAAAAATATGTGAAACTAGTCATGTGAGTCAAAAGTCCCAGTGAGTGGCAAAGCACCCACAAAGAGAGAGAAATATCATTATTTCAGAATTTGATAATTATTGATCAAGATTAACTCAAAGATAACACACCTGTAAGTTTCTGCATAAATTACAATTCTAGAAATCAGTCAAGTATATTTGAACAAGTAAATCATAAATAAATCGATCTAAAAGGCTAACAACAAATAAAGAACCTCAAACATTCATATGAATCTAATCGGTTGATTAACATATTTTACTTTTTGCTTAATGAGCTTGGGAATTACCCACCAATAGGGCTAGAAAAATCATACTCGACCAGACTAACCCGACCCAAATAAAGTGAGTTTGGGCCAAAGTGACCCCAAACCCAGAAAACCCAAAATTATTTGTTTGTCGGGTCTGAATTTGCAATTCTCTACTCATGAAACTGGATCGATCGGAAATTATATCAACTTATGTAAATATGTTTTCCATGTTATAGCCATATAAATATTAACACATACAGATTTAAAAGAAAGTTTAATAACTTTTAGTATATGATAGTTGATATAAGTCTTTCTTTACAAAATAATAATTACCCAAGAAATTATGCAGCAATTTTAGGTCTAACACGTTTGTATATTTGGGTTTTTTGGGTTTTTAATTCCATGTTTTTGGGTTTGCATTTAATATAGTATTTTGGATCCATCGGATCCATTGGGTTGGAACAAAAAATAGATATTTCGGGTACAGTTCGAGTAGATATGGACTGAATTATATTCAGATCGGATTTGGTTCAAGTACATTTGATCTCAACCTATTTGACCCAAAATAGGACCCGATAGTTGAGCCCTACCAACCAAGCTACAACTAACTAAAACTAGTCCCATTTTCTACATTATAAAGTCTTAGGATTTATCAGTGTCACTAAGACTTTCATACCTTCATACTATTCTCTATCGCATGACACATCCATAGTGTTCTTCTCCTTCAATACACCCAGGGGTTTTGAGAAACCAAGTCTCCAGGAAGCTAGGGTTCCAGGAAACAAGAAACTTGGGTCGCCATTTAGGGGTTCCAATCGTGCATAGAAGGAAAATCAAGGAACTCTTCCTCTCTCTCACTGAGAAACTTCATAAATAAATACATCAATGGAAGAACAACCTCCTTTCTTTAGCAATAAGGATCACTCTAGAAAGATCAGTGTTACAATCACAAGCATGCTATATTATGAAATTAATCCAACTCCCTCCATCTATCTATGATAAAATAGACCAATCAATAAGGAACTTCATCTAGAATGGGAGCACCAATAGACATCTCATCTTAGCTGCTTGGAAAAATGTAACGAAACCAAAATATCTTGGGGGCCTCGGCATTAAACGAACTAAGGAGTTCAATACATCCCTTCTGAGAAGATGGCATGGACCTTTCTGCAATGTAAGCACATCCCTTGGGTGGAACTCATGGTAGGAAAATACCTTAGCAGAGGACATCCAATCTCTAACGGTTCCCATCTATGGCAAAGTATTAATAGTCTTACCCCTATTCTCCTCAACAACTCAAGACATATAGCTATTTCTGGTCATGACACCCTGGTATGGATGGATGAATGGGTGGGGAATGGTCAGATGCCCTCTATCAAAGGAGGTCTAACCATACCGGATGATCTGCTCGACCTCAAGGTCTCAAGCCTGGTGATGGAAGACGGTATATGGCGCACCGATTTTCTTAACCAATGGTTCAACATAGATATTGTACATTCCATCCTGTACATGCAAACACCTAAGGACTCCTATGGTGAGGACACCCACATTTGGAAGCCAACTTTTGATGGGAAGTTTACGACCGGCTCAGCATATATCACCATAAGTCACTGGTTCGAGGAGGAACAACCCCTATTCAAGGCCATCTGCGCTACTCATGTACCACACTGAATCAAAACACATCTATGGCTTCTTCTCCATAGTCGGCTTCTTCTCCATAGTCGGATGCTCACAAACATCCTCAGAAACCATAAGAGAATGACTAAATATCCAAAATGCCCTAGATGTAATGTTGTAGATGAAGACTGTCTCCATGCTTTATGTGATTGCAATGTAGTGAGACTGACATGGATCAATCTTCTACCTCCTGAAGCCACATTTTTCTTCTCGTGCCCCAATGTTTGATCATGGCTTGAGTACAACCTCAAAGTTCTTCAGCAGGTCTGATTAGGATACGAAATTCTCAGTAGCTTGTTGGAGAATTTGGAATAATCACAACTCTTTCATCTTCGAACACAGGTCTATACTTCCATTGGTACTTGCAGTTCACTACATAGCAGAAGCTTCATCAATAACACACTCAATGTCTCAACCTCTCACCTATTCCAACTGCAGCCCATAGGAGAACAACATTGTTCCACCTCTATAAATTCGGTCCTCATCAACTATCATTCACATTGATACTGACATTTCAAGCAACGCTCAAACATTGTGCATCTCTGCCATTGCCAAGAATGATTCAGGAAACTGGATGAAGGGCTCAGCCAAACTATGCCCTAGATTAGATCCATTGGAAGGTGAACTAAAATCCATTCTACATGGAGCAGAATTAGTTATCCTCAAAAACCTCACTAAAGGCATGAAAATCTCTGACTCGTGTAATGTTGTACAGTGGGTCTCACACCAACAGGAACCTCCAGACAAATACCTAACACTTACACTGAAGATCAAAGAAAGCCTGGGCCAAGAAGGGATTGAGAAAGTAGTGCACCAAAGAAGAAACCAAAACAAGCTCACTGATGTACTGGCAAAGTTCTGTTTAAAGAAACCATCCTCAATACTGCAATGGAATGAATGTCCTCCTCATGGCCAGAAAATTTATCTTTCTGATATTCAGTTATTCCCAAATTTGTTCCAACGAAGCTCCTGATGTAACTGGCTTACCAAAAAAAAGACTTTCATACCTTGGTCTTTGTGAGGAACAATTGTAGGAGATTGATGGCCCACAACCTACTCAAATTGGGTCTCATGTTCTAGATACTCAGCATTGATCCCAAATAACAAAGTGAAACTAGAGACAATGATGTTATATGCTAGACTCCCTGATGTACAAATACATAGAAAACTGAGGTGTAACATAACATTTCCTCAAAGAAAAAACATGGAAAGACTGCTAAACTAAGCTAATGGTTGTTGCTAAGTATATGAAATCATGTGTTCTACTTTTGATGTCTAGGAAGTTGTGGATCACTCTAGAAAGTGAAGCTCCACCACCTCCCATGTAAAGCCACAACTTTAAAATTCTAAAAACCTTCTCAAAGCCTTTTGAATTGTTAAAAGTGAACTTGGTTCCCTTTCCCTTACTCTAGTCACTGGGGAAGTTCTATAGTGCTTATGATATACTACAACTATAATGAATTAGGATTTCATTAAATGTTAATGCACATTAGTCATTTATCATAATAAAATTCCATGTTAAAAGCTTATCTTATTAACTCCAGTCTTAATCTATTCTTGGATTGAGCATTATAAATCAATCACATGTATGAAGAAAGGAAATTTATAATATCCATTAAGGAAAATTATTATTTTTATTTCTAATCAAGTAAGCAATACCATTTGAATTACATTAATATCATATTTTTGTATAAATCCTTCTCATTGGTCCATTTTCCCTAATCAATGTTTAGGTTGCTTGTCCAAAATATTACTTCACAAGGTATTTACTGGTTTGAATATCAAAACAATCACATTCAATACTTCATTTCATTATTTTATTATGATTCATATTTCTAAATCTTTGATATCATTTCAAATGTGTATGAAGAAATCATGGCAATATCAAATTAAATAGTAGCTAATATAAATATATATATATAGTTCATAAATTCCCCAAACTAGGTTAAATATTAAAAAACTTAATTAATAAGTTCACCAACTAAAGATAACTCCATCCTTATATAATCTCTTCATCCTTCAAGTATAATTTCAATGAAACTAACATAGGAAGAACAAGAGGCTTTATTTATCTTCCCCTCCATTTTCAAGCAAACTCATAAAGGCATTACAGAAATTTAAAGTAATATGAGTGGCATTGTCACTAATATAGATTTCAGAAGGATGGACCTTTATTAGGTCCTCTAGGGGTTTAGAGAAGGATATAGATCTTATGCTCTTTATGAGACATAACTTATCTAGGTAATCATCACTAACATTTGACTCCCTTCACTCGTATATAATTTTCCATAAGGGTACATAAATCCATCTTCAACTAGATTCTTAAAATCCAATTTGCATAACTTGGGTTCTTTGTCAGGTCCTCAATTATCACTTGGTTGAAACTCTATACCCAGAATTGATCAGAACGTGCTCCATCCCACCTTCCTCCATGACATCTAGAGACATCAAAATGTCTTATAATTCAGCTTGGTTAGGGTTTTCAGCAATAATCTTTTTTGCAAAACATCCTTGACAGATTCCTTTTTCATCCCTCATCACTGCAGCTATTGTATAAAACTTGTTCTTGAAAGTAGCATGAACATTGATCTTCCTCCATGGTGTGGGTGGTTTCACCAAAGTGCAACCCAGAATACTACTTCTCCCTATTACATCTTCTTTGTCAAATAAACACTCTTGGAGTCAAGCTTCTTCCCAAATATAATTAACCTGGTGTTATTTTTGGAAGTTTAACACCCTCAAATACCCACTTGTTCCTACAACGCCATATATACCAACAAGCTAAGAGGAACCTAACGCCTTTCTTCTCGTTTGATTTGAGATTCCACCTTATCCATACTCCCATATTTTTTTTCCTCATAGCACCTGTGTAGTCTATTTCTTTCAATAAAATATTTTTCCTCATAGAACTTTCGTAGTTTGTTTCTTTCAATAAAATCCTTCCAGATGTCTTTCACATGAATGCAGTCCCTCAGTGCATGAAGAGTAGTTTCCATCTCTCCTCTACATCTAATACATATTTCATCTGTACTATATGTCTGGTTAGCCTACTATGGTTGGTGAGAAGATCATTGTGTCTTAGTAACCAACCAAAGGTTTTATCTTTTGTTGAAACCTTTGCAGTCCAAATAAACTTCCACTCCATCCCCATCCACCTGAAGTTTCTTATTTTCCTTTAGCTTGGAGTAGGCCGATCTGGAAAAGTAGCCTCCATTTAGTGAAAGTTTCCAAACTCTCACATAAGACTAGAAAGTTGTACATGCTTCTTTATTATCCTGATGCTTTTGACTATGTTCATGGGAAACCAATCATTCAAAAAATGTTTGTTCCACTTCCCCTTTAGGTCAAGCAAGTTGTTCACCAACATATCATATAGCTCATTTGGTATAGGTTTGGTACTATGCTGACACAGTGAATCATGTGTAGTACCCAAAGGTCATACTAGACATTAGTACTCATACCATTGATAGGTACTAAATGAGCATTGTCCATTATGAACTTCTTATTCTTCAATATAGTTTTACATAATCTCGAGTATTGGTTAGTTGACTTACTCTTGTGGTTGATAAACCTAGAGTGCATATAATTTCACCAACGGTTGTTCCTTACAGAATAGACATCACAAGAATTCTTCATAATGAGTGTGAGGTTCCAATCCCTCATAGTCTTCAAATTTGGGCCACCATGTTCCTTGTTGGAGTTCACCTTGTCCCACTAACTAGTGAGACCGCTCTCTATTTCCTGCCTCAACTCCATCTGAAATTGTGAATGATATCATCTATCTTATCACACACGTTTAGAGGAATTGTGACTGTTTGCATCACAAATGCATGGATAGTTGTCAGAGTGGCCTTGGTTAGGCAAATCCAACATGCCTGTGATAGACATCTTGAAGATCGGGCATTGATTCTAGTGGTTACTTTATCAAGAATATCTGTGTAGGTCCTCCTGTAAACTCTTGGGTGAATTAGGGGTACCCCAAGGTACCTCCCTATATCATTTTTCTTTCTAAAACTATTGATGTTGCAAATTTTCTACAGGGTGGTCCGACTCACACCCTTACCAAAGAGTATGCACATTTTTTCCACTGATAGTGCCTTCTTAGAACATACTTCAAACACGACAAAGCAATCTAGAGTTGCATTGATCTTCCTCTTGTATACATTGGCAAACAATATAATGTATTTGTGAAGCACTGATGAGCCACCTAAATTTTGCTATTAGGTGGTTTCATTGGTGACCAAAGTCTATAATCAACCTTCTATTGGATCATTTGACTAACTTGTTCGATGCAAAATACAAAGAAATAAGGAGAGAGTGGCTTTCCTTGCCTGATTCCCCTTGAAGCCTTGAAATTATCCAAAGTTTGTCCATTCTGCATTATAGAAGTGGAACCACTAGTGATGGAGTTCATTATATATCTTCTAATGTTGGTTGAAATCTTCACCTTTATGAGGGTTTCCTCAATGAATGACCATGACATCTGTCATATGCCTTTGTTAGATCAATCTTAATGGCCATTGTCTTGGCTGACTTCCTCCTTTTCATGCCATGTATCAACTTATAGACCACCATGATGTTATATGCAATTGACCTTCTTGGAATAAAGCTACTTTGAGTTGGAGATATCCAACCTAGTATCCATTGTTTCAATCTCTCAACAACAATTTTTGACGTTAGTTTCAGTCCGATATTATTCAATGACAGACATGAACTGGATGCGTTGCTTCGGCTTAGAATATTTAGGTATAAACACAATCAATGTGTTGTTGAGCTCCTTGTTGAGTTGTTTACCAGCAATGGCTTTAGTTATCGTCAACATCATTCAAACTTTTATGCTTTCCCAATTCTTTTACAAGAACATATTATTGATGTCGTAAGATCTAGCCACCTTGTAGGGATTCATCTTTTTTCGAATGTTCGAGACCTCAGCCTCCATAGGTGTTCATGCAATATTCTCGAGCTCATCATTGTTCAGATGAGAAAACACTGCCTGAATATCCTACATGGAGGAAGGGTTAGTAGAAACTGGAGCTATCCAGACCTCATTGAAGTAGTTTCTAACAAGGTCCATATATTTGTCTTCTCTATATATCCAGTTCCCTTTATCATCTTTGAGCATAGTAAATGTATTTCCTCATTTGCGTTGGTTGACAAAGGCATGGTAGAATTTGGAGTTGTTTTCACAATTTTTTAACCAGAGAATATGGCTTCATTTCTTCCAATCCTCATCCTCCTTCTTGAGAATGGTTCTCAGTTCTACTTGCATATCTATACAAAGTTGATCAAATAATTCATCGTATTGCTCCGCCAATTCTGTCTATATATTTTGGATGATTCTCTCCTTTTTCCTCCGTCTGTTGTTTTTCAATTCACAGTCCCATGCCATGATTTTACCTTTATCCAATTGTAATGCATCATTGAAGTCCAGTGAGAAGTTACAATTGTTCTTAGGAGTACTGTTGAGTTCCCATATCCTTGTAACATGATTCCCTGGCCATGAATCTTCTTGTAGTGCATTGTTGTTTCCTGGTATGAATTAGAATTAGATAATGATCTTATTCTACCCTTGGCAGGTGCTCGACAATAAGCGATGGGTCAGCCGTGATGAATATTGCATTAGAGACAACCCTATCCAATCTTTCATGGAGGAGACCATGTCAATATATGAATTTATAACACGAGAACCACAGATTAGCAAGGCTCGCCTCCAATAAAGTGTTACTAAAGATCACTACTTTGTTATAAGTAAAGTGTTGGCTACCACTCTTCTCAGGTGGTACTACTATAGTGTTGTAATCACTTTCAACAAGCCAGGGATCATTGAATTTGTTCCCCATGGATATTATATGTTTCCACAAAAGGGTTCTAACTGGGGCATTAGGATTAGCATAGAAAAAAGTTATGAAGGTAGAATAATCAATATTACATGTAATAAATTGTATATGTGCATCGATCATATCCACCTTGCAGAACCTCTCTCACCAGCACACCTAGATGCAACCAAAAAAACCCCTAGCTTCCAATCTATGGGAATTTGTAAAACCCAAATCCTTGATTGTGTTAGTATCATTCATATCACTTATCCATGGCTTGCAAAATAGCTACCACCTTAGTTTTATATAGTTGGACAAATTCCTTTAGGACTCAACAACTATCCTTATTCCCTATCCCCCTTACATTCCAATTTAAAATAATGATGAAGATTTGAATAACATATTGGTACCCCAAGCATTTGAAGCACTTCACTCCAAATTCTTGACATATCCTTTACAACTTTGTCCTTCATTTGTACATGTACCCTCTCCTACAACTGCCAATTCGGATCTTCATTTGTTTGATACTATAGGAGATTTTGGTTTTCCATTGTGTTTCATCTTCGTCCCACTACCTTTAATTCCTTTTCCTTTGGTGCATGTAGTTTTGTTGTTCATGTTCTCTTCAACTCCTTCGGGACTACCTTTTATTGTTCATGTTCTCCTCAGCTCCTTCAGGACTGCCCTAGTTGATCATTCTTAGATTAGGGATCACATTACCACTTAAAATACATCTCCTTTGATATTTACATAGATTAACTCAATGACCTCATCAAAATATGATGTTGCAATTGTATGGTCATACTCCATAGTTTCTTAATTCAAGTGCTCTAGTTTGTGGGTCTAATTGGTGCTTGTGATGTTATTCAAGCCATTCATTTCTGAGTTCTCATTTCCTCCTTGCTTTTTGGCTTTATTCATCTAAATTTTTGGTCCTCTTTTACTTTCTCAGAAGTTTCTCTTGTTCTCAACCTCTCCTTCCTCCTTTTCTCCATTTGAATTGTCCTTGTTTCCTATATTTGAAAAGCAGTTCACCAATAGTGTAGACTATTTTTCTCGTGTTTAGTCTTTCTCCTTTTTGTTCCTCTTCCTCCTTTCTGAGTCTGTCAGTCATTAGGGCTACCCTTGTACAATTGATGGTGATTGCCTCCATCAACTCGTTGTCGATCAGTTCCTCATGTCGTATTCTCCTTATTCTCCCAGGAGTTATTGGAGACATGACCCATTTTTCCACAGGTGAGACAACTAATCAGGAAAAACGTATATTCTGTCACATATTCTAGTCCATTGATTAATATGGAAGGTATCAAATCCTTCGTGGTATCAATTTTCACAGTTATCTTGCATTTTACTTCTAGTTCGACTGGTCATATGGGAATCAACTTCGACCAAGCTCCTCAATGCTATGCATGTATATTTGGACGTCGTGTGTATGTATAGAGGGAGAGGGAGACTGAGGATGCAAACCTAGGTGACAATGAAATTGGTAGTTCTTCAATGGCGGTAAAGGATGGATACCAGCTTAGATGGCAATTTTTTCATTGAATAACTTCTAAGGTCCCCCAATCATTGTTGTCTCATAGACTTTTTTTCATGATAATTGCACAACAAAGTAGCCCAATTCGATTCAAACATGTTTAAATTCCTTGTGATATTCCACATAACCCCAATCTATACCTTAGGGTTAGGAACCCCACATCTATCTCTATAATCCAAACAATGACAATGTACTTCCAATATCTAGCTAGGTTGTCTTCTACATCTAGATTGAGCATGAGTGTTGGCTTCCTATTGATCTTAGACATTGTAATATTACCTAGCAATATACTATTCTCAAATATTTTCTCTAAAAATAATTCTCATGATCGTGTTTGCCATCGTCAAATGATATTTCTTGATTGTAGCATCTTGCATATGGATCATGTCTATAAAACCTCCTCCTAAACATCAGGGATAAGGACATATCAAACCTTCCACCATGATCCCCACCATTATTGGCTCTCATAAATCCTGCATCTGAGTTCTCAATAAACTCATATCCCTTGTTTATCTTGTCTTGTATTGGTCCTCTCATTCCATCATATTGAAAAATTAACCAAATTCTGACACAGACACACCAATGCCTTTGTTTTGATTGAGTTCTTCAATATCCCCCCACCCCAAATCAAGATCTCTATTATCTCCTTCATCAACAAGGATCCTACTATTCCCCCACCAGTCTCTATTGATGCATCCCTAGTGCCACTGTTGTCATCACCGGATCCCCCCTACATTTCGTCTCATCCCCTACTTTTTTTCTATCTACTTAAGTAATCTCCTTTTAGCGTATAATCCATTTATCAACTTATGGTAAGTTATATGCATTGTTGATATCAGAATTGACCTTTATGAATAAACTCCATTTGTATATTTCATGACTTATTATATATTTCTAATTCATCATTCATTTATTCATTCCATCTCTATTTTACTACATACTTTATATCACGCTATTTTCATTCTGTCGATATTTAGTATTCTTTTCGCTTAGGGTTATTCAAGGCATATTGGTTTGGTCACATTTAATTCAAAATAGGATAAACCACATAAAGTTAATACAATATATACTATACTTATTTATACTCATTTATATCATATATATTCATTTCATATGTTAACTCAACTCAAGACAATTTTACTTCCACCTGTCTCAACTCAAATACTTCACTTATCCTGTTATAACACATCAAGTGATACTATTTTTAGTAATCTATAGTTTGTACATTATTAATCAAAATCCTATATAATGTGAGTAAGTATGGTGTTAGCATCAATTATAATGACATCACAATAATTACTTATTCTTATCTCAGCAATATGTAATTCTTTAGTAAGAACTTCCTTTAAGTGTGAGCTTTCACTTATAGTTGTAAGGTGACTACATAAGTGGTAAAGCTTGAAGCATCTCACTAAATGTTCATGTCTTGTGATTACTTAATATATTCATTACATTACTATTTCTTGCTACCAAAATAGTCATATTTAAGCATAAGCTTAATTGTACAACTTGACCCCAGAAAGTTCTAGGGTTAGTTAGAACTTGCTCGGTTCATTCATGTATCTACATCCTTATTAGTATCCTTAATGTTCTTAAGTATCCTTATTGAATATTAGATTTTGGTTACATGTTTTTCAAACATATAGTTATCCTAAGCCTGTTATACATTTTATTCATTATTTTATAACAAAACATGGGTAGTCTAGCCTGACTCGCTGATTTCATATTAATTGTCTACAAAGGGTTATTCCATAGAAAACATGATAAATTATGAAACCATTATCTATAACTATAAATTATTCCCTAAGTGACTACAATTGGTAAGACTAATCCATTACTTCCATCATTTGGACCAAGCCCTAGGTAGCCCAATTCATACACCTATTTACCCTAAATTCTACTATTACACATCTTACTCATCATTTAATAAAATACTATGTATAGTCTAGACAAAGTCTCCAATTCCATACATGAGTTGGCTAAGAAGGACCATTACCTTGAAAATATGATAAATCATGAAATTATTTTTTTTGGTCGGCCAAAAAACGTGTTACTATAAACCAAAACTTTAGGTACAAAGTGCCTAAGAAATAACTAGATCTATGTGTCTCCACGCAGGAAGAACACATCAGATTTGAATGAAAGAAGGAAAACCCCAAATATCCAAAACCTAAGAGTAGAAAAAAGACTAACACGAGGAAAACAGCTTCAGATGAAATCGAGAGGTGACACACAGGATCATTGAGCACACCCACAAAAGTATCTATGATGACACCTCTCCTCTCTACTACAAACCATTCACCAGGATTAGACATAGACCTGCAACATAGGACAATAGATAACTGGGAACACAAAGAAATCAATGAGAAATGCTCAATCTGCCACATCCAAGCATTCTCCCTAGAGCACGCATGATCTGCCACACCAAACTAAGCTCCAACCAATTGAAGAAAAAAGCCTCCAAGCCAGATACAAAACTTGATTGGGGAAAGACCACCTTTGGCTCACCTAGCGTATGTGCAGCCAATCATCATCCAACCAGTACCACTAAAATCAAAACACCCACAAATTTGAGTTACTGGAGAGGAATCCAACCAACCACAAAGAAGCTAAGTGAGCCAGGAAAAAAATGGACATCCCAGCCAGGATAAATCCTCAGCTCAGAAACCTGCGCATAAGGACAACCAGCAGAGAAACCTTAGATGGACTCGAACAAGCCTAGCATGGGAATCTCTTCAACACCAGTCCTCTTATGTCTTTTCTTCTTTTTCTTTGATCTTGGCTCCTTGTTCACACTGAAATCATTAGTTAGTTCCTGATCAAACTCGTAAGAGCAAACCGAGGACCCTTCATCAGAATTACAAGTGAGCCTCTGCTGGAATTCCATAGAAATCCTAGTATCTTGTGCGAGTTGCTTCAAACAGGGAGGAGTAACAACTGGTTTGGAGGATGTAATCTCCCATTCCAAATTTAGAGCACCTGCAACCTCAGTTGGAGAGCAGCTCCTCCTATCAGGTTCCGACTGAACTCCAAGGAGGTTAACTTCCGACCTTTGCTCTGCTTCTGAACTAGACCCAGAAACTTCACCACAGTTGGGACTCTTCTCCTCGGCATACTGTCGAACATCAACACACCTTCTGTTCTTTCCCGCTCTCTGTTGCATCTGACTCTGCATCGGTTTGCTCCCTATGACCTTGGGGCAAGAGGGCAGATGATGACCAAATTGAGAACACCCTGAATAAACCTGAGGTTTCACCACATAGCCAACCCTCAAGTTCCTAGGACTCCCGTCTATATTGACCATCACTGACCTTTGGAAGACAGAGCCAGATGCAACCTCCACGCACGCCGTGGCTTCAACCAAACAATGAACGGACAGGCTGGAGTCTTCCACATCAAGGGGCTTTCCAATGAGGCTGGCGACACCACTGGTCCTTCTCGATGTCCAATGCAACCCTGGATTTTCAATTTTGATCCATACGGGGAGCTTCGGGAATGAGAGAGGCTGGAGAGGGGAACCAGGTTCCCATGCCTAGACAATAGTCAGAGAACTGTCCATCATCCAAGGAGCCTCACACAGTATTCTCCCTCTTTCCTTCGCCGTGGGCAGCTTCACGATGAATCCCTCAGTTTCCTCCGCGATGATGTCGAAGGCATCACTTGGCCTGCACTGATAGAGAATCCATCCTTGTAGCTGGCTTCAAAAGGGCTTTCTCCCCATGAATCTAATCGAAACATACTCCTGCCAAGATGGAAGTGGTTCATCCTCGCTCGAAATGGAGAAGTACTTCACCCCGTCGACGATAACTGGTTTGATGTAGTTGGCACAGGAGATGTCCTCGTAGGGCAACCCTGCTCTACTAGCAGAAAGCCAGTCGCTCACCTTTTTTCCTATCGAGGTATCCCCAGTCTCATCAGGCGGGTGAGTTGGAGAGGAAGGTGGAGTTGCGGGATTGGTTGAGGAGGACGACGCCTCTGAGCTACCTCCAACCTGGGTCGACTGGTCTCTCTTCGCTCCCTCAGCCTCACTTGGGCTATCATGAAATTATTGTGTATTATAATATCATATTATCTAAATGACTAAAGCAGTAAGATTAATTAATTACTTTCATCATTTGGGAAAATCTCTAGGTCAAACTATTAGGGTCTCAAACCTACCTAAAAGCTCAATTTTAGATCATTTCCAATACTTAGGATCAATACTCAAGTTTAATCTAACTATAAATCAAATTTCAAAATTAATATGTTATATAGTGTAAAAACCACTATAGAAAACATTGTTTGAGTTCATTCCACCAAAGGCATGGCAAAAACATCATACACAAGTGAAATTAACAAAGAAAATGATTTGATATTCTTAGATGTAAATTGGAATAACCAACTTTCATTTCTTGAAATATAAGTTATTTTATCTATGTAGAAATTTTCATCTCACAACATGAAGTTTTGAGCCATTTTCACACTAAATGGACAAAACCCACCAAATTAGAGAAAAATTAATTAAATCTTGATATTCCATTAAAAATGATTTCATAAGACAAAATTTAAGTTCAAATAGTTTGATAACATTAGAATTCTCTAAATTAATCATAAATTCTGAACTTAATTATAAAATATACATTTTACCAAAAAATCATTAAAATTCTCTAATTATGGCTAAATTAACATCACAAAACTCAAATTGAGTTTATCACATACTTCAATATCTAAATGGGTGTTAAGCCACTCGCTATAATAAGAAGGTGAATTACCTCCTCACATGTTCTATAAAGGTGAATATTTGAACTTTACAAAATGTTCCACCAAACTTCCCTAAAGAAAAAAAAATCACCATAAAATCCCTAGCTTGGGATCTTTCTAGAATAAAGAATGACAAAAAGAAAAATAGAGATATTAGGGTTTTTACTCCGCTAAGAAAATTTTCATCACACCTATAGATCCAAGTGAACTTTGAAACAAGTTGAAGAGAAGTAAAGAACTTACTAGACTCATCCTGAATTTGGGTCAAACTTGAGGTAGATCAGCTTCAGATCCAAAAATCCACCTAAAATCTAATCAAAATCACATCTCTACTTTCTACCACAAAATTTTATAGAATGATCATGGTTTTTGAGGTGTTTCATATCTAATTAGGCTAATAAGGCCATCTGATATGCTTGGATATTTTGCAAAATTATCCATAAATGAAGTTTCTATATATTTTGTTTTTCATAACTATAAGTTGGTAAATCTTAAGCACTTGACCTCCAAATCAATATTTATAAACTGACATATGTTCCAATTTTAGTTAGAGTCTATTAGTAACCTAATTTTAGTTACATATATATAAATTACATTATTAAACTCATTTACCATTATCCCATCCTTTTAAGTCTATTTTAGGGAAATTTTAAGTCAAAAGCCTAATTTCAACTAATATGGGGTTTTTGCCTATCCTAGTACAATCTTATAAACTATAATAGGTACATAACATGCTAATCAATCTATAGACACAATAATTGTGAATTTTCACTTATTTGGTAAAATAATACTATTGATTGTAAAAATGTAGATTAAATATTCATACAAGTTTAGGGTTTGACATCAAATATAATTAACTATTATGTAAATTCACTTTTTTATCTTTACTATTTACATGCTTAATTATTTTAGATAGGCATCATATTTCTTGTAGTAATGATTCCCATGTGGAATCAAAACCATGTTTTTCTATTTTGACATTGATTTCCTTTGTAGGAGTTTTTTGTGTCTCAACAATATTCCTTAGCATGATACAATTGAGGATAGTTACATGGAACTCAATGATTAAGTAATATTTTAGTGAAACTCTACCTAGGATCAACTAGGAATGTGGCTTCCTAGGAAGTCTTTCATTGGAAACATCCGGTGGTACTTGTCCATCCCAATGCTAATAGTTGTGGTGTGTTCCAACTACTTGTAGTGGAACACTAGGATGGGAGGATTTCTGATAAATATTTTCATAAATGACCCTGTACAGTGTATATAAAGAAGTTCAATAGGAATTTGGTATTCCAACATGTATTGGATAAGCATAATCTATAAAGGAAGTACTTCCTTGAGGAATGTAATAATCATTAGGCTTAAGTAGTGTTCTCTTCTGAGAACAATATTTACTTGGAAGGTACTATATATATAATGAAGATGCATTGGATTTTTTTACTCATTAGCTTTTGTTGGAACAAGTGACCAGCAATCTTTCTTGGTACTCACACTACTACAGAATGGGTATAAAGTTTGGTTATATTTTTGCATGCAACTGACAGTGTTATTTTTCCCGTCAGTTATAGGTAGGCAACCACCGCGGGTTTCCCACCTGAGAAAATGTGGGTTGTGCTTTCTTTTTACCGTTGGTCTGTTCTCAAAGCAACTAACAATATATATCACCTGCAAAATTAGAATTACATGCAAAATTTTTGAGGACATTTCATTTGCCTCCAAAAACCTATATCGTCAGTTTTTTTTAGCGCAACCGACATGTCATTTGCCCCGCGAAAATCAATTGGCCTTTGTCATCGGTGCTCTCCTGAATGACCATTGAGGGAGATGTTTGTGCTACGTGACGCGCAAAATTTTCCCCACCCCACATCATATTTCTTGATAGTTTGGTTATAACAAATCGACGATGTATAGCTTACTTAACCCTATGAAACCTTTACCCTCCTCATTACCCTACCCCACATTTCTTGATAGTTTGGTTATAACAAATCGACCATATTTCTTGATGATGATGATGATGATGACGATGATGATGATGATGATGATGATGATGATGATGATGATGATGATGATGATGATGATGATGATGATGATGATGATGATGATGATGATGATGATGATGATGATGATGATGATGATGATGATGATGATGATGATGATGATGATGATGATGATGATGATGATGATGATGATGATGATGATGATGATGATGATGATGATGATGATGATGATGATGATGATGATGATGATGATGATGATGATGATGATGATGATGATGATGATGATGATGATGATGATGATGATGATGATGATGATGATGATGATGATGATAATGATGATGATGATGATGATGATGATGATGATGATGATGACGACAATGACAACGATGACGATGACGATGACGATGACGATGACGATGACGATGACGATGACGATGACGATGACGATGACGATGACGATGACGATGACGATGACGATGACGATGACGATGACGATGACGATGACGATGACGATGACGATGACGATGACGATGACGATGACGATGACGATGACGATGACGATGACGATGACGATGACGATGACGATGACGATGACGATGATGATGACGATGATGATGATGATGATGATGAAAGTTTTTTATTTATTATGTTAAACATTTTATTATGTTACATATTTTTATTTTGTAGATGTCAATGTCTCACTCCAAGATCGATGAGGCCACAAATGTTACTCACAAAGAGGCCATCGAAGAAAACTTTTTGGTCTTCTAGGAAGAGTATGATGACTTCTATAGGGGGTTGTATGAGCCAGGGACACTATTCAAAGATCTAATGGCTATACTTCAGGACATAGTCATCTCTTATGATGGTACTATCAGACACATGTGCACCAATTCAGCAATTTGAATATGTTGCATGTTGCATCTATGTGCATAATTATGAATCATGTTGAATAGTGTTCAAGAAGATTCATAGTTCTGCACATAGATGCAGCATGTGTAGCATATTCAAACTACACAAGAGAATTGTTGCAAATGTGTCTGATAGTACCATCATAAGAGATGACTATATTCTAAAGTATAGCCATTACATCTTTGAATAGTGTCCCTGGCTCATATAACGACCTGTACTAAGGTTTTTTGTAATGTTATGTTAGGTCTACTACAATTATGTAATAGAATTAGACATATTTTTTATGCCTGTAATATTATGTAAGTCTAATGCAATTATGTTATATTTTTGGAAGAGTTTTACTGTGATGTGTATTTGAAATGTGAATTAAAGAAATGCCATATGATTTTTTGGAAGAGTTGACTGGAATGTGTACTATGATGTGTATTTGAAAAAAGTGTTGATGTTGGCATTTTTGTGCATGTATTGTATATATGATTGTTTTTCTTGTAGGTTTTCCAGCCTGTTATTAATCCTTGATGCTTGCAAAGAGCCTACTATTCTTCAGAACTTTCAATACTGAAGGACATTGGCTCCGGGCAGGTGTTTGTAGGTATGGACAACAGGTCCACATACCTACTGTAAGAAAATAAATTTATACATTTCTCATCAGTTATTTATTAAACAATGACTACATAGACATTCCACATTGGTGAAATGATAATAACTGACGATGAATACTTCTTTTTTTATAGTTCATTACTGATAAACATATTCTCTAATGGTTTTATTTATAAAAACCAGTGTGGCATGTACTAGCCATCGTCAGTGCCATTGTATAACCGACATGATATGTGTTTAAGAAACCAATATTTCACTAGTTGTTGCATTTATATAGTTGGTTACAAGTGCTATATTTTGGGTAAATTACAATTTGTACCGAAATTGGTGCACAAAGTGCTAGCATTGTTCAAACAAATTATAACTTGGGATTTAGGCTTTCCACAAGCCACCACTTAGCATCATACCCTCTCTTATGATACTAAAACACTTAGAACACATTCAACATGTGACATATTGCAATGTAACCCCTCATCTTGGGAAAATTGCACATTTCACTCAGACTATCAATTAATGCACAAATAGTTTGCAATTAAGCTCAAACTTGAAAATAAACTTCTCAAGAAGCCTTAATTACTTTTCAAAAGATTAGAATCGGTTTGGAAGTAACTTACTTAAGAAAAACTCCTAAGGTTAAGCCATAACCCAGGTCAGGGGTATTACAATTATAAACCCCTCATAAGGATTTCATCCCTGAAATCCCAGATGAAGAAAGACAATTGTCGTTCATGCATTATATCATCAAGTCTCCACATAACATCTTGATGTCATGGAGATGTCAAAGAATTTTGAGTCTTTCAATTAAAGATCATCATAAGATCTGTCACACATGACACATACTTAGTTGTCCTATCCATTACTGACTACGGGGTCAACTCTGTATCAAGTAACACTTCTAAGTCAGAGAATCACTTATTCATACTTCAAATAATTCAGGTGTCAAACCTTATTGACTCACATATTTTATGTGATAAGATTCTTGATTCTAGGAAGTCTTCCATACTCCTCATTCAGTTTAGCATTTCACTTCCCAAGAAAGACCAAGTTTACGTTTGGTCACCCACTTGGGACTACAAGTCTTGTCATACATTTTAGTGCCACTCTATCTGTTGACACAACATAAAACTTTCTTATGACTCGTACCAACTACCTTCTTAGTTGTACATTCTCTTGTCATAAGGAAAGGTAACTTATTAAAGAAGAACTTATCTCAGAGATACCTCTAGATTTTATGAATAAACTGCCTCAACAGATCTAGATAGGGATACTCTAAGGAATTATTTTTAGCTTGATAAGCTTTTTCCTCTCAAAATGATTCTATAAGTTTTCCTTCAATTAATACATCCTTATCAATGTTATGTTTATGAAGAGCATAAACCCCTAACATATGGTCTTCATACTAGAGTTATCTCAAGGTTGTCCCTTCTAGGTAACCAAACCTTATTCATCTTATCAGTAGTAGTATTCTCACTTTCCCATACCACCTGGCGCATCTTGGATACCAGAATTTCTTACCTTGCTATCCTTCATATGTGTCAAAAACACATCACATCCTCATTATTTCCTTCTCTTGATTATTAATACTATAGTCAAATATACGAAAGGATCTTTCTTTTATCATGGAACATTATATATTACACATCTTTATCTTGGAACCAAAGTCCAAGACAAACTGATACTTTTCTAATTATCCCTCAACAGATCACTTCTAACTCATGCCCATGCCATATTTCTAGTTTCGTAATGCTCACTAGATTGTCTCAAAATGACTACTTGATTAGAGTAATCAGAAAGATAACAATCTAAGAGTTCCATACCTACCTTATCTTCAATAGTTGAATACCTAGCCAGGGTATACAAGTATTGAGATTAGGTGGTATGCACTTTGTTTACTATCATGTTCCTTACTTTTCATATTATCAAAAACATAGGACTTAGCATCCCTAGATTTTCTCCAGGCATCACTTCTATACTTCATCCTCTTTCACACAGATAAAAGAAATTGTAAATCATTAAAAAGATTACTGAGCAAAACATAATTCCTCATATTCCTTATGTCCTCATAGGACTAGTCAAAGGAAGCTCAATAACAACTACTTTTATTATATTTAACAAATAGAATCATGAAATGATATATTAGAATGACACTATTTCATCTGACCTGTCTCAACTCGTGGATTGTTTACAGCCTCAGGCTGATTCTTTTCATAGAATCTTGTCATTGCCTGATTCCAACGTCGTGTTTTATTGTTCAGTGTTGATGGACCTGCTCGGGATGTCTGTCTACGTCCTCATATGTCACTGCTAGACCATTTCCTTTGAGAGTCTTGTTGACTCTACCTTGGCGGTTGGGTCATTTCCTCCTTCCTTTTTGGACAAAAGGATTTAATATGCCCAATTTGTTTACACTCATACCATATCTTATAAGAATCCCCTAGCCTTGTCGGCCTTATAACCGATGTAGAGGACAAGTCAAGAGTTCTAACTGGTGGAACATCAGGTCCTTTGCCCTTTCTAGGTAGCCATTTCCCTGGTGCATTAGACATTGGTTGCATTGGTGGTACCAAAAACTTCCCCTTTTTAGAACTACTAGGCATATGTTCCTGAGTTTGGACATATATTTTCATAATCCCTACCTCATTATCATTTTCTGGACAGTCCTTTATGAGATGTCCTAGTTGCCTACACCTATAGAAAATTTTGATTTTGGGTTGCAACCTAATTCTTTCAACATTTTCCATCGCTCCAACATATTGATGTTGATCAGGAATCCTGCTGGAGCTCAAAATTTCATCATTGGTGGCTGGTAATCTAGGTTGTATGTCTTGTATCTGATCCTCAATATGCCTCAATGTTGTCATAACCAATCTGGTGAGAGCATTAAAAATAGGGTTCTCTATCATGGTTGCATCAACCTGGGGATTCTCAGGCAGTCTTTCTTCTCTCGCCTGATCTAGTGCACCTTCTCCTAGTGCAACAACATTGCTTTTAGCAATGTACTCCTTGTTTTCTCCAGACATCTTTAAGCTTTATTCTACCTTCTGCATAAGCAGAAGTCACTATAAGATATATTGCAGGACACTAGAACAGACTCAACACCTTATTCCTATGTCTCTGTAGACTCAGTGAACCTTAAGCTCTGATACCAAACTTTTAGCGACTGCCACCAAACCGATTGCCAAATCGATACTAATTATGCAGAATTATCATAAACAACAGATTAACAAAAATCAATAAAATTAAAAACCATTTTGCAAGGAGATCCTCTACCAGAAAACTCTTACTGAAAGATCCAAAGCTCATACATATCATGATTCATATTGTACATACATTGTTTCATCTTATCTCGAGGAAAATATATAACAGTTGCTCTATCAAAACACATACTGGAGCAACATAAAACCTCAAGGCTTACAAGACAAAATCTTACATCATTCATGAAACATTACGAACTGACTCCAAGGACCTGAGAGTACAGAGACGACACATAAGACTTCTATCTACAAGATAGGACAGATAGTACACTCAACCTGAGTTGTCACTGCTGCCTCAGTTGTTGTTTCTCCTCTATAGAAACGTCTCCACCACCTCGTGCACGTCCAACTAAAAGTTGTGGATCCCACGGGGTGAGACAATTGTCCCAGAGAGAGATATAACTCTTTGTCGACCATATTATTATCACAGATAAGCATTTATAAAACTGAGAAGAGGTTCTTTTATATTAACAAGCAGGATTAATCATTGTACAAACAAATTAGAGTATTCTCTTAACTTAATAAAAATGATTCATCTACCCATGGTAGAGTAATAAACTATCTATCTAATTTACAAGGAATGTAAAGAAACATAAATAACATCTATCAAGCTAAGATGTATAACTGAATTTCGCATCAAACAATGTTTTTTGTATTTGATCCTTAAGCAAATATGCTACATGGTTGAACATATTTTACAATCAAACTTATGCCCTGAGGAGATGAATTATACCACGTTCATCTCCAATCGACCACAAACTTCTCACAAGTCAGTACCATACAAGGTCAATGGAAGAGCTGGCTTCCAAGACCTCTCCTATCTCGGTCAGTGCAAGACCGCATAGATTCCGCAGGACATATCATGTCATCTGCTGGCAGGACATCTTGTATCGCTACAAAAAGAGCATGCCAGGGAACTAGGCATCTTCATTCAAAATTACTACATCATCATGTACTCTCTTAGGGGAACATCTACTAACAACCATCACCAGTTACGAAATTACTGAGTCATGGCGTATAGCCATACTCTGAGCCACGGGCCAGTTCACTGTGCTCAACATAGAGTCTACGACCATAGTCACACTTGAGCCAGGATATGGCATATAGCCAAATCCCCATTTATTTTGAGTTCGTAAGGGGATCGGCTCATACATGGTCGTCCGTTTATACTTACGCCCCCCCCATATTCAAAAATATGCACTCCGGGTTATGCCACGGGTAACCCGTTTCACCATTCAACAAATTCTGACGTTGATGGATCTATGGTCAGGGCAACATTTTATGGTTTCTAATGATATATTACGTACATTACAACATTATTTTAGCATCAAACAAGTTATCATTATTAATCACAATAAATGCTACAAGGAAAGGTGTAATATATCTAGCACGTACTTTTCAAATCTTTGAAACACATTTAGATACTTAGTACTTGGGATCTCAGTCCCTTATCACATTATTGAGAATCCTCATCCCTTCACATCATTATCATCATGATTACTAGATCTGGGTATTCAAACCCCTAGATCACCATATAGCTTTGTTACCTCTGTAGCAGGTAATTATTACCTCTAGGTCCTCAGACTAAGGTGTTTATTTTGCTTTTTGTATAAGTATTTCACATAGCTCACATAGTTTGATTAAGTATTTTGTCACCTCTCACTAGGAAACAATTATTCACATGGCTCACAAGGCCCATTAAACATCTTATCACCTCTCACTAGGTAACAACTATTCACATGGCTCACAAGGCCATTTAAACATTATACTTTTTATTCAAGTATTTAACATGCTTCACAAAGATTATTCAATAATAGAAGTACAACCTTCCCATTATTAGGGTTAGGGTTTCAAATTCATATTATCAATTCAAACCCTAATTCATTGCTCCACACATCTAGGAGCATGCATTGATATCATAAGTATGCAATCATACTTATTTATTCTCATTATTTATCATTAAATGATTATCAACACAAGGTATAAGATTCTCTCTCATCCTCACTAAGATATTAATTACATCATATCTTTGGTTCAATCCTCCTCTTGAGGAACAGTTGTTCATTGTTAACAATTCACATCATCTTTTACTTTTCAATTAACACACATGAAACATATGTCACTCAATCAATCATGTATGATTGGAGTGTCTCCACCCTATTGGGTATCAAGATGTGAATACGTTGACATATTATGCTTTAAGGTACATTCTTATTCCATGTAGTGTATCCATATCGGGCATGCAAAATAATCACATCACCATGTCATGTTTTAGGGTGTATCCCCTAATCATCATATCGTATACCCATATCAGATGGACTATCACTTAGATCTTATCATCTCAAATTAGCTTTGTATTGGGTATGAGCTAGTTGCTTGACCCCATATCGGGTATGAGCTAGTTTCTTGACCCCATATCGGGTATGAGCTATATGCTAGGTGCCATATCATGAACAAAGTGTGCATCATATTGGGCATGGATTATATGCCTCATCATGTATCGTTTAAGTGATATATATACAATATACCATATCAGTTTCCCATCTAAGATTATCATATTGGATCTCCATGTTGGTTACCATATTGGGTTACCATGTTAGGTAGACCCTTATGCTCACAACCTCTTTATACCATCAAGGATCAGCCCTATCATATTGTTACATGACAATCTAGGTGTCTAATTGAATTCCCTTATCACAATTCATTACACAAAGGATAGGGTATATCAGATTTCAATCCCTCAAATAGGGTTTGACACCATATTGGGTAAAATGAGACATATCGTGCATGAAGTATGAATTGGACCTCATATCATTCACAAGGTAGAAGTAGGTGCTATTCCTATCATCCAAGGGATATCAATCATATTATACATGTGGTATCATTCACTACTTATATCGGTTTACCCATCACCTTGGGTTTCCAACTCTATGTTGATTTGAGTGCTTACTATCTCTCTATCGTGTAAGAGATGTAATTTTAGACTTGTATCATGTATAAGGGGTAAGTGGGTATCTCCAATATTGTTCAAAAGGCATGACTCATATCGTGTATGAGCTATCATCTATCCCCATATCGGGTTAACTCCCATCTTGGGTTTCATATCGGGTTTAGGTATTTCAACCATATCGGGTCATACCTTATATTTGAATTCATATATTATATGTGCATAAGTGTATGCTCAATCAATCATATCGTGCACCAGATAAGTGCCTCAAGATATCATGTATCAGGGGTGTATCACATGATCATATCGTGCAAGGAGTACTTGTTATTCTTACTCATATCGGGTTACCCAAACTAGGGTTTCATATCGACGAACAAATATACACTTGACCTTATATCGTGCATGGAGTCTATACTTTGTTTCCTATCATGAAAAAAGTATATGGTTAACACCATATCGTGTTCCAAGGTATGAACTTCATCTCCATATCGTGCTAAGAGATGTAATCTCTCAAGCATATCGTGCAAGTGATGCATGTATATTACCATATTGGGTTAGAGGTACTTGTGTGTGTACTTGAACCTGATATCACTTTATAAAGTGATATCATCTTCTTGAAGCTCTATACATTTGTTCCATAGATAAGAAATCACCATAGTTAAAAACTTGGTGAAGAAGAAAAGAAAGAAATATCCATAACCCAATATCCTACTTCAACTAAGGTTGATGATGACCAAAGCTTTACCTTGTGCTTGGTGCTCGAGCTCTCCTTTATCTTGAGCTACTTTGCACGATACCTAAGTGGCTTTGCGTGATATCTCCAAGGGAGATGGTTGTGGGGTTCATAAACTTCCATAAGTTGGTGAAAGGTGAAGACTTGAGTTCATGAGATAAAGTGTATAAGAGGCGTCTTCTCCTCATGCTACTAGATGACATGTGTCCATGCATGCACACGTACATAGATTGTTATGCAAGAGTCTTGAGGATAAGCTAGATACAACATCTCGGCCATCCTTTATCTTGTTGGATAAGTTTCCCCATCTTTATCTCATCATTAAAACAACCTTATACACTTTTTACAAGGGAACTTGCAACTCATCATGGGCCAGCTCTTTGAGGTGCTCTTCCCATCATGGCCTTAGATAAGGCTCAAACAAACCGATAGGAGACTTCTACTATGGATCTTGGCTGATAGGACTCCTATATCAAGTCTACAACTCGATACAACACATATAATGCTTTACCTTCAATTCTTTCTTGGTCTTTTCATCACCAAGAGTATCATCACTCAAAGGTGATTTCAACCATGGAACCCCCTTCTTTATCTTTCCTATAAAAAATACATAGAGGGAGTAGGGACACTCTAGAGGTGGTAATTTGCATTTCCACGCTATATTTTGGGTAAATTATAGTTTGTACCAAAATTGGTGCACAAAGTGCTAACATTGTTCAAACAAATTATAACTTGGGATTTAGGCTTTCCACAGGCCACCACTTAGCATCATACCCTCTCTTATGATACTAAAACACATAGAACACATTCAACATGTGAAATATTGCAATGTAACCCCTCATCTTGGGCAAATTGCACATTTCACTCAAACTATCAATTAATGCACAAATAGTTTGTAATTAAGCTCAAACTTGACAATAAACTTCACAAGAAGCCTTCATTACTTTTCAAAAGATTAGAATCAGTTTGTAAGTAACTTACATAAGCAAAACACCTAAGGTTAAGCCGTAACCCAGGTCAGGGGTATTACAATCACCCTCAAGTTGGATGAAAAAATGATGGGGAATAAGAATACATTTCTTCTTTGACTGTGAAATTGGTTTTAAAACCCAATTGGAAGTACAATGTGGAACTTTATAAAGTAAAACTAGTTCATTATCTTTAGAAAAAATCAAATAAATGTTAATTTCATACATTTTGAATGCCATAAGGAGTCTTATTGCTCCATCCAAGTACAAACTTGTCTCTATCAACTACATTATGTTCTTGGATCTCGTAGCTAGAAGAAGGAACCTCAATCAAGTTTTTTAGTTTTTCCATTGATGTACTATTTTTATGTCACTTTTCAGAAGATAATTATCAGCTCTTTAAGAACAAATATTCTCAGTTAGATATCTTTATTTATTTGTCTTCTATATAATTATTTGAATCACTTATGCATCAATTATCACTCATTTCTATCAAAATATATGATTTTATAATCATTTTCTCATACTTATGTCACCGCTCTTCTTATTTCAGGAAATTGGAGTATTTATTGATTAATTCAATACCACTGACATCTCAATCGACAGTTCCAACACCTTATGCCCAATAGCAGAATAAGAAGAGGAGGATCAGTGCTACCGAGAGGCAACTCAGTGCTATTAAGAAAAGCTTTGATACTATCAAGATAGAAATTTGGTGCTACCAACTAAGGGTATAGAGAGAATTAGGGATAAAAATTAATAATCTCAATGTCTGGTGTGCGAGTGGGACACACACACTTGGCATTTCAAATTTATAAGACCCCAATTATTGAACACACTGCTAATACTCCAAAAACTCACCCATAAGAGCACAAGATTGTATCATAGTATAGGAAGGTGGCAAGTTAGGGGTCGGTCCTCAGGGACTGAGGGTGCACTACAAATAAGTTAGTTTGACTACGATCCTACTATGGAATCTAGAATTTTAAGGGAATGAAGGTGATTTGGGTTACATTAAAGGTTTAAGCAAGCAATTAAAGGGAGGTTGGAAATAAAACCTAAGTCAACCCTGAACAATTAAGTTCTAATTAATAAGAAAATCAAGATGAAGCAAGAAAAGGAGAAAATTACACTAAAGTAAGCAATGTCAGATTCTAGCACTACACTAAACTAGAAATTAGGACTAAAGGCAATTAAAGACCTAAACTATCAAAAACAAGGAAATAGCAAGAATAACTAACTAGGAAAGTAAAGAGATTAGCTAAGCAAGCACTAACTTAGAATAAGGAAAATTAGGGTTGTACTGCAATAATAGGAAGTGTGGGTTGTTTGGGACAATGTACTTGTCAATTTAGTTGGGGTGACCACATGTAAACATTACCCTTTCATTTAGACTACCAAACCGAAAAATAGGATAGATGTTAATGAATTCCCATAAAATGCTAATTGGCCATGGGGGGAGTAGGGTGTGTATAGGGGAACTAACCACAAGCACCCCCTTTCCAACCTTACAAATCTCACTTGGATTAGGGTTTAGGTGGAATTTTGTTAGGATTTAATCAAGTCTAGGTTTCTAGGATAGTACCTCTTAGAACAATTGGGGGTCCAGGTAGTAATAGAGGGTGGAAATGAGGGTTTTACATCTCACATCACCTACCACCTAGCCTTCAAAATCCTCCAAGAAAATTACACTAAATGCTTTTAATCTAGAAACTTAGATCTCTCACCAAGGTGTAGAAGATTTGATTAGCATGTAGGAATATGGGTAACTATCCATGTATCCACTAATTGGACCTAGGAGTAATTCCCAAAATAGCTACATGTAATAAATATTCCTAGAATACTATTTGATTTCAAAAAGAAATCAAAAGAAATTGATGGGAAATGAAATGGAAATAGAGCATGATAATTAGAAAATGAAATTATAATGTTTATATATCACTTTCCCCCAACATGGTATCAAAGTAACATTTTTAACCCTAAACAGCCCACCTAGGGGCCTAGCTATTCATAACAAAGGAAATTACAAAAATGGAGAAAAAAGGAGTATAGTAGAGGAAATCCATAGTATCTCTATGGAGACTCATAGTTTTCCACCTCCTAGATGCAGTATCTCGAGCATATCCCTCGTCCTAGGTAGGATGACATGGAACTAGGGAGGAAAATGGCCAAAATCCTAAAAAGAAGGGTTTTGGGTTGGAAGATGATGGAATGGAAGTGGAATAGAGTTGTGGGTGGTAGTGTTCAGAAAAGTGGTACTCAATGTATGGGTTGACAAGATACTGAATAGAGTATATGTGGTATGAAGGAGTATATCTGGGAGTATATGAAGTTTTGGATTTTTTTCAATAAATTAATTATATATTTATATAAATTTATATATTGATCATATATAATTATATGTTACATTGAACAATTACATATGAGGGAAGCAAGAAAAACTTCATTTGGAATGTTGGGAAAGCATGGCATCAATTTGAGTATGCATGAAATTGGTTTAATACAAGTTAAAGAACGATCATATCTTATGAAATGTAAAAGATGACCATCATTAATAAACATCAATAGATAAATAGCGGAAAATATAAGTAATATATTACATGCATAACACTATGAAACTATGAAATTGCAATACAAAATGATTATTATGCCAAACAAATCATAGTTGATGAGTATGGTGTACTTTTAACACATTAAAAAATAACAAAAAATCAATAAGAATGGGAATGGGAATAAAAAGACAAGGAATTTATGGAAAATAATTGGAATTATAACAATTTTGAGAATTGAAGATGGGATGGGAAATAATATTATTGTTGAAGATATCAAAGAAAATGGAAATCAATATGATTCATTTGTTGTTGCAACCGAAAAGAAAGAAGATGGGAGGGGAAATAGGAGATGAAAGGGAATTTTGAACAGAGAAATAAAAGGGAGCAGCAATATCATATAAAAATGAAAACAAGAAGAAAGGGAGCAACAATATGTTATAAAAATGAAATAAGGGACAATAGAAATAACGTATATGCTTTTTGTTCCTAAAGTTGAAGTGTGTTTGGAAAAGCGATGATTTAGCATATGCATAAGAGGGCAATGTCTGCATAATTGGGCTTGGTTCAAATAGTTGTCCTCCTTGATATATGTGGGGTGGTCACCTACTAGAACTGCTTAAGAGGCCACATATGCAGCTACATGGACTGATTTCCTTAACACTGGTGGATGAAATGAATGTATAAGAGAGAGCTAAGAGGGTTTGTGACGTAGATAACCTCGTGATCCAACTTCCATTCAAGTACATATAGGTTGTGGGGAAGCATTAGGTCAAGTGAGGGTATATTGGGAAATACAGTGCAAAATTATTCTCGGTCAAGTCACCACGATCATTTTGGGCACAATGGTCATGTTGGCTAAGGTGTGAATAGCCATGCTCAAGTCAAATGGCTGAGGTGGGAAAATGGAAATATCTGTGGAAACATGGAGTTTTGCTCTTGCTAGCACGACTATGGTGATCACCAAGGCCATGGTGGGAAGGTGGGTCCACAACCATTCAAGGACACACCACCGTTATGGTAGGAATGAGTGATGGTCGTTCTGAGGGATATGGGCATTTTGGGTCTTGGCACCACAACAGTGTTGGGCCACACGATCGTGTTGCGTCCTCTTTGGCATGGTTGTGCTATTCAGATTGACCATTCTGTTGAGTCTTCTATTCAATTCTTGACTCTGTGATTTTGTTTTGAAATTGGCTTTGATTGCACCACCATTCCTTGGCACCATGGCCATGTTGGGGTCTTCTGAAGCACTATGTTCTTCAACTTCAAATTTCCATGGACTTCTTTGCTTGACTTGACTCTTAGCCACTAGGGGGTTGGGGAAGCTCTTGGACCCTCCTTAGACCCCTCCAATGATGAAGGAACCATAGGATCACCTTCCTCTCCCATCCTTTCAAGCATGGTCCAAGTACCTAAAAAAAGATGCAATGAACATCCAAAAGTTCATTTGATAGTGATACACATAATAAGCGAAATGACATGCATTATGACCAATTTTGATTTGATTGAAGTCCAAAAGAATACAAGATGAAGACCTAAATGGGGATTCACCGCCACCCCAAGCTAAAATATACTTATTCTCAAGTATGCTCTAACTAATCTCTCTTCAAATTTTCAGCAAAAAAGTGATAAATACATTGCACTAGGTGTACATTGATTAAATGAGCTCAAAAATGACAAAGAACATGTATTTCACCTCTCACCTTTCCTATTTCACAAACCACTCATGATAAAAGAACTAAGCATAAAAACTTCAAATATAGGTCACATAATGCACAATCATTCCATATGTCTTTCATACAGCTCTGAGTAAATTGTCAATGTGGTGGAAACAAAAATGACTAGAGTTGATGTTTTACCTTCATGCATTTAATACCATATGTGTCAAACAACACTAAGAAACTATCATGGCTACAAAAATGAGTGAAATCATCTAGGTTTGATGTTTCCTAGCTCAATGGGCATGCAAATAGAAGAAAGGGGTCGTGGTAAGAGGTCTGAGTTCTACTACATAGGAGAACTAATTTTTTCTTTATTTAGATTCTAGTACATAGGAGCATCTTTCTTTATCTTTTTAGATTTTCTTTTTTTTATTTTCCCTTGGAGTAGGTATTGCACATGGTGGTGAGAGTGAAGTGGAGGGATGTAGATATGGTCACCCCCAACTTTTGGATGGTGGCTAAGGTTGATATGTTATCTTTGGCATCTTTTCATGAGGATAAGTGGTAAGGATTGGTGTATAAAAAGTGAGTAAAAGAGGGGTCACTAGTGTGGTCTTCAACATGAGATCTCATGCATAAAAATAACTCCAAACAAATTCATCAAATAGTAATGCACCACATGAATGAGAAACATAAAACCATTTTGTTCATGAGATTCGAAAAATGCTAAACCTTTGTGGTGTGCTTAGATCAAAGTTCAACCAAACATGTTTCCCTAGGTTTCTCTTCTTCCTATCTCCTCTAAGTGTCCAAGAAACTTGGAGATGGGTCATACTCCTCTAGAAGAGGTGTAGCATGGTGAGGTAACTCAAGTGAAACTCTTGCATAAAGGGAGTTGACCTAGTATATGATCTTTATATCAACCAATTGTAGATGAGTGAATAAGGTATTTTAGGTCTAGTAGCTTGCCCCCATATTCCTTTGTGTATCTAGCCAAGTCATGATCCTGGGCTAGCGAAATTGAAGTCACAATTCGTCCCATTACAAAAGGATTCTTACCCTTGGATGTAATTTTCTTCATATGATTAATAAGAAGCGTCCCTAGATTTTAATTTTTGCCTTGTGACATCCATCCCAAAAAAAATAAATCTTTCTTTGTGAATCTCCCTTGATTCTCATATTGGCAAATACGACATTTGTTAAAATATTCTAAACATTTTGTAGGTAGGGGTTATGAATCAAGGTACGTTTTTATTTCCGCTCTACAAAATTGTTGTGCCCGGTGAACCTCTTCCACATAGATGACAAATTGACATTTGAATTCTTATCTATTCTCCCATTTTATAAGAGAGTTGCTACCTCAAGGTTGGGAGAAAAAAATCTTGTCGAGTATGGAGGTATGAGGAGGCGGATGTCATTCCCTAATATGAAATTGAAAGGTTGTTCCCCTTCATAATTGGCCTTCTCTGGGGTGGAAAAGAATTGTCATGTAAGCTCAACATAGGTCTCTATGACATTGTTTACCACATAAAACAATCCTAAGGGTTTCAAGATATCCCAAGAATAAGAGAAGATACCCAATGCCTCATTTGTATCCTGGCAAGCATAACATGTAGCAATCAATCTACGTGTCAAACACTTTAGGTTCCTTGGATTTATCAGTCTGTGGTCCCTCCTATTTGATACCTACTCATGCTTCTCACCTTGAACCTCCTCATTCTGTGCATCCTCCATTTCTTCATCCTCATCATCAAGTATTAGTCATTGTCTTTGGACTTGGAGTATGGTGGAGGAATTGGAATGTCGGGCTGATGTGTATGGTGTTGTTGCTTGCGAAGAAGATGGAGTTGTAGCAACTCCACCACATTATGGTTGAGTTATGGCCTCTTCCATTCTAGGATCTATCCATTCATCCAAATAGGCCACCAACAAGTGGGTTGTTTAACTATGAGATGCTAGATTTGATGGTGGTGGTGGAGGAGTAAGTGACATAGATGGGCTAGTAGAAGAGCCCTTTTTGGGGCGACGTTTGTAGGGGAGGACATTCTTGGTTTCCTCCTTCACTTGCTTCCCAAACACCTTCATTTTGAGTGTAATATGGGTAAGAGACATGAAGGAATTAGTTTTTTGAATTTCTAGATAGGTGGGTGGAATTGAGAAATAGGGGGATTTGGTGGTGGAAATGGAGTGGAAATGGTAGTTAGAGGTAGTGCAATGGTTGCTGGAGTGATTTGGTAGTTGATTGGAGGTGGAAGAAAAAGAAATAGTGGTTGGGAGTTCAATAAACAGCTTCTATATCATGCAACTAGTCGCACAAGTGCATTTTGGTCATGAGAAAATAAAGTAGAAAGTTGTTGGATCAGGTTGAATCAATCACTTAAGTTGGTGGGCCCATGATGGCACAGTCGTGCTGCCCACCATAGCAGTGGCGAGTCACATGGCCATGGTGACTAGCTTGCCATACAGCAGTGTTGATCAACATGCATGTTTTGGCATCTACTCATTTTATTTGACTTCTCTATGATTTTGGACATCTCACCACGGTTGTTCCAAGTTAACACGGCCATGGTGGATACTATAGAAGATTGAATCAACTTGAAAACCCTCAAGACATTAATTTTTTTTAGCCAAAGTGGTTTTTCATCAATTCTTTTCCACATTTTAGTAATTTTCTTCATATGATCACTCTTTTAACCTATGCATCTAAAATCTAAACAAAAACTATTACAAACAAGTCTGTGTATGTGTGTTTTCTTGGAAAAGTGTAAAAATAACGGATAAGTATAAAAATATGAAGTTTGGGGGAAAAACTCCCCAAACGTAGGTGGTTTCCTCTGACTAGTGATAAGTTTTATGCCTTCAGTCGGGCTTCTTGTAGATATCACAATTCATCAACCATTTGGAATTCTCATGTGCCCACTCTTGAAGTAGATACCTCTCTGATTTGCATTATAAAAATGTTCCCTATCCCATTGATCATTGAAATTTCCAAGAAATGCCCAATTTGGATCTACCTCTTCCAAGTATTCAGTTCAATTCTTCAAGTGATAATTCTCAACATCCTCATTCCATTCTTGTCTGATGTGGGTCTTGAACATATTGATTTTTATCTTCATGTCCATGACTGAAACTATCATCGTGCCACTACGTGCATGTATCTCGACATCATTGTGCATAGGAATGGACTTCCCAAGATGATAGGAATCTTTCTATCCCCCATATCCATGTCAAGAACAATGAAATCATCTATGAAAATTGATGCCCTTTCCTTGTCTATTATTGTCAAAATATGATTCCCTCTTCTCACACTTTGTTGGAACAGTGTACCAAATGAAGAGTACATTTGACTGGTTTTGACTTACCTAACCCCAGTTCAACATAGACACTATATAGCATCAAATTCACAGTAGATCCTAAATCAAGTAAGGATTGTTCTATGTGATGTCCCTCTAAGTAATACCTTTATGAGTGGGGTTTCAAGGTCTTTCATCTTAATGTGCAGTGAATATTGTATGTTGGATATCACTTGGTCTGTCAAATTTATTTTCTTAGGCATCCTCCACGTTGACTTCTTTTTGAAAGTGCACATATCTTTGAGAAACTTTGCATAAGATGGGTATGCTATATAGAATCCAACAAAGGGATATTCACATTTACTTGTCGATAAATCTCTAAGATGTCAACATTGTGTTTTTGCCTCCTTTTTGATGATGGAGGTTCATCCAATGCCTTGGGGAATGGTGGCTCACTTGCTTTTGTATTACATGTCAACATGATTTTATTGTGGCATGACATGGGGTAGAACACTATGGACTATAGAACCTATAAAAGGAGATTAGGGTGGAACAAACAATATCACATACTCAACATGAGGTGTCACTGGATCATCTTTAATAAAAAATAGTATCACTTCTTGGTCTCTTCGGCCTTGTTTCATCAACATGCCCTTGGCTCACATGATCATTACCCATTTGATTCATGGGCTTCTCAATGACTTGTCCACTCCTTAGAACTTTCATAGCACTACCTTGCTCTTAGGGGAGCTTTTTGTGCATGTAGAAGGGGTGAAGATGGACCTTGGTATTGGAATTGAGGTGAAGAAGATAATTTAGGACAGTAAGTGCAGTGGTGGGATGGTTGTGGTGATGAAGGTGGTGGAGGCATATAAGTCTTAGGTAGGTCTTGAAATTTAAATATATGTTTCACTTGTCTAGGAGGTGGACAATAGAAAATTTGATAGGCACCCATTGGTCCACTTGCTTCATTACAGTTCATTATAGGTTAGGAGGACAGTTTTGATTTCTCTTGAAGAGCATGTATTTAAGAGATCTTCTCCACTCTTTGCTCAAGATTTGTTACATTTTTTTCACATCATCAAACTTCTCAACCTATAAAAAACTTCATCCTCAAACCTTGATCTATATCTTGGACGTTGTTGTTTATGGTTTCTTTGAGAATGAAGTAATTTTACTTCTTACCAAAAGACTAAATAGAATAAACCGAGTGACAAGGAACACTTCCCACTTGATTCTTCACAAAGTTCATCATTTCTACAAAAATCTTCATCATTTATGGGCTTGAATCATTAGAATCTGAAGGTGTCACACCATAGGCTCGCTGACCATCATTAACCATGCTAGAATCTCGATTCCTTGAATTTGATGCCAAGTGCTCAAAAATTGGCCATGACTCATTGTGGTGGTCTAGCCATTAAAGCACATCCACAAGAAGAATACATTGTAGCTTGACATGTTGGAGAGAAACCAGAGTAAAAGGATTGAACAAGATGGCACAAAGGGATTTCATGGTGTGGACACTCTCTCAAAAAAATTTAAACCTTTCCCAAGCATCATGGAACCACTCATTACCCATTACACTACAACTCACTATGGCACACCGCATTTGTGTCATCCTTCCAATGGATTAGAATTTATTCAAAAAGGCATTCTTTGTGTCCCCCCAACCCAAGATGTCTCTTCTCAAATCCTACCAATCCTTGGCCTTGTCTTTGAGCAAGAATGAGAACAACAAGAACTGGATGGAGTCATCAATGGAAGTCAATGTCCCGATGAGAGAATATTTCAAGAAAAGAATCCAAGTGGTTGTAGGGGTTATCACTCTCTAAGCTATAGAAGGTGGGCATGTGCCCAAGAAAATAAGGAGGTGTGGAGAATTCCTCCCTTTTCATGTGATCAGCTCTATTTGCAATTTGCAAAATTTTAATTGCTAGGCATGAAGTATTCATTACGTGGCTTGTGAGGTGCATTTTGTCTTCCATCTTGTCTTCCATGGATCATTTATCACATGAACAAGGCACAATCGAAAAAAAGTGGACAAGTTAACAAACCAATATGCAAAAATATTACAAAGAAAAAAAATAGCAATTATGAGGGCAGTAGGAAAAGGTCAAATAAAAACTAACTAGCTTAGCCTAGTGCCATACTTCCTGAACATGGTGCCAGAAATCTTGGTGCTTGTACGGGATGCACACACTTGATCTTTCAAATTTGTAAGACTCAAATGATTGGACACACTTCTAATACTCCAAAAACTCACCAGCAAGTGTACAAGGCCATATTGGAGTATAGGAAGGTGGCAAGTTAGTGGACGATGATCCTCAAAGAGAGAAGGGGGACTATAGCAATGTTAGCTTGACTAGGTTCTTACTATGACATCTAGGGAATTAAGGGTTTTAAGGTGATTTTGGGTTGATTACACTAAAGGTCCAAACAATCAATGAAAGGGAGGCAGCAAGAAAAACCTAAGTTAACCCTTCTCAATTAAGTTGTAATTAACAAGTAAATCAAGACAAAGTAAGAAAAGGAGCAAATGACACTAAGGCAAGCAATGCAAGATTATAACAATGTACTAAACTAGTAATTAGAACTAAAAGGCGATTAAAGACCTAAACTAACATGAACAAGAAATGAGCAAGAACAACTAACTAGGAAAGTAAATAGATTATTTATGCAAGCATTAATTAAGAAATAAGGAAAATTAGGGTTGTAATGCAATAATGGGAACTGAGGGCTGTTTGGAGGAATGTACTTGTCAATTGAGTTGGGTGATAACATGTAAACATTACTCATTCATTTAGATTACCAAAAATAACAACATGATAGATTCTAATGAACTTCCCTAAACTACTAATTGTCCATGGGTGGAGTAGGGTGTGTATAGGGGAACTTACCCCTAGCACCCCCTATCTAACCTTATGAGACTCACTTCGATTAAGGTTTAGGTGGAATTATATTAGGATCTAATCAAGTCTAGGTGTTTAGGATATAAGCTCTTAGGGAAATTGGGGGTCGAGGGTAGTAATGAAGGGTGGAAGTTAGGGTTTTATACCTCATGTCACCTACCATCTAGCCTTTAGGAAGCTCCAAAATAATTACAATAAATACTTCAAAACTATCTACTTAGATCTCTCACCTAGGTGTAGGAGAATTGATTAGCATGTAGAAAAATTGGTAGCTATCTAGGGATCCACTAATTGGACCTAGGAGAAATTCCCAAAATAGCTACATGTAAGAAATTTCCTTAGAATCATAGGTCATTTCAAGCACAAACCAGCAAGAAATCAATGGGAAATGAAATGAAAATAGAATGTATTCATTAGCAAACAAAAATACAACGTTTACGCATAACTTTCCCCCAACATGGTATCAAAGTAACATTTTTAACCCCAAACAGCCCACCTAGGAGCCTATCTACTCATAACAAAGGAAAATACAAAAATGGAAAAAGGAGTAGAGAATTGAAATGCCAAAGTAGCTCTATGAAGACTTGTAGCATCCTCGAATTTGAGGGCTCCGATAAAATGATCTTTAAAGGAATGATTGGACTATGCATATCATCAAGGTGCACCTCCTTTTTGCTGAGCCTGTCACTAAAGAACTTTGTAGTTAAGTGTGCTCATCCCAGAGTAGTACTAGGATGGGTGACCAGTCAAGAAATTTATCCTAGCATACGCGTGAGTCAGGACAAAGCATAGTTAAGATAAGTGGTGGTATGTGGGGCCAACCATCATTCTTGAAATTATACTAGAGCCTTCAGTTGTGGTCCTAGCATTACATTACTCCTCCTTCTTCACCTCCTAGCAGAAGCAACTCGAGCACCTCCCTCCTCCAAGGTAGGATGTCGTGAAAATGGATGGAAAATGGCCAAAACTCTAAAAAGTAAGGTTTTGGTGGAAGGTGATGGAATGGATGTATAATGGAGTTTTGGGTGAAATGAATGGATAAGAGAGGGATAAGAAGGGATGGGAGGTATCTATCCTTGTGCTTCATCTTCCACCCAAGTATATATTGGTGGTGGGAAAGCACTAGGTCAAGTGACGGTATAATGGGAAATGTAGTGAAAAACTAAGCTAGTTTTCTAGCTGCCATAGCTATTCTGGACACCACATCAATGTTTGGCTAAGGTGCACATGGCGGTGCTCAAGTGGAATGTTTGAGGTGAGAAATTGCAAATGGTAGTGGAAACTTGGAGTTTTTGTCTCTTGGTGGAATGACTGTGGTGATCACCATGACTGTGGTGGGAAGGTGGTGCCACATTCGTTCAAGGCCACATGGTTTTTCTGGGAGGAATGACTGATGGCCATTTTGAGGGGCATGGGCATGATGGGTCTTGGCACCTTAGACGTCTTGGGCCACAAGGCCATGTTGGGTCCTCCTTGGCAAGGTCTATGTTGTCCAACATGGTCGTTATGTTGAGTCTTGTCTTCAATGTTTGACTATGTGATATTTATATAAAATTGGCTTTCATAGCATGAACATTCCTTGGCACAATGGCCATGTTGGGGTCTTTTGAAACACTTTGTTCTTCAACTTTGGATTTCCATGGACTTCTTCTCTTTCCTGACTCTTGGCAGTTGGGGAAGCTCTTGGATCCTCCTTAGACTCCTCTAATGATGAATTAACCATAGGGTTACCCTCCTTCTCTCTAGTCCATCCAAGTGTCCTTCAAGTACCTAAAACATGTGAAGAATGTCTATAAGTGCATTTGATAGTGATACACATATTTTTGGAAATTACATGCATTCTAACCAGTTTAGATGTGATTGAAGTGAAAAAGGACACAAGATGAAGCCCTAAAATAGGGTTGCATCACCACCCCAAAAATAAAAAATACAAGTCCTAAAATATGCTCCAACTCAATCCCACATATGCTCTAACTCAATCTCACTTCAATTGTTTTGACAAACAAGACATGAAAACTATTTTGCAATAGGTGCATATTGATTAAATGAGCTCAGTGATGACTAAGTATATGCATTTCACCTCTCTCCTCTCCTCTTTCATAAACCAATCATGACTAAACCATTGAGCATAAAAATTCAAATATAGGGCATATAATGCACAATCAATCCATATAGTCTCGGTATACCGTTTCATGGTGGTGATAATAGAAAATGACTAGAGTTGTTGTTTTACCTTCATGCATTCAATCTCATATGTCAAACCACACTAAGTAACCCACATGGCTGAGAAAAATGGTGAAATGGTATAGATTTGATGTTTCCAAGCTCAATGGGCATGCAAATACAATAAAGGGGTTGTGGTAAGAGATTGGAGTGCTATTACATAGGAGCACTCATCTTTTCTTTAGTTAGATGCTATTACATAGGAGCATCTTTTATTTTGTTTTTGCATTTTTTTTTCTTTTACCTTGGTGTAGGTATGGAACATGCTGGTGAGTGTCAAAAATGGAGAGATGTAGATATGGTCACCCCAAACTTTTGGATGGCGGCCAAGGATGATATGTGCTCTTTGGCATCTTTTCATGAGGCTGAGAGGTAAGGAATGGTGAAAGAAAAGTGAGTCAATGAGGGGTCACTAGTGTGGTCTTCAACATGAGATCTCATGCATTAAAATTACTCCAATAGATTCATCAAATAGTGACACATCACATGAATGATCAATATGAAAACACATTTTTATCATGAGATTTGACAAACCCTTAGCATTCTTGGATTTCTTAGATCACAATTCATACAAACATTTCAAAGGCATGAAAGAGGTGATTTACTTGTAAAAAGTCAAGAATTGAGACTATTTAGAAATAGGCATGAGAATGTAACGTGCATATGTCAAAGGTCAACATTTTCAATTCCATATGTAGAGATTAGGTTAAAACATGATTTTAGGTAAGAAATTCCAAATTTTGCAAAATTGGACAAAATGGTTCCAATTATCCTTCAATCACATCTAAGTCTACAATATGAAGCAACAAGAAATAAACAAGCAAATTCTAACTAAAACCACACAAAATTACAAATTCTACATGAGATGCAATACATGACATGAAATGGCATGAAAATCAAAAAAATAAAAATTGAACAAAAATGTATGAAAATGAACTACATGATATGCATCTATAAAAAGTGGATAGAAATTTAATCTAGATAGCAAAAGTATGAAAACAAAAGTAAATGGTAGGATGAAATAAGATCAGGAGCAAAATGAGGCATACCACCCTACCATCCCAAACTTCTGAATCATCATGTCCTCAGTATGACACTAAATCCTAGGAGTTATCGGGTAGAAGATCATTGTTGATGTGGTGGCTCGGGGGGTGTTCCTCCCTATGGTGGAGGATATTGGTAGTAACTACACCAATAGTCTTCATGTGGAGGTGGGTATGTCCCGTGGTATCCGGACAATGCACCCTACCAACCTTCCTCCCATTGGGGGTCCTTTACACATGGGTGTGATGAAATGATACACATGGTTTATTTGATGGTGCATTTGTTGTTTCTTCAACCACATCACATCATGTCTCCTTTGAAAACCCTCCTTTACTCTCTGAATGGCCTCCAATGTTCCTGCATAGTAGACATATCATAGGAATTCATTGTGGGTTGATGTTGTGTTGTCTCTACATCTCACCTACTCACTCTACGAGCCTCTCTCTCCTCTGCTACTGTCCTCTAGTCCTCAACATGTGACTCTCCCAAGCCCTCAGGCAACATTATAGGGTGTTGCTGCAATGTTTCCCAATGATTATCCTCTTCCATCTCCTCAAAGTGTCCAATAAACTAGGAGATGGCCCATTCTCCTCTAGGAGAGGTGTAGCATGGTAAGGTAGCTCAATTGAAACTCCTATACAAAGGGGGTTGACATGTATATGACCTTTATATCAACCACTAAAATCATGTATGAGACAATTAGGTATTGTAGGTCCACTAGCTTGTCCCCTTATACCTTTTTGTATCCAGTCAAGTGATGATCTAGGACTAGGGAAATTGAAGTTAAAATACCTCCCATTACAAAAGATTCATGTTCTTGGATGGAATTGTCTTCAAATGATCAATAAGAAGAACCCCTAGATTAACATGCTTGCCTTGTTCCATCCATCCCAACAAAAATAGATCTTTCTTTCTGCATCTCCATTGGTTCTTATACATGGGAAATATGGTATTCTCTATAATCTTCTGAACATACCGCATGTAGGGGTTATGGATCAAGCTAGTTTTTTAGTTCCCCTCTACAAAATTGTTATGTCTAGTGAACCTCTTCTACATAGATGCAAAATTTACATTTGGGTTTTTCTTTCTTCTCCCATCATCTTGGAGAGTTTTTACCTCGAGGTTGGGAGAAAAATCTTGTTGGGTATGGAGGTGGTGAAGCGGTGAATGTCATTCCTAATCTAAAATGTAGAGCTTATTCCCCGGATAAGTGACCTTCTCTAGGGTGGCAAAGGATTAACATGTAATCTAAACATAGGTATCGTTGATGTTTGTCAACACATCAAACAATCCTAGGGGTTTTATGGTATCCTATATATAAGAGAAGATACCCAACTCCACCATTGGATCCTAAAAAGTATAGCGTGTAGCAATTTCTCTCTGTGTCAAACACTCTGGATGACTTGGCTTTATTAATTGATTGTCTCTCGTGATTGTAACCTACTCATGCTACTCATTTTGCACCTCCTCATTATGTGCATCCTCCATTTCTTCATCCTCATCATCAGGTATAGTCGCCTTCTTTTCATTTGAGACATAGTAGAGGAAGTGGAATGTGAGGATGATGTTTGTGGTGGTGCTTCTTGATGGTATGTATGCCCTGAGAGCCAATCATGGGATGATTGGTGGGATACATTAAGATTGATTTGATAAGCATCAAAGGCAAGCTTCCAATTCTTTCTGGTTCAGTCATATGAGATAATGATAGAACAGATTGAATGTCTAGAGAATGACAGTACTCAATGACGTATGCTTTCAGGTTCAGGACCTGAATGATGAGATCATACGGATGATAAGAGTTTGTACATTATTATTATGTCCCTAGTCAGATGTCATTGTGGAAGGTATATAGACAACAATGATACACAAGACTAGATTGTGGTGTTGGTTGATGATAGAATCTCATTAGTCATGATATGGAGATATCAAACCAAACACATAGGTACTTGTTAGAGAACAAGTGTACCGGACAGACCCACCGTGAGTTTGACACATGTAACCATGACATGGTAGTCACGGTCAATACTCACAGTGATGGTGGTGAGTGTGATTCTTTGACCTAAAATCACTACACTCAACACATGTCTTTGGGTACACTTTGACATCATCAAACGCAGTCCTGAAACATGGGTTGTTATAAAGGTGATGATTGGGTGGCTTTGACACATGGGGATTTTGAGGGGTGAGTGATAGATATGGGATTTGTCCCTCCTGAGGGAGTTTGATATCCATGGCCACTTGATGAGTAGGATTGAGATAGGCATGCGCATGCATGTGTGAATTAGTATGTGATATTGATGTCATACATATCTCCTCCAATCTACTCTGAGATCAAGAAAGTGAACGAACATTGAAAGGATGACTGTTCCATGCCTTGAGTTCATTCAGGATATCAAGGACAAAGGAATTACTCATTCACTGTAACACCATTCACGAATTGTAGGATTGAAAGTTGTTCTCCAACTTTCCTTTTCACTTGGGTAGCACTGATGTGCGACTAGGCACCGCTCTTTGCTTGTGAAGTCATAAGTGTTATGGACTTTCACTGCCAACGTGAAATGGACCTGTAGGGTCACACACATAGGATTTAACCTAGAAGAGGAGTTTATCCACAAATGATGTTTAGATTGATTACTAAAGGAGTTTAGTAGTTCAATTAAACACTTAATCAATTGATAGCTCAAAATCATAGTGTTCAAGGTGTTGGACCAGATGATTAAGAGTATCAGATTGATTAGAACTGCAATTGACTAATTTGCACAGTCTACTGCCCCAACTGATCGGCTCACAAGGTTGAACCGATCGGCTCAGGTTGATGAACTGATCATCTCAAGTGGTGAGTCGATCGGCTCATGTGTCAATGAAATGATCGACTCAATTGTTGAACCGGTCGATTCATGTGACCAACTGAGATTGTTTGGAAAGTCAAAAGACTCTTTTTATAAATACATATTTGTTTCACTTGTACAAATTTGATTTCGACAAGAACGAATATTTGATTAGTTGGAAACAAACATGAAAGTCAATTCGAGTTGGACCAGGACCACGAATCGATTAGCTCATGCTTGAACCGATCAGCTCAGGTTTCCCAACCGATCGGTTCAGGTGTGAACCGATCGGCTCATGTCCCCAACCGATTGATTCATGCTTGAAACGATCGGTTCAGCTGGTGCAGTTGGTTGTTTTGTGGAAAATCTCGAACCCTTCTACTCCTGCTTTAATCCCACATTGCCCGGGGTAGAGAACCATGTCCCACGACCCTCCTATATATAGGGGTATTGGGGGCTTCTCTGGTACAACAACTCAGAACACCAGTTGCTCTGTAAAGTTGTCGTTCTCTCTGGTTGTGGTAACTGAGAAAGCCAGAGAAAGTGCTACCCGATAAGGAAGGCACAGCAAGGGAAAGACAACTGCAGAAAGGCAACTGGTTGCAGGAGAGTGTGTCGGTGACTAGTACACTGACAAGAGGGTACGACTCCTTCTGATTCCTTGTTGGACAAGTATATTGGAGTTCCAGGTGGTCTGTGTGGACAACTACAGAGGCAGGAGACTTCTGCCGCTCGGAGGATAGTTGTCAATCTCGATAGTCGCAGTGAGACCAAGAGTTGCACAGACATCGTCTAAGACTGGAGGTGAAGACCGCGCAAGCCGTGAGGTAACGTCGCCGAGCAAGTCTCAGGACAAGGTATGTCTCTACAAACCATCCTTCCTATTGTATAGATGTTGACGTGATTCCTTTATTCTGGGTTTGGGGAGAAATTTTTTTGTTTCCGCTGCCTTCTCTGCCCCCCTAAAACCCAACACTTCTTACAAAGAAGACATAGTTGTATCATCTCCCCCACATCAAGACTGAGTTGTGGCCTCTTCCATGTTGGATCTATCAATTCATCAAAACCAGATGGAGACAAGAGGGATGTTTTTTTTGAGAGCCTAGATTAGACTATGACGGTGGAGGAGAGAGAGACATAGATGGGTTGTAGAGCCCTTTTTGGGGTGGCAATTGTAGGAGAGGACATTATTTGCTCCCTCCTTCACTATTTTTCTAACACATTCACTCTGAGTGTATTTTAGGTGGGGGTGTGAAGTAATTAGGTTTTTGAATTTTTGGATATGTGGGCCAGAATGGAGAAATAAGGGGATTTGGTGGTGGAAATGGTAGCTGAAGGTAGGTGAAAGGTTGCTGGAGTGATATGGGGGGTTTATTGGAGGTGAAGGAAGAAGAAATGGTGGTAGGTAGATTGTCGCATGGTTACTGTGTCATACAACTGGTCGCACACAATCATTTTGGTTGCACGAAAATGTCACTAAAGTTGTCAGGCATGTAGATAGAACGACAGTGTTGTGCACGACCGATGTTGTGGCATGTAGGTGTCATGACCATGGTGAGTCACATGCTTTTGGTGACTAGCTTGCCCCATGATTGTGTTGATCATCATGCATGTTTTGGGTACTTCTCATTTCCTTTGATTTCTTTGTGATTTTAGATATCTCATTACGGTCGTTCGAAGGTACCAAGGTTATCATGGGTATTCTAGTGTAACACTCCTGATCTGGGTTTGGGATAACCCTAGAATCATTTCTTAAGTAATTTTCTTTGAACCTTGTCTTAATCTCTTAAAAAGTAATTAAGACTTGAGAAGAGTTTATTTCTCAACTTTGAACTTATTTGCAAATTGTTTGTGCCTTATATGATAACTTTGGTAAGAATTCCAATTCACCTAACTTAGGGGTTTATGTGTAAATTATAAACACTAGAATGTCTCTTCTCTCTCTTTGTATCGACTAGAGGAAAGAGAAAAAATGGGGCACCTTGTTTGAGTCTTGGTTGAATGATAACACTCTTTGAGGTAAAAGAACCAAAGAAGTGTTGAGTACCTTGAACCCTAGATGAAGTTGTATTGAGTTTTGGAGTATATATGGGAGTTCCTATTGGCTTGGAAGCCATAGAGGAGGTCCCATAATGGTTTTTTAACCTTTTAAGATGTTCATGACGGGCTAAGCACCTCAAGTAGGTGAAGCCTATCAGTTTGCAAGTTCCTTGCACAGTGGTATCAGTTTGCACATAAAGCAAGATTGGGTGAAGATATCTTGTCAAGAAAAATATCCAAATGGTTTAGATATTATCCATGAATTATTCTCAAGAGTTTTGCATGGCAAGATAATTATGGTTACATGAAGTTACCTTGCATGTACATGTGTCACTTGAGTGCACATAGTGATGACACCTTGTACATACTCTCTTTCATGAACCTTGTAACGACCCCGCCTCCCAGTAACCCCCAATTAAGGGAGACTAAGAGGTCAGAGTCATTATCCCAATTTCCGAATCAAAGGTTTGAATAATAATCTATAATAATTATCAAATTCTACTAAACTAAACTGAAAGGCTGTAATAAAGTTCAACTTTTCATACCTTTTTTCGAAAACTTGGATATCTAATTTTTATCCACATGGAGTCTATTCTAACTAATCCTCCTTTGAACTTTAATTCATATTTAATTCCACATATGCCACTTTACTTTTTGTTCTTTTCACTTGTACCTTAGATGCTGACAAACAAAACGTCGGTTAGCATAAAGCTGGTATGTGGGGGAAACAATAATCGTGCAACTATGATAACAATGTAATCAGTCAATTATCATTTAACAACCAAGATTATATCTTAAGCAATACTACTCAATCCTTACCTATCCCCTATCTCTGTGTTGTCCCTATAGTGGACTTGGATACTACCTCTCTCTATGGTAGATCCTTACCCCCATGGCCCTACCTCAAAAGTAGCCAATACTTAGGGTTATAGAGTTGCATGGCCCTACCCAAAGGTAGCCCAATCCCTGACTCATGGTGACTTGATGGACCTACCCCATTGGTAGCCATGTACTAAGTCATCCAATGACCTGATGGACCTACCCCATAGGTAGTCATGTACTAGGTCAAACCATTAAGCCGCAGAGGGGACTAGTATCTGAGCTAGTAGGCACATATCTTTCGTGATAGTCATATCCACATTATAGTTTGCATGAATTAAATTCAACCAACAGTTTAATTCAAGTCATCGAGGAAAACTTTAGAAAACCTTGAAAAACTAATTTGAGATATTTATAAGCGTAACCACATACCTGTCAGGATGATTTGAGACAGAATAATCCATGCAAGTAATAAATCCAAGCAAGCAAGCACACATAACAAGATCTTGAAATAATCATACAATTTTCATTTTATTACTCATGTCATTAAGATCTATTAAACCTAGATCACTTCCTAGGGTTTCTAGTCCACTTTTAGGGTTTCCATTGCAATTAGGGTTTCACTTCATTTTACTCTTTTAAACCCTAATTTCTCATATATCCTTCACGAAAGTTATTAAGGTTACCTTTTAACAACATATAACCTTAATTTCAGAAACAACACAATTAATCATCAATTAAGTCCATTAAGCCTCTTTTTCATTAAAGCTACCATTTTTATCCTTTTAATCTGTGATAAGATCATTATGCTCCTTTATCATCAATTCATAGTTCATTATGGTCTAATTCACATATGAATTCTAATTGTCATTAATTCTACCTTTATTCATTAGAAAACCCTAATTACTACATTAAGGGTATTTATCCACAACTAGGGACTTTTATACTCGAAATAGCTTAGAATTATCATATCTCGACTTTAATCATGATTTTGAACAATTAAATCTTTCAAGAGTCGCATTCACTAATATTAGAGTTTCAAGGCCCATTAAAGCATATTTATGCACATGAACTCTCAATTAAACTAATTACATGCAAAGTTCATCATTTTTTATCTTAATGTATCTTTTCATGATTAACATGTTAATATCAACTTTAATCATCCATTAAACCCTACTAAATGCATTAATCATCTCTAAATAGGGTTTCTTAATAATTAATTCATTAAAGTTGATAAATCACACAACTTTCCGAATTCCAATCAGAATTAGGCTTCAAATATATTTTTATTGCATTCCTTGAGTTCTCATGATCAAAATTCGTTTATAATGCACATCCATCCGAGCTACCATTAATTATTTATGAATTTTGCAAAAGTTGCCTTTTTGGACCAATCCGAAGCCGACACATAGTCTCTTTCCATGCAACGTAGCCTGCACCCTGAAAACATTTCAAATTTACGTCCTTGCCCTTGGTTAAGTTGGTCAGCTCTTTATCCCACGGAGGGCAAAATGGTCCAACGACCCAAACGGTCGTCTTCCTCCTCTCGCACCCTAGCAATGCCACATTTTGAAGTAAGATATGGGCATGCTCTCCTCCTCCAGGGCCTCGATGGCTACCGCCACACCTCGCCCTAGCCTTGCCGCCTTCCGCCACACCTGGGTCGTTGCCCAGTGTATGGCCTAGCATGCTAGAGCCTCCATGAATCCATGATTGTTGGCCAACCTCCATCGCTCAGGTCCCCTCACAAGCTCATCAGTTGGGGTCACCATTCGAGTGTATGGAGGTTAGAATCTTCTTAGTCGCCAACAATGATGGCTACTCAGACAAGGAGAGGGCTTATGCCTTCTCACGATCTTCAAGACCCACCGACCCGACCTGCCAGGGAGGCAATGACACAGACTGTTGTTCATCTCATCGGGAAAGGATGAGAGGTCTCGGTCATGTACTTGGGGTCTAGGCTTTGTCTTCCACCGTTCACAGAACTTAGGCAACAAGGTTGCACTTCTCAGTTGTGAGGAAGGTTTAGTCTGCATGGAAAAAGATCATTAATGTGATACGATCCTGATACACTAGCTTTTATAGGTGAAGGGTGCGATTCCAAAACCCTTGCAAACCAAGGCATATGAAACAAGGAAGGGGAGGACCCTCTTCTCAAAGTAGCAAGTCACCCATCTAGGAGGGAAAATAATTACATTATTTTTATATTCCCTTATATGTAAAGACAATTAAACTTTTCCTATGTTAATCTCATTGTTCTGAGATGGGAATCCCTAGCTTTCCATAAGAGCCTGATTTGGCAAGGTTCGTTCCCACTCAATCAATGCTTTTCTTTTGTTTGCACCTAAAAATTGTTTTACGAAGATACCTTCCTTTTCAAAAATCTAGGACCAAGTGATATTACGAGAAAGGAAAGACATCTTATTGATTAAACATATTTCCTCTATATTTCTTTGGCCTCTTTCCTTATCTTTTATTTTGACTAATCTTTCTATTAGAAATCATATGTAAATGACATTCAAACAATTGTGGCCATTAATGCCATTTTCTAGATATTTCCAAGTATTTCTCATAAATACTTTTGCTTAATATCCATTATCATGTATCTTTTTCCATTTCTTGGACTTTTCTTCTTTTCTTCTCTTTTATATCCATTATTGGATCAGTTAAATAATAGGAACCACAAAATTCCTATCAAAAGGGAGATTTGCAAAGAAATCCCTTCATTGAAGCAAAGCATGCAACCTTTTCAATTATGAAAACATATGCAAAATTGGGGTTGTAACATCCTTCCCCTCCTATAAGAATTTTGTCCTCAAAATTCCAATAAGCAAACAAACAATTCAGGATAAGACTTTTCCATGTTCATCATTGGCCCCTATGTGTCTTTGCCCTATCCATGGCACTTCCAAAGAACCTTTATCATCACATATTCTTTTCTTTGAGTTCTTTCACCTTGGCATCTATAAACCTCACATGTGACTCAGGTCATTTCAGCCTCCCTTGGGGCTAACTAGGTTCATTGCTCCGCACATGGTCCGGGTACCTCACATAGTTCTCTAAATTGGACATATGGAACTCATCACATATTTCTTTATCCCAAGGGGTAAGGGTAAACTTAACCTTCTCCACCAAACCATGTCAAAAGAACCCATGCATCAGGGACTCATCTCTCTTAGCTATAACTTAGAGGGGTCGGATTTTCATGTCACGTATTCCCCCACAGTGAGTTGCATGTTAGTCTGCTTTGCATCAGCTTACAACTCATGTCGTCTCTGGGCTCCTTTCATCCATTGCATGATCAAAGCGACTTCATCTGCACACACACTGTGGTCCTTTCTTGACCTTCGTGAGGTCCATTCACCAACATCATCTTAATGAAGTGGTGGTCGACACAACCTCCCTTGCAGAACTTCTTTACAACCCGATACTGACTATGGTGGTTATCATCACATCTTATAAAGGACAAGAACTGTCTCTATGTATCACCCTGAACGAGCACACATGCTCTCATCAGACCCTCTAGTCTGGATCACACTAACCATTAGTTAGGGGTGATAAACAGTATTAACATTGAGTTCTACATGTACCTACTCCCACTCATGGAAGTGAACCTTTAGGTCATACTCAAGAACTTTTGAACTTGCATCATGGTGTAGTTGAACCAACTTTCTCTCATATGTAGTTCAACTGGATTTGTCCCTTGACAATACTCTTTCTTTTTCATGCCATAAAGGTAAGGTGATCCACCATAACCCATATTGCATCTTGACCTTCCTTGGTATAGGGGTGACTCACCACAACATCCATAGTAGTGAACTCTCATTCCCTCTCGGGGACTCTTTCATCCCCTATGTCAAAACACTGGGTTACTGGTGTTCATCCTTCACCTCCTGGCTTGCATGGTACCACACCACATGCAACTTCAACTTAGGTATCCAAAGTACCACTATCACTTATTATCTTGGTAGTACCATGGTATATGGTGATCTTAAATCATGATCTCTTGTATTGTCGTGATTCCTTAAGAGCGATTCCTCAAAAACCCTAAACCACTCTAATTGGGGTTTTATCACCTTCCAAAGAAGTGCATCTGAGGTTCTACAACCATCCTTTTATCATGATAAGCCCTAGGTTGGCTAATCAAACAACCATTAACTTGTTAGACAGATCTTATCACCTCTGAGTATTATCCAAACTTAACTCTTTTTCCAACTGGGGGTCATCCTATCAACCTCTTCTAGCCTCCATCTAAACTAGGCAGTTGTATATCATCCAGAGCATCCATTACCACTTCACATCCTTTGGTGTTAGGTAACGTTGAAGACATACACCTCCATGTATTTCACTTATTACCTCATCTCATCTCTAAGTCTATCTTCATTAAGAAAACTCTGAGCTTATTCTCTTGGTTTTTCAAACTCAACCTTGTATAACTCATAGCTCATTAAAAAACATCCTCATAAGATGACTACCTTATAACTCTTAGGGTTTGTAAAGCATCCATGTATCATTCACTCTACAAGGGTATGTTATCATTCCTATCCTCATACCTCATGACAACGTTCCAACTCGCATCACCTTTTGTCCTTGGTGTATGGCATGCATATTGTCCTATCTCTCACTCCCATAACAAGAGGAAATAAGCATTTGGATGCAGTCCAAATACAAAGTTTTTCCTATTCCAAGATTAGAGATGGTACATCCCACCTTGTCAGTACACCTTTAAATCTTATTTGAAACGTGTATCTTATGTCTCAACATCATTCTCGATATCAAAGTTACTTCCATGGATAACTGGTTTCGAACCTACTTGGATCCACACACATTCCTTAGTCATTTCCTCTAGGTCTATAGGGTGTCGGCACTTTTGGGGTCATCCCTCTTCAGTTATGCATCCAGAGAGTTCCCTACTCATCTGCCCTTTGGGTCACATGAGTTCAAGAAGGTGATCAATCTCCTAACCCATGGCCCTCAGACAATGATAGTTGTTACCTCCTGACTCTATGGTCATGTGCAACTAGGGAATTAGGCAACTCCTATTTCCATTGGTCTTATCCCTACCTGACCCTAGGATAAACTTAGGATTCTATTATAGTACGTCCTGCTTAGAACCTTACCCAATCCTTCATCATCTCTCTCTGCATTCATGGGCTGATTTCCATCCTTTCATAGGGGTCATGGCAACCTGTCTACCTTGGTCAGGCCCTATATCGGTTACCTCCATGGTAACACATCCACATGCACTTAGAGATGGTTATTTATGGGTCTATAGGTTCATTCTCATATTATGCACATTTCACTTAGCTTCTCAAGATCCTATGAGACCTCTTTAGGTTCCTCAAAACCCACCAAACTGGTATACACCCTTTCAAAGGGTCCCTCTCCCAGGATGGGAGGAAACTACAACTCTTGACAACAAGGTCACAAACAACCTTAGGGTTTCTATTCACATGAGCATGCTTAACCCAGCAGCTACTAAGGCACAAGCAGACCACCTTCTAAACCATACTAGGTCCTACTTGTTATCTTTCCTCAATACTAGATCATGATCATACCTTCCCATGTCATCCACTTAGCTGTGAGGGATTCATCAAACATACCTTAAACTTAAGGGGTTTCCCTTTCCTCTAGACATGAGGAGTACCATACTCGAATCTATAGAAACACAAATCTCATCATGAGCATCAGGTATATCATTTCCCCTCTTATACCTAAGAACCTTAGGTTCATTTCTTTGATGTCCAACTGTCTACTCAACCTCTTAACCACAACCAAACAGGTACAAGGTATGACATGCACTTCCTGTCATCCTTCTACTCGAGCAACACTTCATAGTTGAGTCCTCCTCAAGGACAAACAACAAGGTACAAGGCCTCACGACCTGTTACTAAACCTCTCCATGTCAAAAGAACTCTTCTTCTCATCTATATCATAGGTACAGAGGTACCAGAAGACTCATATTCTCTCTAGGGTTTGGTTCCTCTCATGGAAACTAGGACATCATCAGCCTCCAGGGGTCAAGCATGAGGCAACCACTATCATCCACTTAGGTCGCATCCTCCTCAACTCCCACTGTTCCTCATATCTCAGAATCTAAGCTTCCAACCTTCTCGCTCGGGTTCTAATCTCTCTCTCTTTCTAGAGCTAAACCTACAACCGACCTCACTATTAGATGTTCTCTCTCCATGAAGATGGATCCAGCTCACAAGCATACCCCTACATGGTGAAACCTATGTTTGTTCAAGGTTATCCATAGCTCTTTATGCTTATCTCATCATCTTTCCAACATACTCCCTTGGCCAGGGTTTCAACCTACTGCTCACACTACTAACGTATTATGGGTGCCTACTATGCCATGCACATATAAGCTCATGGGGTTCCATAGGTTCTTCTCTAACCTCATCAATGAAGGAGCTATCCTTCGCTCTAACATGCACGACCCTTTCTAGGGTTGGGTCTCCAAAGACACTAGGTCATCCAACTTCTCATGGCTCATATGGCATCCAAGGCATGTCTATCCAAACACCTGGTCTACCATGACATCTAACTCATCATGTCATCCCTATCTAACCTTCACTTAGGGTTAGGGTTAACACCATCCTCAAAGGATGTGCCAGGTCTCCACTTATAATGGAGATCTCTACCTCCAAGACTAGCTCTCTTTACTTATCCTCCTGACAAGAAGGTCTAGCCTCAGGTCTCTCCTGAGGGCATGACAACTTATGTCATACGACCTAAGCATGTATCTATTCTTTTATGCTTAATCTATTAAGCTTATGTCCATGACATCTTATTTACATGCTTTTTATTAATTTGTTGGAGGATTCCTTAAACCTTATCAATCTTACCCATACCTCAAGAGGGTGAGGAAAAGAGAGAAAACCCTAATCCTTATAATCCTTAACATCATTTGAGTAGAGAGGGGATGAAGAAGAGGAGAGAGTCCTAAAGGTATATTATTTCGAGTCAAATCCTGAGACTTTGGCCAAGCAGTCACACAGATCTGGGAGTCCTCATATTCCGACTAGCGGTGTGGAGGAAAATCTTGCCAGCCCCAGGCGTGATACTTTTCTAGACACCTCTGTCTTTTGGAAAATCCTCTAATAACTCCCTTGGGTTCTATAGAGTTTGTAAAATTTAATAATTATTACAGATTAAATGAGGAACCTAGGCTCTGATACCAAATGTAATGACCCCACCTCCCAGTAACCCCCAATTAAGGGAGACCAAGAGGTCAGAGTCATTATCCCAATTTCCGGATCAAAGGTTCGACAAATAATCTATAATAATTGTCAAATTCGACTAAACTAAACTGAAAGGTAGTAATAAAATTAAACTTTTCATACCTTTTTTCGAAAACTTGTATATCTATTTTTATCCACATGGAGTCTATTCTAACTAATCCTCCTTTTAACTTTAATTGATATTTAATTCCACATATGCCACTTTATTTTTGTTCTATTCACTTGTACCTAAAACGCAGACAAACAAAACGTCGGTCAGCATAAAGCTGGTATGTGGGGGAAACAATAATCGTGCAACTATGATAACAATGTAATTAGCCAATTATCATTTAATAGCCAAGATTACATCTTAAGCAATACTACTCAATCCTTACCTATCCCCTATCTCTGTGTTGACCCTGCAATGGATTTGGATGCTACCTCTCTCTATGGTAGATCCTTACCCCCATGGCCCTACCACACAGGTAGTCAATACTAGGGTTATAGAGTCGCATGGCCCTACCCAAAGGTATCCCAATCCCTGACTCATGGTGACTTGATGGACCTACCCCATTGGTAGCCATGTACTAAGTCATCCAATGACCTGATGGACCTACCCCATAGGTATCCATGTACTAGGTCAAACCATTAAGCCACAGAGGGGACTAGGATCTGAGCTAGTAGGCACATATCTTTTGTGATAGTCATATCCACATTATGGTTTGCATGAATTAAATTCAACCAACAATTTAATTCAAGTCATCGAGGAAAACTTCAAAAAACCTCAAAAAACTAATTCAAGATATTCATAAGCGTAACCACATACCTGTCAGTCTGATTTGAGACAGAATAATCCATGCAAATAAGAAATCCAAGCAAGCAAGCACACATAACAAGATCCTGAAATAATCATACAATTTTCCTTTTATTACTCATGTCATCAAGATATATTAAACCTAGCTCGCTTACTAGGGTTTCTAGTCCACTTTTAGGGTTTCCATTGCAATTAGAGTTGCACTTCATTTTACTCTTTTAAACCCTAATTTCTCATATATCCTTCACAAAAGTTATTAAGGTTACCTTTTAACAACATATAACCTTAATTTCAGGAACAACACAATTAATCATCAATTAAGTCCATTAAGCCTCTTTTACATTAAAGCTACCATTTTTATCCTTTTAATCCATGACAAGATCATTATGCTCCTTTATCATCAATTCATAGTTCATTATGGTCTAATTCACATATGAATTCTAATTGTCATTAATTCTACCTTTATTCATTAGAAAACCCTAATTACTACATTAAGGGTATTTATCCACAATTAGGGACTTTTATACTCGTAATAGATTAGAATTATCATATCTTGACTTTAATCATGATTTTGAACAATTAAAGATATCAAGAGTCACATTCACTAATATTAGGGTTTCAAGGCCCATTAAAGAATATTTATGCACATGAACTCTCAATTAAACTAATTACGTGCAAAGTTCATCATTTTTTTATCTTAATGTATCTTTTCATGATTAACATGTTAATATAAACTTTAATCATCCATTAAACCCTACTAAATGCATTAATCATCTCTAAATAGGGTTTCTTAATCTTTAATTCATTAAAGTTGATAAATCACACTACTTTTCGAATTGCAATTAGAATTAGGCTTTAAAAATATTTTTATTGCAATCCTTGAGTTCTCCTGATCAGAATTCATATATAATGTACATCCATCTGAGATACTGTTAATTAGTTATGAATTTTGCAAAAGTTACCTTTTTGGACCAATCTGAAGCTGACACATAGTCTCTTTTCATGCAACGTAGCCTGCAGCTTGAAAACATTTCGAATTTACATCCTTGTCCTTGGTTAAGTCGGTCATCTCTTTAGTCCGCGGAGGCAAAACGGTCCAACGACCCAAAGGGCCATCCTCCTCCTCTCACACCCTAGCAGTGTCGCGATTTGCAGCAAGATACAGGCATGCTCTCCTCCTCCAGGGCCTCGATGGCTGCCCCCACACCTCATCCTAGCCCCTACGCCTTCCACCGCACATGGGGAGCCACCCAGTGTGTGGCCTAGTAGGATAGAGCCTCCGTGAAGCCATGACTGTTGGCTAACCTCCATCGCTCAGGTCTCCTCACAAGCTCATCGATTGGGGTCGTTGGTCGAGTGTACGGAGATTAGAATCCTCCTGGTCTCCAACGATGATGGCTACTCTGACTAGGAGAGGGCTTGTGCCTTCTCATGATCTTCAAGACCCACCGACCCAACCTGCCAGGGAGGCAACGACACAGACTGTTGTTCATCTCATCAGGCAAGGATGAGAGGTCTCAGTCATGTGCTTGAGGACTAGGCTTTGTCTTGCATTGTTCACGGAACTTAGGCAACAAGGATGCGCTTCTCGATTGTGAGGAAGGTTTGGTCTGCGTTGAAAAAGATTGTTAATGTGATACGATCCTGATATACTAGCTTTTATAGGTGAAGGGTGTGATTCCACAACCCTTGCAAATTGAGGCGTATGAAATGAGGAAGGGGGTGACCCTCTTCACAAAGCGGCAAGTCACACATCTAGGAGGGAAAATAATTACATTATTTTTATATTCCCTTATATGTAAAGACTATTAAACTTTTCCTATGTTAATCTCATTGTTCTGAGATGGGAATCCCCAGCTTTCCATAAGAGTTTGATTTGGCAAGGTTCGTTCCCACTCAATCAATGCTTTTCTTTTGTTTGCACCTAAAAATTGTTTTACAAAGATACCTTCCTTTTCAAAAATCTAGAACCAAGTGATATTATGAGAAAGGCAAGACATCTTGTTGATTGAACATATTTCCTCTATATTTCTTTGGTCTCTTTCCTTATCTTTTATTTTGACTAATCATTCCATTATAAATCATATGTAAATGAAATTCAAACAATTGTGGCCATTAATGCCATTTTCTAGATATTTCCAAGTATTTCTCATAAATAATTTAGCTTAATATCCATTATCATGTATCTTTTTCCATTTCTTGGACTTTTCTTCTTTTCTTATCTTTTATATCCATTATTGGATCAATTAAATAATAGGAACCATTAAATTCCTATCAAAAGGGAGATTTGCAAAGAATTCCCTTCTTTGAAGCAAAGCATGCAACCTTTTCAATTATGAAAACATATGCAAAATTGGGGTTGTAACAAACCTCAACTATATGTACCTCTTTTTCACTTCCTAGTAAACCTTTCAATTCCTTTATCATCTCTTTCTTGGAGGACGATCCTATGAGCTCAAGGAACAAAGAGAAGGCCAAGCATCTTGCCTAAAGGTGAATCCATGATCATCTTCATCCTTGGAAAGACTATGCTTCTAGGATCATGATTCTTTCCTTCTCTTCTTTCTTTACCAAATTCTTATCTATGGTATCTTATTCCATAGAGAAGTGTTGTGATCAAGTCTTGGACTTTTGATAAGTCATCTTAAACCTTGGAACGTAGAGATTTGAAGCTTGTAGCTTTTGAGTTGTTCTTGAGGTGGGTTATATAACTTGAACCCAATTTTATTATTATTCACCTTCTATCATGCAGTACTTGGTGATTCCTTTTCTACTTCAAATGTCTTGATTGAATGATGATTCCATGAGTTGTAATGAATATATAGGTTTGTTGTCGATGAACTAGAGTAGTTATGGACAAGGAGCTTGAACTTGAAGATGATGAAACCGATATGCACAAATTGATAATGGTTTATGGGAAACCCTAACCCGATACAAGGGTATAAGTATGGAAAATGATACATATGAATTCCTATCTTTTTGGGTTGATTTATTGAGTAGGAATACTATTCTCTTAAGTATTTTATCTTTCACCTAAATGCTAAAAATATGGCAGGTCGATATCTAGAAGATATCCAAGTTAAAACCTATGTTTGCTCCATAACATGGATGGTCGACATGACTTGTGATGCTCTAAATCAATATGTTGTTGCTAGGATGACATGTTAGTTGTCCTAAAAATGATATGCCTCAAAGGCATTTGCTTTTCATGACCAAGAGATTTCTAGGGAAGATAGGATAACAAATAGTGATACTTTGGTTGAGTGTAGAGGCTGACATGGTCAACTCTTACCCTAGCAATATGATACACTCACATCCAACACCCTCTAGCCCGATACATCATGTGAAGATGGGGGCAATATACTCTTTGAAACCTTGGACGATACACTAGATAATGGTGTGGCCGATATCTTAGTTGATGTTGAGCGGCTGATACTCAAATAGATAGCAAGGTTGAGACCCTAAGTGATGTTAAGTGGTTGATACACTAAGTTGAAGTAAAGGTCGATACTCTAAGTTGATGAAGAGGTTGATACCCTAAGTTGAAGGGGTGGCTGATACCTTAGATGATGTTGAGTGGTTGATACCCTAAGTTGAAGGGATGGTGGATACCTTAGATGATGTTGAGCGGCCGATACCCTAAGTTGAAGGGGTGGCTAATACCTTAGATGATGTTGAGTGTATGATACCCTAAGTTGAAGGGGTGACTGATACCTTAGATTGTGTTGAGTGGCAGATACCCTAAGTTGAAGGGGTGGCCGATACCGTAGCCAATATTGAATGGTTGATACACTACTTGATTGAGGAGGTTGATACCCTAATTAAAGGTGAAGTCGATATCCTAGTAGAAGATGAGGCAGATATCCTTATTGATGGTATGGCCGATACCCTAGTCCATGATCTAGTTAACACACTAGTGGATAAAGTGATTGATACCCTAGTTGATGTTTGGTGGCCGATACCCTAGTTGATATTGGGTGGTTGATACCCTAGTGGATGTTGGGTGGTCGATACATAAGACGATAGTATGGTTGACACATACAAATATGTTCTATGGTCGATATACCTCAAGAACCTTACAAACGATACCACTGTAAGCATCTCTAAAACGATAGCATTTGATATGCTTTGGCTAACACAAGTAGATGTTTCTTGGACGACACAAGTATATGTGTCTAGGCCGATACAAGGTTTGGAGTAAAGGCTGATACACCTTGTAGACTATAGGTCGATACACCTTGTAGAGTGTAGGTCGATACACCTTGAATATAATCAATGAATGCATCATGAAAGTAATGAGATGAATACACTTTAATAAGTGTAGGTTGATAACCCTAAAGAAGGGTAAATCAATGTAATAAGTATGTTGAAGTCAATATCCTAGTAAGGATGAGAAAGAAACTTGTACCTCATGTTGATAATCAATTGATGATATCTAATGGAGTATCCTTGAACATTTATGGAAATTAAAAAGCTCTAATAATGTGAATATGCATTTGGAAACCATAAATTAGTTACAAGGGAAAACTCTAACCCTAATTATGAGAGGGTTGTAATTTGAATTATTCTTCTTATGGCATGGTCTTGATATTTGCTTGATATTTCATTTTCTATGAAATCCTAACCATGTAGGTGTCATGAGATGATGAACATAGCTAGGTATGAGCTATGATGATTTAGCATAATATAAATTATATAAGCCCTTTTCAGCTATGTGATATACTTGTACAACAAGTAGGATTTATATATGGGTCTGATGATCTAGAGTTGGTTATTGCCTAATGAGAGGTAATATTGTTCAATAATGAACTGAGGGTTTGATACCCAAGCATATGATCATGATAATGATAATGGTGAAGGGATGAGATTCCCAATAAAGTATTTAGGGGACAGAGATCCTAGGATAAGTGTAACAAGATATGTTCCAATTGATATAAGATCTTTTGAAAATATGTTACACCTTTCTGTATAGCATGTATCTATAATTCATGCTTGTTACTTGATTGATGCTAAAAGATGTTGTAATGCACTTAATCTATCAAGTGAACTAAAAATGTAGTTGCTCTGACTATAGAATCATTCAGTGTTAGGATCTGCTGAATGATGAAATGAGTTTTACTCAAAGTGCCTATTTTTGAATATCCAAGGGTGCAAGATGAGTATTACCTTGCTTCCTTCAAACCCCAATATTTGTCCTTGAGCCATTTTCCTAAAAAGAGTGTGGTTGCAGGCCGTAGCTCTATTGTAACATCGAGATTGGTGGTAAATTCATACCCCCATAAGAGTATGGTTGTCGGCCATGGCTCAATAAATATATGCAGGATTGATTGTAGGTCATATCTTGAACAGAGAACATGCTACGTGTTGTATCTCTATAGAGAAGAGCCTCTATACTCCAAGCTAGCTAAAATGCAGAATGACTCATAATGTCAATGCCACTCTATACTGACTAAGAAAGGAGAGGTCGTGGATTCCAGCTCTTCCATAGACATATATGGTACTGATGCTAGCTTCGCAGTGGTCAGTTGAAGATGGAAGGTATATTCCCATCTCCGTAGGGCATAATAAGATGGAATGTTTCAAGATGTAATCAGCCGTGTAGCATATTTGTTTAAGGACCAAATGCAAAAACATTAGTTGATGCCTTGCTTTGGTTTTAATTGTTTAGTTTACAACAGTTATACATGTTCTTCATATTCCTTTTAAAAGTGGTTAAATGATCTATTGCTCAGTTGTAGATATCTGACTAATAAGATGATAATACTTCTCTACTCTGCATATAATTAATATTTGTACTTGTTTAATTCAATATAGGTTTCTTCTGCTCTCATTCTTAAAGGTTTAACTATGATCATAATATTGTTGGTGGAGAGTTATATCTCTCACTGGGACAAGTTGTCTCACCCTGTGGGTTCCACAACTTCTTAGGTGTACGTGCACAAAAGGGGAAGATCGTGTAATAGAGAGAGAAGCAATAGCAAGGACAACAGTAATACCTCAGGTTGAATGTGCTACTATGTATCTTGTAGATATAAAGTCCTATGTGTCATCCTTGTACTCTCAGGTCCTTCGGGAGATAGTGTGAAATAGTTTTATAATCAATTTGAGATTTTGGCTGGTGTGCCTCAATGCATGACGTTGCTTTTGTGTAAGTTTGATAAAGAAACTTTTATCTCAATCCTTGCAACATGATGAAACAATGTATGTACAAGTGAACTATGATGTATATATATGGTTTGGTTCTTTATGAAATGAGTTTCCTGGTAATGGATCTCTTGGAAAAAAACGTTTAAAATTTTTTGTGATTTTTGGTAATCCAATGTTAATGATTATTTCCTCTTAGTTTTATGCAATTAAGTTGTCGGTGTGATAGAGGTCGCCACATCAAGTAGATTGAATCAACTTGAAAATCCTTAAAACATCAATTTTTTGAACCAAAATGGTCTTTCATCAATTCTCTACCACATTTAAGCTAATTTTACTCATTTGATCACTCTTTTCACCTACACATCTAAAATCTGAACTAAACCTATTAGAAACAAGTGTTTGTGTTTTCTTGGATAAAGTTTAGAAATAATCAAAAAGTACCAAAAATTGAAGGTTGGGTGAAAAATTCCCCAAAGCTAGGTGGGTTTCCTCCTTCTAGAACTAAGTTTTATTCCTTCAGTCGGGGTTCTTATAGTTCTCTCAATTCATCAACCATTTGGAATTCGTGTGTGTCCATTCTTCAAGTCAATACCTCCCTCATTTGCATTCAAAATGTGTTCCCTATCCGATCATAGTGGTTGCCAAGAAGTGTTCAATTTGGATCTACCTCTTTTAAATATTTAGCTGAATTCTTCAAGTGATCATTCTCAACATCCTCATTCTATTCGTGTGGGGTGAGGGTCTAGAACATATTGATTTTTAACGTCATGTACATCAAGAAAATTATCATCATGCCACTATGTGCATGTATTTTGGCATCAACTATAGATAGGAATGGTCTTCCCAAGATGATGGGAAACTTCCTATCCTCCTGATCCATTACAAGAATAATGAAATCATCCAAGAACATTGATTCCCTTTCATTGTCTATTATCACCAAGACATCATCCACTTCTCCTCTAGACACTTTGATGAGATGATCCTCTGATTGAAGAGTACAATTGGCTGGTTTCAACTTGCCTAACATCATCTCAACGTAGACACTATATGGAATCAAATGCACACTAGACCCCAAATCAAGTAGGGATTGATCTATGCAATGTCCCCCTGTGTATCTAGGTAAGAGTGGGGCTCTGGGGTCTTTCCTCTTCAAGGGAATTGAGAATTGTATGATGGAGCTCACTTGTTCTGTCAACTTTATTTTCTTAGGCATCCTCCTGGTTGACTTCCTCTTGAAAGTGCACATGTCTTTGAGAAACTTGGCATAACATGGGATCTTGATAGTATCTAAAAAAGGGATATTCACCTTCACTTGCTAAAAAATCTCAAAGATGTCAAGAGTGTGTTTTTTTCTCCTTTTTGATGATGGAGTCTCATCCAATGCCTTAGGGAATAGTGTCTCACTTGCTTTTGTCTTACTTGAATCAACATGACTTTCTTGTGGCATGACATGGGGTGGAACACTATGGACTATGGAACCTATAAAAGGAGGGTAGGGTGGAACATGCAGTATCACATACTCAACATGAGGTGTCACCGAATCAACTTCAATTGTATGAATCAAGGTATCATTGTTTGGTCTCTTTGGTCTTGTTTCATCAACATGCCCTTGGCTCACATGATCATTGCCCATTTGATTATTTGCCTGATCAATCACTTTTCCACTCCTTAAAAGTGTGACAACACTACCTCATTTTTAGGGAAGAGGGGGATTTTTTTGTGGCTGTGGAGGAGGTGGAGGTGGCCCTTGATATTGGAATTGAGGTGTCGAAGAAAATTGAGGTTGGTAAGTGACTTGGTGGGATGGTTTGGTGATGGATGTGGTGGAGGCGTATAAGGCATAGGATGGCCTGGAAATTATATATACGGGTACACTTTCATAGAAGACGGACTATAGAAAACTTGAGAGGAACCCATTGGTCCACTTGCTTCATTAAAATTAATTATGGGTTGGGAGGATAGTTATGCTTTCGCTTGAAGAGCAATTATTGAAGAGAGTTGCTCCACTTTTTGCTCAAGCTTTGTCACATTCTTTATTACATCATCAAAAATTTTCAACCTAGACAGAACTACACTCTCAAACCTTCATCTATATCTTGTATTTTGTTATTTTTGGTTTCTATATGTTTAAAGTACCTTCACTTCTTCACCAAAAGACTCAATAGAATTAACGGAGTGAAAAGGAACAATTCCCATTTGATACTTAACAAAGTTAATCATTTCCACAAGAAACTTCTTCATTTGTGGGATTGATCCATTAGAAGTTTAAGGTGTCACACCAAAGGCTCAGTCACCATAATTAACCGCATTCCTAGAATTTTCTGCCAAGTGCTAAAACAATGGTCATGACTCTTTGGGTGGTTTAGCCATGAAAGAACCTACACAAGTAGAATCCATTGTAGCTTAACCCGTTGGTGAGAGACTAGAGTAAACAATTAAACAATCTTCCACAAAGGGATTTCATGGTGTGGACACTCTCTCAACATTTTTTCAATCTTCCTCATGCATCATGGAACCACTCATTACTCATTTGGCTGAAACTCACTATGGCACGCCTCACTTGTGTCGTCCTGGAAATGGAGTAGAATTTCATCAAAAAGGCATTCTTCATGTCCCCTTGACTCATTAAGTCCCTTCTCGAATCATACTAATCTTTGGACTTGTCTTTTAATAAGAATGAGAACAAAGTCAGTTGGATGGAGTCATCAGTGGTAGTCGACATCCTGAAGGTAGAGCATATTTCAAGAAAAGAATCTAAGTGGTTGTTGGGATTCTCACTCTCCAAGATATAGAAGGTGGGAAGGGTCCCAAGAAGATTGGGAGGGATGGAGAATTGCTCCCCTGGTATTTGATCAACTCTAATTGCAATTGTCAATTTGAAGTTGCTTGTCATGAAGTATCCATCAAGTGGCTTGTGAGGTGCATTTTGGCCTTCCATCTTGTCTTCCACAGGTTGCTTGTCATATGAATAAGGAACAACCAAACAAAAGTTGACAAGTTAGCAAATCAATATGCAAAAATAATACAAATAATAAATAATAGCAATGATGGGTGCAGTAGGAAAAGATCAAAGTAAAATAATTACCTAGCCCAAGCACCTTTCTCTCTAAAAACGATGTCAGAAAGCTTGGTGTGTCCAAGGGACACACATAATTGGTCTTTCAAATATTCAAGACCCTAATGATTGGACATGTTGCTAATTCTCCAAAAACTCACCCACAAGCACATGAGATTGTATCATAGTATAGGAAGGTGGAAAGTTAGGGGTCGATCCTCATGGAGAGAGGGGGCACTAGTGCTAAGTTAGTTTGACTAGGTTCCTACTATGGAGTGTAGAGTTTTAAGGGTTGTAACATGATTTTGGATGGATTACACTAAAGGTCCAAGCAAGGGGAGGTAGGAAGCAAAACCTAAGTTAACCCTATACAATTAAGTTCTAGTTAACAAGAAAAGAAATGCAAATCAAGAAAAGAAGAAAATTACACTAAGGCATGTAATGCAAGATTCTAACACTACACTAAACTAGAAATTAAGACTAAAAGCCAATTAAAGACCTAAACTATCAAGAATAAGGCAAGAGCAAGAACAACTATATAACAAAGTAAAGTGATTAGTTAAGAAAGAATTAACTAAGAAATAAGGCAAATTAGGTTGTAATGCTATAACGAGGAGTGTGGGTTCTTAGGGGAATGTACTTGTCAATTGAATTGGGTTTGATAACATGTAAACATTACTCTTTCATTTAGATTACCAAACCAAACAATAGGATAATTTTAATGAATTGCCCTAAACTACTAATTGGCCACATATGGGTGTGTGTAGGGCAACAAACCCCTAGCACCCCTTGTGCAACCTTACGAGGCTCACTTAGATTAGGGTTTAGGTGGAATTCTATTGTGATTTAATCAGGTATATATTTCTAGGATAGAATATCTTAGGGAAATTGAGGGACGAGGATAGTAATGGAGGGTGGAAATGAGGGTTTTACACCTCACATCACCTACCATCTAGTTTTTAGGAAGATCCAAATTAGTTACTCAAAATTCTTAAAACTAGCTTCTTAGATCTCTCACCTGGGTGTAGGAGAATTGATTAACAAGTAGCTATCTAGGGATCCACTAATTAGACCTAAAATCAATTCCAAAAATATCTACAGGTAAGCAACTTCCCTAGAATGTAAGGTGATTTAAAGAATGAACCAAAAAGAAATTTATGGGAAATGAAATTAAAGTAGAACATAATCATTAGAAAACAAAATTTCAATGTTTACGTATCACTATCCCCTAACATGGTATCAAAAGTAAAATTTTTAACCCCAAACAATCAACATAGGGGCCTAGATACTCATAACAAAGGAAAATACAAAATTGGAGAAAGAAGGAGTAGAGGAGTGGAAAGCCATAGTAGCTCAATGGATAATCCACCTCCTAGAATCAAAATCTTGAGCACCTCCCTCCTCCAAGGTAGGATGACATGGAAATGAGGTGGAAAATGGTCAAAACCCTAAAAAGAAGAGTTTTGAGGTTGAAGGATATGGAATGGAAGTGAAATAAAGTTGTTAGTGGAATGAATGGATAAGAGGGGGTTGAGAGGATTTCTGAGGTATCTAGCCTCATGCTCCATCCACCACCCAAGTATATATGTGTGGTGTGGAAGAACTAGTTCAAGTGAGGGTATAATGGGAAATATAGTAAAAAACTACGCTAGGTTTTCTGGCCACCACGGCCATGCTGGATAAGATGTGGAATGACCGTGATAGAGTGTAATTGATGATGTGAGAAAATGAAAATGTCAGTGGAAACTTGGAGTTTTGGCTTGGTGGTATGACTGTGATGATGACCACTCTCATGGTGGGAAGGTGGTGCCATGGTAGTGCAAGGCCACACAGCCATTCTGGGAGAAATGAGTGATGGCCATCTTGAGGGGCACGTGCATGTTGGGTCTTGGCACCACGGACGTGTTGGGCCACACAACCTTTTCGGGTCCTCCTTGGCATGGCTGTGTTGTCCAGTACAATCGTTCTACTAATTCTTGTCTTCAATTCTTGACTTTTTGAATTTGTTGTGAAATTGGCTTTAGCATGGCCATTCCTTGCCACCACGACTATGTTGGGGTCTTCTGAAGAATTTTATTCTTCAACTTTGGATTTCCATGTACTTATTTTCTTGACTTGACTCTTGGCCACTAGGGTTCGGTCGGGGAAGCTCGATAACCCTCCTTAGATCCCTCCAATGATGAAAGAACCATAGGATCACTCTCCTTCTCTCCCTTCCATCCAAGAGTTGTCCAAGTACCTAAAAAACATGCAAAGAGCATCCATAAGTGCATTTGATAATGATACACATATTAAGTGCAATGACAAGCATTCTTACCAATCCACATGTGATTGAAGTGCAAAAGGATATAAGATGAAACCCTAAACTAGGGTTGCAGAAGTACCACTAAAAGTGGAGTCAGTGATATCAACTTCAGCATTCAAACACCTATGAGAATCAAATCAGTGCTACCAACCCATCTGTTGGTGGTATTGATGATGATCAAGAAGGTGAAAAGGGCTAATTGACTCAGTTCCACTAACACACTGTTAGTGGTACCGACCCAATGCAATCGATGTGGATTTGAAATAAAGTCATATCTAACGGTTTCCAATTAAGTGAGGGTTAGGTCTTACTTATGACCTAAGGAGGGCGGCCAGAGAGTCATTATCACATACATTTTTGACACAAAGGCAAGGAGAGTGCATACGGAGGAGATAGCCACCAATCAGACAATCCGGGCACCTCTGGAGGACAAATTTACAACCAAAAAATTGTTGATTGTGGTGTTCATCAAAAGGGATCACCGAGATGACTTATCTAGGAGTTTTTCTATTAGCTTTCTAATGTTTTACTTATATTTCTCCTTTTCTTCTTGATGTGATTTGATAACTAATATGTGTGGCTAAACCCCTCTTTTCCCTAGAACTTGGGAGTAACTCGGTACATATTGCAATTGAATTTGATGATATTTATAGTATAGTTTCCTTTGTTATGTACTTGAATCTATGACCTTGTCAATGATTTGTTATGTCTGATCAACATAATCAAAATATCATCATTTTAGTTTCTTTGGGGAGGTATTAAGAGTTAGGAAAGTCATAAATTCACACCGATAATAATGTGCTTTGGGAGAGGGCTTGCGGAAGTGAGACAATAACCCAAAGAAAATTACTCTTTGCTTGAATTAAGATATTAAACTTATGTGGGACTGGTGTTTTGCTTAATTTGAGTAGTGCATCATGTTGTGGGAGAAGGTGTTTCTTGCAATGGGTCTTTAGTTTAGATTTAGAGTGATTAATTATAGAAGGAGAATTTAGTTGCAGTGTGTGTTTTGTGAAATAACAAGTTCTATGAAATTTATTAAATGTTGTTTAAAACCTCTTCAATTCAATCTATCCATTTATATTCTTAGTTAAATAACCACCAATCAACTCTTTCTTTAGGAATATCAAATTAGGTCTAGTTAGTGGTAGTTTGTTATGAATGATTCCATGAGTTTGACAACTCAGTCCTCTTTAGCCTATATTACACGACATGTGCACTTGCAGTTTTCATGGACTTTTTGTGTCAAGTTTTTGGAGTCATTGTGTGGAAGAAGCAACACTAGCACTACAAATGTTGTGAACATCCACTCTAGTCCATTTTTCTTTATGACTTTTAAATTCTTCTATCAGTAGAAAATCATTGCTAAATCAATTTTCTTTTGTCACATCATTAGTATTATGTGTTCTTACAGATAGCAGTTACCTTTACATGTATTAGTGCACCATCCATACTTGGACTATAGGTTATGAAGGTTTAACTCCACATTGTGTAGATTGGGAGGATATTTGGCACAAAGCACAAGAATTAGGGGTTGATATGAGAAGCTCATCCAAACTCCTCCCCCATATCCACAACAGACAATAGAAATGGCACAAAATGGTCAAGGTCATGTGGAAGATTTATAGGACATTGTTGAGGAATATATAGTATGGCAAAAAAATCAAGGAATTTTTCAGAAGCTCAAGTGGGTGCAATTAAATTCCAAGTAGTGAATGTGGTAAGTTATAAAGTTGAACCATGGTTGGTAGCATTGATTATATCTCATCATTTCATGAGCATAGTTTAGAGGATCCAAGGGCACACATAAAACATTTTGTGGAGAGTTGTCACATGCTAACTATTTATAGGGTCCTATCTACAATTATACATCAGAAGTTATTCTCGTCCCCTCTTTAATTTTTTGGAAGTTGTTCTCATCCCCTCTTTCAGACAAGACAAAGGCATGGCCAGATAAAATTAAGGCTTAGGACAAGATGATAGATGCCTTCCTCGAGAGGTATTTCCCACCGCAAAAGACTAATGAGTTGGTACAAAAGATGTTACACCCCGATCTCATAATTTCCTCAAATCATGAGATTAGGGCATAAGATAGGACTTATATGTAATACAAAGAACACCCTTAACTTTTTTTTTCTTTTATTTACTTTTCTGTTAAAACTCTTATTTCTTCGCATTGAACCACATAAATCATTTTAACAAGGGAATCTGAACATTTCTTTTCCTAAACAGACTTTAATAGTAAAGATACATGTATAAACATTCATGATGTCTCTCACACCTTATGCACATAAGACCTACTAATTAGCATACAATTTCAAAAGAGGAATAATATTACACATCGTAATTACAACTCTCTCTCTCTCTCTTATCTCTTACCGAGGACCTAGAGTGACAAGGACCGACTGACTCAACTAATCTTGTACTTAACTCTTGTGGAAGATCTACAATGACGCTCTGACCATCTTCAAGTCCACGCGGTTAACCCTAAAATGTTTGAGTAGAGGGGTGAGCCTACTCGCTCAGTGAATGAGTACTTCAAACAAACAGTCTAAGGCACTAATATGATTATAGATATAACTTTGAGTAAACGATATGAAATTTAACAACAATAAATACTACACTGAGCAGTTCTAAAACAATATAATTGAAATAACAAGGAATATAAATATTGCATCCAAAGAATAACTACTAGAAGACTATGCTCTAGTCTTCCTTAACTCTTTCATTTATAAGGAACTCTGTGAACCTATATGATCATATTTTAACTTATGCCCTGATCTATGCAGTGTACTCTGCATAGAGACTCGCAGTGCACTACGGCCACACCGTACAAGACTTAGCGACACACCCGGGCAATGCTAAGTCTGACTGCCAGTCCTGGTCTGCTACAGGACCCACAGGCTCTCCGGCCTGACTCATAGGCTCTCCTGCCTTCTCTGCACTCATCCTGAGTGCTCTGGACTCCTCCTCTAACCTGAGCACACAGGCGCAGGGAGTCAACACTGGGTTACCACCAGAATTACTCAACCGGTTGGTGTTGGATAACCCTTCTGTCCTCGTGCCACCAGAATTACTCAACCGGTTGATGTTGGACACGAGTTTCACCCCTAAGGTACAGACCTCTCAAAGGGGTTCTACGGTGTTCAGGGCACCTAAGTCTAACATTAACATTATAGATACATTTTAAACAGAAATCATAACTCATTTTACATTTCTCACAAGGCTCACACGGCCTGCCATATCATATCATATAAAACATCATAGCTCATGTATTCAAACATATATCATGTCTGCCCAACAAGTATTCTCATTCTAATATTTCATACATATCTGCATGATCTCAGTAACATCCCTTTCTAGGGCATGCCATATCTCATCACCTGCAATTCACGAGATATGTATTGTGAAAATAAGAAACCCTGTAGTATATATATACCAACTCAAAGAGAACAAGCATGTAAAGTTAAATGCACAAACAACATACAATTCAACAGTTAAGCATCACCACATCTCATATGAAAACCTTTCATATCACCATAACTTAATTCATAGAACACCCTGTTCTTAGGGTTTCCTTTCCTTATTCTCTTATCACATAGCAACACCCTGCTCTTAGGGTTTCATTTGCCTCATTCACTTATCACATGGCTCTCATAAGGATTTCACACGATATAAACATTCACAAATTAAAGACTGCTTTCAACAATTATATACAGTCAATATATGTATGAAACCATGGAAATTAAACTAAATTTAGGTTTCCATGCTATTCACTGAGATATCATGCATTATACTGTTTAAAGGAAGTACCCACTCACCCTAAGGTGTGAAAACACCTCAAAACTGTAGCTCAACTCAGGGGATCTCGAACTCATATCAAATCCCTAGCAAATCTCCCAATTCTTCTTCCATTCAACTAGGAAACCTTGAAAATGAGGGATTATGAAGAAAGGGTGAGAAAAGAGAGAATTTCAACATCATCTTGGATCAAATCAGAGCATGGACGGAATATTGACATGAGAGAGAAGATTCACCATAAAAGTCTATGCAAAGGATCCAAACTTACTTGATTTCACCATTCCTCGGACCGCAAAACCCTAGGTCAGCAATTCCTCCTCTTTCTCCACTCAAGCCCTAACTCTCCCTCTCTCTCTAGATTTTCGTTTCTCTGGGGTGGATGACGAAGAATGAGAGTTGTGTGTGTGTGTGGTCGATCATATAAGTCAATTTGAGCTGCTTGGGTCAATTGCATATTGACCCAACACTCAACTTTAATTATATTGGCTGAATATTTAGTTTCACAATAGTTTCTGTAATTTGCCTACTGTATAGCTAACAGAAGCTCCAAAAATTCGGGAAATTTTATATATTATACCTAATGAAGTTTCAGACCTCCAGTAAAATTTGAGATCATTTCTAGTTACCAATAAATAATTAAAAATCAAACAGTGCACTGCTATATTGCAGTCTGCAGCATATTCGGTCGAGTTTGTCCTGCACAGAACTCGACCGACACCCTCACTGTAGAGATCAAAAGTCATCCAAAAATTACGCCACTTTAACAAAGTGTCTAAAATTCTGTTTTTCATGCACAGTTAAAATTTGAGATCAATTTGATATACCAATAAAAAGAAAAAATTCAATTACCACACTGCTATATATATCTGGAAATATGATTGGTCGAGTTTGAAACTCGACCGATAAATAGGTCAGAACATTCTTCAAAAATTCTGATATTTACCAATGTTGTTCACATTTTATATATACAAAGTATATCCAAATTTGAAGTAAATAATAGTTACACATAAAATACTAAAAATCATTTACTGAAACATTATACTTATCAAATTTTGTGTTCATGTATCATCAAAACCCTATTTTGGGCCGATTAGGGTCTATGCTTCTCAAACCCTAATCCTCAAGACAAACGAACACTTAAAATTCTTATCATAGTTAAAACATTCTCATTGGATTATCATTATTCATTAGATTTTAAGAGTGATCAGTCCAATTAATCATGTAATTGTCTAGGTAAACCCTAGTTTACCAATTAAGCTCAGATGGGGTCGTAACAACTCTCCCCCCCCTTAGAATGTTTCGTCCTCGAAACATAAACCTACAAGAAAGATACATTCAAGGTTATTCTAAGCTTCTAAAGCCTTCCATGTCATTATATTCTTGTATTTCATACCTGAATGTAGTTTTCAACATTAGATCTTTTTAATTCTTTACTAAATCACAACATATTTCAAATAGTTCTCAATGATATCAAGCAAATTCTTTATGCCACAGTCAAACATAGAATGCAAAGATAAACCACCATGCTTTCGCTGCGCAACTCTGATACTCTAATACAACTATCTCAACTTATGCGGCTCAGAAAGTTCTATTGTTCTGTATCACCTTTAAGTGACAAAAGCGAGTTCACCATGTTGTTTTAAACTTTAATAACGTGCTACTCAGATAGCAAAACAGTCTTGAATTAAAAGACTAGATTCAACAATCAATTGCACAATACTACTCTTGGCATCCCCATTGGGTCATGGATGCATGAGGTGAAGCATTACCACCTCATTCCATACTATCCTGTTTCGATCCTGGGACCTGTGGGTTATGGCCCCACACACAATTCAAAGTGTAACCATCGTATTATATCATTTTAGGGTTTCAACAACAGTAATAAAGTAATCCACAATTGTATCAGTCATAAAAGCATTAATCATACTCAATTACCATCACTCAGTTATATTAGAGATAGGTATAACAAGCTACACCTCATTAGGGTTACTTGTCCAGACAATCTGATTATCATCCCTTCTTATTAATATGAGTGAATAGGTATAACTACCTTATTCAGGATATCCCTCCATGTCTTTCGTCATCATCCAAACGGTATCACCATACCACAAATACACAATACTAGGATGCATATCTAGTATGAATTACTACAACTATCATACACCTTTAATTAACATATAGCTTGCACCAATACACTGAAATCATACATAGAACCAACTTACATAACTTAGTATGCCTTCAATAAAGCATACCTCTAAAAGTGAGTTCACATATTACACAAAGCTAGTGTTTTCCTTTATCTCTCTCCTCATTCTTTACTACTTATGTTTTGCTACCTCTCCTTCTCATTTTGATCATATACAATAAACATCCCTAACATTAAAACATTCAAGCTAAGAATACATTATTCATCATTCTTTCTATCACACAAGAATTTATTTCTTATCGCACTTCATCATAATGTATGTCACTATTACATTCACTAGATGACCCTACCAAGGTAGTTATGCATCATATATGATTCATTTTCTTATCATTTCATTCCCACCTTTCTATTGTTAAGGAATATATGAGAGAGAAGATGATTTTGAGACTTAGAATACTTGTATTCAAACATTCCCTTAATACATTCTCGTATGTAGATTTACTTAGTTATCAACAGAGATATTTGATTAATTAGCACTTGCTTGAATCTCACAGCCTCTTTATTTTATAACTTCTCCATCATATTTCAAACCCTTTCTTACGTTTCATAGTCCTCTTACCATATACTACTCTTTAACCCGTCATCTTTAATTCTAAATTTTTCTCTTATGACCATGTTGCTTATTCATATGTATGGTCATGTATACCATGTTGCACATATTTCCTCCTTTATCTTTATACTATTGTGAAGTTAACGTTCTAAATTAATAGTCCTTCTATTAGTTTTTCCTCATGTTGAATACATTACATATTCTTCATTTTTAAATCAAGGTGATCATGCATGGGTCAAACATAGTTTCTCTTTCAATCAAGTTTTCCCTTCTGAATATTGTCTACCCTTGTATGACTTATTCATTTGTTAAACTACACCTACGTTCTTCACTTAGGAACTAGTTTGTTGTTCTAGTCTTATGAATTACATGATCATATGATTCTCTTCACTTTTACTCTTTTGAAGACTCTTCACTTCTATGGACCTATTGAATGCTCAACTCTATTCTTCTACTTAGCCTTTGCTTTAGAGTTCATAAAAGCATTATACTCAATTACATGATCCATTCTTCATGATCGATTCTTGTAATCTAGAACCATACATACATTTCACATATCTTTTCCATATTTCATATGTATAGCTCATATAATATAAATCAATAAACTGATTATGAACTTCATATCATGTTCTATTATTCCCAATTAAGGGTTTCTCATATGAGGCCCCAAAATTGAACCTCAGATACCAGTTTCAACTGATTCTTATTTGTTCTGATCTTGCCCATATGTTTCAACATCTTACTGTATGTACATTCTTACTCTGATGTGGGTCTAATTATCCAGAGTCTATTCTTATTATACTATTAATAGGAGTCATTAGATCCCAGTAACGCATCCTGCCAGCCGGACCAGGCCAAACCTGAAGTCCTGAAGCCAAGAACTACAAAGGATTACTCAACTCCTATTCATCTTAGGAGTGTGGAAGAAAACTTATCCACTAACAAAAGCTCATTCAAAGGTCAATTCTAGTCTACTTGTTACAAAGAATGAAATCAATAAATGCTACAACTGCATAGTGTACAACAGATATTAAAGACCCATATTTCAAAGTATTGAATATTTCAATTCAAACATATAAGAGCATTTCTATACATTTCTAACAAAAACAACATTATAAAATGTAAATTCTATCTCCTTTTACATTTATGCTCTTAATTCTTGTTTCTTTTCTCGTTATCTAACCCTAACCTTTCTAGGGTTCCTCTCTAGCCCATTCTTCCACTGTATACCTGGCCAGGGTATACGTGAGAGAATAGACAGAGTAGCTTGTACTGGTTGATCCAAGTACTCAGATATCGGGCCTGGATATCCAAATACTCAAATCCCCAAAGCTAACATCAAAACATCTCCTATCTGTCACACTTATGACTCTAACTTACTAACTTAATGGTCCTTGACAACTCACCCTAAGCTCTGATACCAAGCTGTTACACCCCGATCTCACAATTTCCTCAAATCATGAGATTAGGGCATAAGATAGGACTTATATGTAATACAAAGAACACCCTTAACTTTTTTTTTCTTTTCTTTACTTTTCTGTTAAAACTCTTGTTTCTTCGCATTGAACCACATAAATCATTTTAACAAGGGAATCTGAACATTTCTTTTCCTAAACAAACTTTAATAGTAAAGATACATGTATAAACATTCATGATGTCTCCCACACCTTATGCACATAAGACCTACTAATTAGCATACAATTTCAAAAGAGGAATAATATTACACATCGTAATTACAACTCTCTCTCTTATCTCTTACTGAGGACCTAGAGTGACAAGGACCGACTGACTCAACTAATCTTGTACTTAACTCTTGTGGAAGATCTACACTGATGCTCTGACCATCTTCAAGTCCACGCGGTTAACCCTAAAATGTTTGAGTAGAGGGGTGAGCCTACTCGCTCAGTGAATGAGTACTTCAAAGAAACAGTCTAAGGCACTAATATGATTATAGATATAACTTTGAGTAAATGATATGAAATTTAACAACAATAAATACTACACTGAGCAGTTCTAAAACAATATAATTGAAATAACAAGGAATATAAATATTGCATCCAAAGAATAACTACTAGAAGAGTATGCTCTAGTCTTCCTTAACTCTTTCATTTATAAGGAACTCTGTGAACCTATATGATCATATTTTAACTTATGCCCTGATCTATGCAGTGTACTCTGCATAGAGACTCGCAGTGCACTACGGCCACACCGTACAAGACTTAGCGACACACCTGGGAAATGATAAGTCTGACTGCCAGTCCTGGTCTGCTACAGGACCCACAGGCTCTCCGGCCTGACTCATAGGCTCTCCAGCCTTCTCTGCACTCATCCTGAGTGCTCTGGACTCCTCCTCTAACTTCAGCACACAGGCGCAGGGAGTCAACACTGGGTTACCACCAGAATTACTCAACCGGTTGGTGTTGGATAACCCTTCTATCCTCGTGCCACCAGAATTACTCAACCGGTTGATGTTGGACACGAGTTTCACCCCTAAGGTACAGACCTCTCAAAGGGGTTCTACGGTGTTCAGGGCACCTAAGTCTAACATTAATATTATAGATACATTTTAAACAGAAATCATAACTCATTTTACATTTCTCACAAGGCTCACACGGCCTGCCATATCATATCATATAAAACATCATAGCTCATGTATTCAAACATATATCATGTCTGCCCAACAAGTATTCTCATTCTAATATTTCATACATATCTGCATGATCTCAGTAACATCCCTTTCTAGGGCATGCCATATCTCATCACCTGCAATTCACGAGATATGTATTGTGAAAATAAGAAACCCTGTAGTATATATATACCAACTCAAAGAGAACAAACATGTAAAGTTAAATGCACAAACAACATACAATTCAACAGTTAAGCATCACCACATCTCATATGGAAACCTTTCATATCACCATAACTTAATTCATAGAACACCCTGTCCTTAGGGTTTCCTTTCCTTATTCTCTTATCACATAGAAACACCCTGCTCTTAGGGTTTCATTTGCCTCATTCACTTACCACATGGCTCTCATAAGGATTTCACACGATATAAACATTCACAAATTAAAGACTGCTTTCAACAATTATATACAGTCAATATATGTATGAAACCATGGAAATTAAACTAAATTTAGGTTTCCATGCTATTCACTGAGATATCATGCACCAAGAATAAAATTCAAATAAGGTAACCCATGAGGTACATCCTAACCACTTATAAGATTACTAGTCCTCTTCAATAAGGTTGAAACTCTAGTGATATCTCAATTAGGTTAAACCCTAATTACATCATATGGTATAAATCTGAAAAGCATTCTTACTAGGATGTGTGGTATACATTTCTGATGTGAATCTACCATCAAAGAGTCATTCAAACAGAGAAGGAATCCATATCATATCAATTTCCAACAACTTAAATTAAACGGACATTTCAGGGTTTGGAATCACATACCAAGCAATTAGGGATTTGGATGCTATAATCAAATTTCGTGCATTATACTGTTTAAAGGAAGTACCCACTCACCCTAAGGTGTGAAAACACCTCAAAACTACAGCTCAACTCAGGGTATCTCGAACTCATATCAAATCCCTAGCAAATCTCCCAATTCTTCTTCCATTCAACTAGGAAACCTTGAAAATGAGGGATTATGAAGAAAGGGTGAGAAAAGAGGGAATTTCGACATCATCTTGGATCAAATCAGAGCATGGACGGAATATTGACATGAGAGAGAAGATTCACCATAAAAGTCTATGCAAAGGATCCAAACTTACTTGATTTCACCATTCCTCGGACCGCAAAACCCTAGGTCAGCAATTCCTCCTCTTTCTCCACTCAAGCCCTAACTCTCCCTCTCTCTCTATATTTTCATTTCTCTGGGGTGGATGACGAAGAATGAGAGCTGTGTGTGTGTGTGGTCGATCATATAAGTCAATTTGAGCTGCTTGGGTCAATTGCATATTGACCCAACACTCAACTTTAATTATATTGGCTGAATATTCAGTTTCACAATAGTTTCTGTAATTTGCCTACTGTATAGCTAACAGAAGCTCCAAAATTCGGGAAATTTTATATGTTATACCTAATGAAGTTTCAGACCTCCAGTAAAATTTGAGATCATTTCTAGTTACCAATAAATAATTAAAAATCAAACAGTGCACTGCTATATTGCAGTCTGCAGCATATTTGTTCGAGTTTGTCCTGCATAGAACTCGACCGACACCCTCACTGTAGAGATCAAAAGTCATCCAAAAATTACGCCAATTTAACATAGTGTCTAAAATTCTGTTTTTCAAGCACATTTAAAATTTGAGATCAATTTAATATACCAATAAAAAGAAAAAATTCAATTACCACACTGCTATATAAATCTGGAAATATGATCGGTCGAGTTTGAAACTTGACCGATAAATAGGTCAGAACATTCTTCAAAAATTCTGATATTTACCAATATTGTTCACATTTTGTATATCCAAATCATATCCAAATTTGAATTAAATCAAAGTTACACATAAAATACTAAAAATCATTTACTGAAACACTATACTTATCAAATTTTGTGTTCATGTATCATCAAAACCCTATTTTGGGTCGATTAGGGTCTATGCTTCTCAAACCCTAATTCTCAAGACAAACGAACACTTAAACTTCTTATCATAGTTAAAACATTCTCATTGTATTATCATTATTCATTAGATTTCAAGAGTGATCAGTCCAATTAATCATGTAATTGTCTAGGTAAACCCTAGTTTACCAATTAAGCTCAGATGGGGTCGTAACAACTCTCCCCCCCTTAGAATGTTTCATCCTCGAAACATAAACCTACAAGAAAGATACATTCAAGGTTATTCTAAGCTTCTAAAGCCTTCCATGTCATTATATTCTTATATTTCATACCTGAATGTAGTTTTCAACATTAGATCTTTTTAATTCTTTACTAAATCACAACATATTTCAAATAGTTCTCAATGATATCAAGCAAATTCTTTATGCCACAGTCAAACATAGAATGCAAAGATAAACCACCACGCTTTCGCTGCGCAACTTTGATACTCTAATACAACTATCTCAACTTATGCGGCTCAGAAAGTTCTATTGTTCTGTATCACCTTTAAGTGACAAAAGCGAGTTCACCATGTTGTTTTAAACTTTAATAACGTGCTACTCAGATAGCAAAACAGTCTTGAATTAAAAGACTAGATTCAACAATCAATTGCACAATACTACTCTTGGCATCCCCATTGGGTCATGGATGCATGAGGTGAAGCATTACCAACTCATTCCATACTATCATGTTTTGATCCTGGGACCTGTGGGTTATGGGCCCACACACAATTCAAAGTGTAACCATCATATTATATCATTTTAGGGTTTCAACAACAGTAATAAAGTAATCCACAATTGTATCAGTCATTCAAGCATTAATCATACTCAATTACCATCACTCAGTTATATTAGAGCTAGGTATAACAAGATACACCTCATTAGGGTTACTTGTCCAGACAATCTGATTATCATCCCTTCTTATTAATATGAGTGAATAGGTATAACTACCTTATTCAGGATATCCCTCCATGTCTTCCGTCATCATCCAAACTGTATCACCATACCACAAATACACAATACTAGGATGCATATCTGGTATGAATTACTAAAACTATCATACACCTTTAATTAACATATAGCTTGCACCAATACACTGAAATCATACATAGAACCAACTTACATAACTTAGTATGCCTTCAATAAAGCATACCTCTAAAAGCGAGTTCACATATTACACAAAGCTAGTGTTTTCCTTTATCTCTCTCCTCATTCTTTACTACTTATGTTTTGCTACCTCTCCTTCTCATTTTGATCATATACAATAAACATCCCTAACATTAAAACATTCAAGGTAAGAATAGATTATTCATCATTCTTGCTGTCACACAAGAATTTATTTCTTATCGCACTTCATCGTAATGTATGTCACTATTACATTCACTAGATGACCCTACCAAGGTAGTTATGCATCATATATGATTCATTTTCTTATCATTTCATTCCCACCTTTCTATTGTTAAGGAATATATGAGAGAGAAGATGATTTTCAGACTTAGAATACTTGTATTCAAACATTCCCTTAATACATTCTCGTATGTAGATTTACTTAGTTATCAACAGAGATATTTGATTAATTAGCACTTGCTTGAATCTCACAGCCTCTTTATTTTATAACTTCTCCATCATATTTCAAACCCTTTCTTACGTTTCATAGTCCTCTTACCATATACTACTCTTTAACCCGTCATCTTTAATTCTAAATTTTTCTCTTATGACCATGTTTCTTATTCATATGTATGGTCATGTATATCATGTTGCACATATTTCCTCCTTTATCTTTATACTATTTTGAAGTTAACGTTCTAAATTAATAGTCCTTCTATTAGTTTTTCCTCATGTTGAATACATTACATATTCTTCATTTTTAAATCAAGGTGATCATGCATGGGTCAAACACAGTTTCTCTTTCAATCAAGTTTTCCCTTCTGAATATTGTCTACCCTTGTATGACTTATTCATTTGTTAAACTACACCTACGTTCTTCACTTAGGAACTAGTTTGTTGTTCTAGTCTTATGAATTACATGATCATATGATTCTCTTCACTTTTACTCTTTTGAAGACTCTTCACTTCTATGGACCTATTGAATTCTCAACTCTATTCTTCTACTTAGCCTTTGCTTTAGAGTTCATAAAAGCATTATACTCAATTATATGATCCATTCTTCATGATCAATTCTTGTAATCTAGAACCATACATACATTTCACATATCTTTTCCATCTTTCATATGTATAGCTCATATAATATTAATCAATAAACTTATTATGAACTTCATATCATGTTGTATTATTCCCAATTAAGGGTTTCTCATATGAGGCCCCAAAATTGAACCTCAGATACCAGTTTCAACTGATTCTTATTTGTTCTGATCTTGCCCATATGTTTCAACATCTTACTGTATGTACATTCTTACTCTGATGTGGGTCTAATTATCCAGAGTCTATTCTTATTATACTATTAATAGGAGTCATTAGATCCCAGTAACGCATCCTGCCAGTCGGACCAGGCCAAACCTGAAGTCCTGAAGCCAAGAACTACAAAGGATTACTCAACTCCTATTCATCTCAGAAGTGTGGAAGAAAACTTATCCACTAACAAAAGCTCATTCAAAGGTCAATTCTAGTCTACTTGTTACAAAGAATGAAATCAATAAATGCTACAACTGCATAGTGTACAACAGATATTAAAGACCCATATTTCAAAGTATTGAATATTTCAATTCAAACATATAAGAGCATTTCTATACATTTCCAACAAAAACAACATTATGAAATGTAAATTCTATCTCCTTTTACATTTATGCTCTTAATTCTTGTTTCTTTTATCGTTATCTAACCCTAACCTTTCTAGGGTTCCTCTCTAGCCTATTCTTCCACTGTATACCTGGCCAGGGTATACGTGAGAGAATAGACAGAGTAGCTTGTACTGGTTGATCCAAGAACTCAGATATCGGGCCAGGATATCCAAATACTCAAATCCCCAAAGCTAACATCAAAACATCTCCTATCTGTCACACTTATGACGCTAACTTATTAACTTAATGGTCATTGACAACTCACACTAAGCTCTGATACCAAGCTGTTACACCCCGATCTCACAATTTCCTCAAATCATGAGATTAGGGCATAAGATAGGACTTATATGTAATACAAAGAACACCCTTAACTTTTTTTTTCTTTTCTTTACTTTTCTGTTAAAACTCTTGTTTCTTCGCATTGAACCACATAAATCATTTTTACAAGGGAATCTGAACATTTTTTTTCCTAAACAGACTTTAATAGTAAAGATACATGTATAAACATTCATGATGTCTCTCACACCTTATGCACATAAGACCTACTAATTAGCATACAATTTCAAAAGAGGAATAATATTACACATCATAATTACAACTCTCTCTCTTATCTCTTATTGAGGACCTAGAGTGACAAGGACCGACTGACTCAACTAATCTTGTACTTAACTCTTGTGGAAGATCTACACTGATGCTCTGACCATCTTCAAGTCCACGCGGTTAACCCTAAAATGTTTGAGTAGAGGGGTGAGCCTACTCGCTTAGTGAATGAGTACTTCAAAGAAACAGTCTAAGGCACTAATATGATTATAGATATAACTTTGAGTAAACGATATGAAATTTAACAACAATAAATACTACACTGAGCAGTTCTAAAACAATATAATTGAAATAACAAGGAATATAAATATTGCATCTAGAGAATAACTACTAGAAGACTATGCTCTAGTCTTCCTTAACTCTTTCATTTATAAGGAACTCTGTGAACCTATATGATCATATTTTAACTTATGCCCTGATCTATGCAGTGTACTCTGCATAGAGACTCGCAGTGTACTACGGCCACACCGTACAAGACTTAGCGACACACCTGGGAAATGCTGAGTCTGACTTCCAGTCTTGGTCTGCTACAGGACCCACAGGCTCTCCGACCTGACTCATAGGCTCTCCGGCCTTCTCTGCACTCATCCTGAGTGCTCTGGACTCCTCCTCTAACATGAGCACACAGGCGCAGGGAGTCAACACTGGGTTACCACCAGAATTACTCAACCGGTTGGTGTTGGATAACCCTTCTGTCCTCGTGCCACCAGAATTACTCAACCGGTTGATGTTGGACACGAGTTTCACCCCTAAGGTACAGACCTCTCAAAGGGGTTCTACGGTGTTCAGGGCACCTAAGTCTAACATTAACATTATAGATACATTTTAAACAGAAATTATAACTCATTTTACATTTCTCACAAGGCTCACACGGCCTGCCATATCACATCATATAAAACATCATAGCTCATGTATTCAAACATATATCATGTCTGCCCAACAAGTATTCTCATTCTAATATTTCATACATATCTGCATGATCTCAGTAACATCCCTTTCTAGGGCATGTCATATCTCATCACCTGCAATTCACGAGATATGTATTGTGAAAATAAGAAACCCTGTAGTATATATATACCAACTCAAAGAGAACAAGTATGTAAAGTTAAATGCACAAACAACATACAATTCAACAGTTAAGCATCACCACATCTCATATGGAAACCTTTCATATCACCATAACTTAATTCATAGAACACCCTGTCCTTAGGGTTTCCTTTCCTTATTCTCTTATCACATAGCAACACCCTGCTCTTAGGGTTTCATTTGCCTCATTCACTTATCACATGGCTCTCATAAGGATTTCACACGATATAAACATTCACAAATTAAAGACTGCTTTCAACAATTATATACAGTCAATATATGTATGAAACCATGGAAATTAAACTAAATTTAGGTTTCCATGCTATTCACTGAGATATCATGCACCAAGAATAAAATTCAAATAAGGTAACCCATGAGGTACATCCTAACCACTTATAAGATTACTAGTCCTCTTCAATAAGGTTGAAACTCTAGTGATATCTCAATTAGGTTAAACCCTAATTACATCATATGGTATAAATCTGAAAAGCATTCTTACTAGGATGTGTGGTATACGTTTCTGATGTGAATCTACCATCAAAGAGTCATTCAAACAGAGAAGGAATCCATATCATATCAATTTGCAACAATTTAAATTAAACGGACATTTCAGGGTTTAGAATCACATACCAAGCAATTAGGGATTTGGATGCTATAATCAAATTTTGTGCATTATACTGTTTAAAGGAAGTACCCACTCACCCTAAGGTGTGAAAACACCTCAAAACTGTAGCTCAACTCAGGGGATCTCGAACTCATATCAAATCCCTAGCAAATCTCCCAATTCTTCTTCCATTCAACTAGGAAACCTTGAAAACGAGGGATTATGAAGAAAGGGTGAGAAAAGAGGGAATTTCGACATCATATTGGATCAAATCAGAGCATGGACAGAATATTGACATGAGAGAGAAGATTCACCATAAAAGTCTATGCAAAGGATCTAAACTTACTTGATTTCACCATTCCTCGGACCGCAAAACCCTAGGTCAACAATTCCTCCTCTTTCTCCACTCAAGCCCTAATTCTCCCTCTCTCTCTAGATTTTCATTTCTCTGGGGTGGATGACGAAGAATGAGAGCTTTGTGTGTGTGTGGTCGATCATATAAGTCAATTTGAGCTGCTTGGGTCAATTGCATATTGACCCAACACTCAACTTTAATTATATTGGCTGAATATTCAGTTTCACAATAGTTTCAGTAATTCGCCTACTGTATAGCTAACAGAAGCTCCAAAAATTCGGAAAATTGTATATGTTATACCTAATGAAGTTTCAGAGCTCCAGTAAAAATTTGAGATCATGTCTAGTTACCAATAAATAATTAAAAATCAAACAGTGCACTGCTATATTGCAGTCTGCAGCATATTCGGTCGAGTTTGTCCTGCACAGAACTCGACCGACACCCTCACTGTAGAGATCAAAAGTCATCCAAAAATTACGCCAATTTAACAAAGTGTCTAAAATTCTGTTTTTCAAGCACAGTTAAAATTTGAGATCAATTGGATTACCAATAAAAAGATAAAATTCAATTACCACACTGCTATATAAATCTGGAAATATGATCGGTCGAGTTTGAAACTTGACCGATAAACAGGTCAGAACATTCTTCAAAAATTCTGATATTTACAAATGTTGTTCACATTTTATATATCCAAATCATATCCAAATTTGAAGTAAATCAGAGTTACACATAAAATACTAAAAATCATTTACTGAAACACTATACTTATCAAATTTTGTGTTCATGTATCATCAAAACCCTATTTTGGGCCGATTAGGGTCTATGCTTCTCAAACCCTAATTCTCAAGACAAACGAACACTTAAACTTCTTATCATAGTTAAAACATTCTCATTGGATTATCATTATTCATTAGATTTCAAGAGTGATCAGTCCAATTAATCATGTAATTGTCTAGGTAAACCCTAGTTTACCAATTAAGCTCAGATGGGGTCGTAACAAAAGATGTACAACTTTAAATGACAAGCTACATAATCCTACTCTGAGGCATGGGAAAAATTTCAGAATATGTTGGCGAAAGTCCCCCCATCATAGGTTTTAGTTGTTACTCGATGCAAAGGTGTTTTACTATGCCTTTCATAAAGGGGTGATGACTACTCTTGACAATACAGGATCCAGAGTTTTCCTCAACTACAAGGAAACAAGATGCCATGAGATTTTGAAGAACATTTCCTTGAATGAGTGTCAGGGAGAAGATCATGTAGAACTGGTAGAATCCAGGAGAGCCATGGAATCATGGGAAGTCACAGAACATAAAGCTCAAATGGAACAACTTACAAAGAAGCTAGACTAGAACACTGGTACCTCATCTGGAGGTGAGGAAGATGAATGTATATATTTAAAGGAGTATAAAAACATGGGAAATAATGAATGTCCATGGAGGATGGATCCTAAATTCTCATGGAAGGACCCTAAAAAATTTCAGCAAGACCCATTACATGTATAACAGCCTCCATGGTAGAAAGTTAACATTTTAGATCAAAATCAATATGAAGGATTCCCTAGTTGGATGGATATGTCAGAAAATATATTTAGAAAACTTATAAGCAGAAATGAACATATATAACCAAAAATGATGCTTACTTGAACCAATGAAAGAGAGATCAATACATTCAAGAAGCCCAAATGTGGAAGCAATGAAGAATCTTGTTCATTAGGGATTTCTAGGGAAAACTGACATCCCACACAATTACCAATAGGCTAAAGCAGTCATTTTACACAGTGGTAAAGTATTGGATAAAGAGCGGGTAGTGAATCTAGACCTAAATGCACCATCATTTGAGACTGTGATTTTGATAGATAAAGCATCTTCTGAGAAACCAATACACTCCAAACCATAGGAAAAAGTTGTATAAGAGGAGAGCATGGAAAATTCAAAATTTAGAAGGAGCCATATATTTGTCCTCACCAAACAAACATGTGATCCTCATTCCATTTCCTAATATCTTCAAAGATTAAAAGGTTGATAAGCAATTCAAAACGTTTCTTGATGTCTTCAAGAAACTCCACATCAAACTACCATTAGTGGATGTCATTGAACATATTCCTTCCTATGGCAAGTTCTTGAAAGACACGGTCAATAAGAAGAGAAGGATAGTTGTTTCATATGTTGTGGTACTTTAGGAAGAAGTCAGTGCATTGATAAAGAGGAATGTAAAGTAGGAATGACAAGACCTTCAGTGCTCATAGAAATGACAGGACCCAGGGTGCTTAAGCATACCATGCTTCATTGGCAATATCAAGTTTGGGGGGCACTATGTAATTCAGGAGAAAAATAAACATTATGACATTAACAACATTCAAGAAGTGTGGGATCGAGGAATCAAGGAAGAATAATATGATAATTTAGTTGGTAAATAATTTTATTGTGAAACCAGTAGGCAAATGTGAGAATGTACTAATGAAGGTGGACAAGTTATGTGATGTCCCTAAATTTTCAATGTCTTGACCACGCGTGTGATGACCAAATTGAAACCCTAACTTCAATGAGAATCCCAATTTAAAAATCCGCATACTAGGTGACAAAGAAAAAAATCAAGGGAGTCATCAGGGAACAACATTAACACATGCACATGAACAAGAACAAAACCATACAACACATGTTTACTATTCAACATATAATTACAAAATGAATCATAATTACAAATTGATATACATATTGGACAGTAAACTTTTATATATGCATGTACTACATCTACAATAGGATCTTTAGACAATAGGTTCACTTGTATATTTGTTGCCACACAACTCTCAACTATCCTAGTTCTTCAAGAGCATATGTCCACGCCCTAAACAAAATATTACAACTGGTGCACATTAGCACAATATACTAAAATATTGTGTTGAGTACACCTATGTGTTTTTATATACCTCTCATTGTTAAGACTTGACAATAAGATAAAACTAATACTTGGCAGTAATACAAGATATAACAAAATCATACTTGAACAAATAATGTTTATTAGCAAAAGGGAACACATGTGCTAGGCACATTTTCCATTATATCTCCATGCATTTACTACTTGAAAGTTGAATGCATTAAGCCTTTATGATCTAATACCATAGAGTTGGATCATTTCACAACATGATTTACTACCAAAGTGTTGGATCACTTCCACTTACTTTACTAACAAAGACTTCAAGTGCTTAGATATAATTGAATAGATATATTATGTTTCATGACTATAAGTACAGAAAATCAAGCAAGATATCATACAAGAACAATCATTTCATCAAATATCATATGTCAAGTATTTGTACTCACACAATACAACCATACCAAATAGTAGGCCAAGTAAGAGGTAAAGTGTACCTTGAAAAGAGATAACCTAAACCACTTTCCTTATAGAAGATATATCCTTATCAAACCTGATCAAGTCAAGATCATATATCACCATTGAGTTCTCAACATCTTTACCTTGTATGTCCATTTTATGGCTTCACTTAGATAATTAGAATATGTGCATCATTACTTGTCTTTTCAACTTGGATTTATGTGACAACCTGGCTTTTCTCACTCACCTTATGTACTATTTCTCTCTCTTTTCTAAATTAACACACTCAATTTCAATAGTTGGAGTGTGGTGATGTTCTAATTTGATCACCTCGACGACAAATTTCATTATGTGGATCATATATGAGATATTGAGATAATGTTACAACCCCAATTTTTGGGTTCATCTGATGAGAAATGTAAACTCTCATATTAGACAAATAATGATGTAATTTCATTTACAATAGCCTTGATGATTGTATTGTGGGCTTTATTGTCTATTGGGCCCAATAACAAGGAAATTCAATTAAGATGTGGAAACATCTAGAAGGCAAAAGAATGTAATCCAAAGATGGATTTCGTGCCTCTTGGGTTCCTTGGGTTCCAAGGAGTCCAAAGTTGTAAAGAAAAGGCAATAAGAAAAGAAAAGATTAATTAAGTATTTCTTTATTAAGAAATAAATTGAAAATAATGATAAAATGTGGAAAATAAGTGGAAAGAGGTGCAATTGAGTTAACCTTGGTGGATTTTCGTATCCCAAGGATTCCTAACATTAAAAGGTATAGTAATGAGGAAAATAGAAGAGAGATAAAGAGAAATCCTCAAATGAAATATTTCAATAAGAAATAAATGAAATAATGAGAAAATAATGAATAAAAGATAAGTGGAAGGCTAAGGCATATCCCCAAGATGGGATTTCGAGCCATTAGGGTTACTTGAGGTTCAAGGAACTCAGAATAATAGTTTAATGGCAAAGGAAAGAGAAAATAGGTGAGAAATACATATATAAGTGATATCTTGCACCTAAAGAAAAGACACGTTTGCTTTTAGATAATAAGCCCTATTTTGGTAGAGAGGTTGATTAAATCATTATGGACTTCCCCTAAAATTTTGGTATTAATTGGAATATCGATCTGAGAATTATGATTTTTACAAAATATCCTAAAGTAAAAAGAGTAAAGGAAATATATATTTAATATCACATATTGTTTTGGGCGCATGACATGGCAGCCGTTGGATCTAATATCCAACGGTGGCTGCTTTATCACCTACCTCGGGTAGGAAAAGGAAAGGAGAATAGTAATGCATGACTGGTAGATTCGATTTCCTCTCCATACAGTTAATGTGCAAAACTAGAATTCACTCTATTAGATTCAGGAGAGAAAACTGCACCCATACATACCAAGTTTTCCATACGTTGGAGGGATAAAGAGGAAATCCCCCAAATCTCGAGAAGCTTCTCTAACATGGCCTTGGACTATAAAAGAAGATGAATTCCTCCTCTGTGAGTTCAATAAACCCTTTGAAATACTCCGCGTCGCCCAATATAGTTGTCCCTGCGGGCAAGTGATCGACTAATAGGTCTTTCTCCTGGATTTCTGCTTCTATGCCGCCGGCGCACAACCTCATCTTTTCCCATATTTGTACCTCCTCTGTCCTAGTTACCTGCGCCATTGGTTTTGGCGACGGGAGTTGGAGGTTTGGGGCCCCTTTTTGGCTTCCCAATCACCTAGATGGCCAGAGTCAACGATGGAGTTGACTGCCAGAGGTCCTTGTCTCGCGAGCCGGAGCATATTAGCATAGGAAGAAGACGATCAGGTCAAAAGGAAAACTAGCCCTCACGTGTATGTATAACCGAGAACAAAAAGAAGGGTAGATCCATCTTTCTTCCCTAAAAATCGGTGACCGCAAAATTGGTTTGAAAGGGGTAAGTTGCTGACGTGTCCTTTTGTAATTGGGTAACATATGTTTATCTTGTAAAAATCGTAACGCAAAATTGGTACCTCAGATTAAGAAGTTTTATATATGAAAATTGATCAAAAAAATGCGAGGAATAAGTTTAAAATGGTTTGGAAGCCTAAATCAGTATACGTTTGTAAAAGTGTATATTTTGGGTGAAAAAAGGTATTAATTTGTGGATAAAAACCTTAATAATTAATCAAGGATAGATTTATTATTGCAAATAGATTAATCCGAGCATAGTTAACTTGATTAATGATTAAGATGGTTTTTAATATGATTTAATGATCGAATTGCAAGGTTTAGGGTTTTAAACCTGACATGTTGATTAATATGATTAGAAACCATAAATAAGAGGAAAAGGAAAGGAAAATACCTATAATCTAAAATTAGGGTTTCCCGTTGCTAAAAGATGAACTTAGAATCTTTTGTGAAAGAAAGATGAAAAAATAGGGTTTAAAGTAATAAGATTATATGGAACCCTAATTATGCTCAAAACCCTAAATTTTAAAGGAACCATAAAATTGGAATAGAAACCCTAAGGATTAAGATGAAATTGGACAAATTTTGATGAAATGAAGTTGGACTATTTATTTCAGGATTTCGGTGCACTTTACTGCTTGTTTGGATTTTCTCTATCTTCATAATTGATTCAGTATCCAAAATTACAAATACAGGTATGTGGTTACGCCTATCAATATTCCAAATTAGTTTCTCGAGGATTTTCGAGGTTTTATTGATGACTTGAATTAAACTGTTGGTTGCATTTAATTCATGCAAATTATAATGTGAATATGACTATCACATAAGAGATGTGCCTACTAGCTCAGATCCTAGTCCCCTCTGTAGCCTAATGGATTGACCTAGTACATGGCTACCAATGGGGTAGGCTCATCAGGTTATTGAATGACTTAGTACATGGATACCAATGGGGTAGGACCATCAAGTCATCATGAGTCAGGGATTGGGCTACCTTTGGGTAGGGCCATGCGACTCCATAACCCTAGGAATTGGCTACCTGTGTGGTAGGGCCATGGCGGTAAGGATCTACCATATGAGAGAGGTAGTATCCATGTCCACTGCAGGGACGGTATAGAGATAGGGGATAGGAAAGGATTGAGTGGTATTGATTAAAACGTAATCTTGGATGTTAAATGATATTTGGTTGACTACATTGTTAACATAGTTGAACAATTATTGTCTCCCCCACATACCAGCTTCTTGCTGATCGACGTTTTGTTTGTCGGCGTTTTAGGTGCAAATGAAAAGAACAAACAGTAAAGTGGAATATGTGGAACTAAATGAGAAATAACATACACAGGAGGATTAGTTAGATTAGTATCTTCATGGATAGAAGTTTAGAAATCCCAGATTTTAAAAGGTAAGTAAAGTTTTTATTTTATACCAGTTTTCAGTTTAGTAGTAGAATTTCATAATTATTATTGATTATTTGTCGAACCTTTGATCCGGGTTATTAGATAACAGCTCTGATCTCTTGGTCTCCCTTAAGGGGGGTTACCGGGAGATGGGGTCATTATAATTGGTATCAGAGCGAAGGTTCCTCACTTAATCTTTAATAATTATTAAATTTTACAAATTTTGTAGAACCCAAGGGAGTTATTAGAGGATTATCAGAAAGACAGAGGTGTCTAGAAAAGGATCACGACTGAGGGCTGGCAAAATTTTCCTCCGCACCGCAAGTCGGAATACGAGGACTCCCGGATCCGTGTGACTGCCTGGCCAAAGTCTTAGGGTATGATTCGAAATAAGATACCTTTAGGACTCTCTCATCTTGGTCATCCCTTCTCAACTCAAATTTTTTTAAGGACCTTAAGGATTAGGGTTTCCTCTCTTTTCCTCACCCTCTTGAGGTATGGGTAAGGTTGATAAGGATTAAGGAATCCTCCACCAAATTAATAAAAAGCATGTAAATAAGATGTCATGGACATAATTTTAATAGAGTAAGAGTAAAAGAATAGATACATGCTTAGGTTGTATGACATAAGTTGTCATTGCCCTCAGGAGAGACCTGAGGCTAGACCTTCTTGTCAGGAGGATGAGTAGAGAAAGTTAGTCTTGGAGGTAGAGATCTCCATTAAAGTAGAGACCTAGCACATCCTCTAAGGATGATGTTAACCCTAACCCTAAGTGGAGGTTAGAGAAAGAGATGACATGATGAGTTAGATGTCATGGTGGACTGGGTGTTTGGATGGGCATGCCTTTGGATTGCCATACAAACCATGAGAAGTTGATGACCAAGTACCTTTAGCAACCCAACCCTGGGAAGGGTCGTGCATGTTTGAGCGAAGGATAGTTCCTTCATGGATGAGGTTAGAGAAGAAACTATAGAAACCTTTTGGGTTGTTGCAAGTAGGATATAGCTTGCACCTAGAGTGCGTCAATAGTGTTGACAATTGGATGAAACCCTAGACAAGGGATCATGATGGATGGCTTATGAGATAAGCATAAGGGGTTATGGATAATATTGAGTAAACATAAGTTCGAGTATTGGCTTCACTGAGGTAGGGCCATGCTTATGAGCTTGATCCTTCATGAAGAAAGGACCTCTTATAGAGAGGTTGGTTGTATGATTAGCTCTAGAGAGAGAGCAGGCCTTAGGCAAGAAGGTTGGAAGCCTAAAATCATGAAACATGAGGAAAAGTGGGAGTTGAGGATGATGTGACCTAAGTGGATGATAGTGGTTGTCGTATGCTTGACCCTTGGAGGCTAATGATGTCTTGGTTGCCATGAGAGGAACAAAACCCTAGAGAGAGGATGAGTCTGTTGGTACCTCTGTGCCTATGGTATAGGTGTTTACCTCCTGAGATAGGTAGAAGAGTTTCTTAGACTTAAAGAGGATGAAGTAGCAAGTTGTGAAGCCTCGTACCTAGTTGGTTGTCCTGGAAGAGGACTCAACTCTGAGGTGTTGCTCGAATGAAAGGATGACATACCTTGGACATGCTTGATTCGTGGTTAAGAGGTTGAGCATGCAGTTGGACACCCAAAGGTGGACCTAGGGTTTATAGGCCTAAGAGGGGAAGCAGTGTACCCGATGCTCATGATAAGATTTGAGTCTCTATAGCTTCGAGCATGTGTAGAGGAAAAAGGAAACCCCTTAAGTTAAAAGTATGTTTGATGAACCCCTTACAACTAAGTTGGTCTAATGTTGAGGATGAGAACAAGTGTGACCTAGAATTGTTTAGTAGGTACGCTTGTGCCTTAGTAGTTGTTGGATTAAGCATGCTCATGTGAATGTAAACCCTAAGGATGCTTGTGACCTTTGTTATCAAGGTGTAGTTTCCTCCCATCCTAGGAGAGGGACCCTTTGGTAGGGAGTTTACCAGTTTGGGTGGTTTTGAGGTAACCTAAGGAGGTTTCATAGGATCTTGAGAAACTAAGTGAAGAGTACATGGCATGAGAATGAACCTATAGACACATAGATAACCATCTCTATGTGCATGTGGATGTGTTACCATGGAGGTAACTGGTATGGGTCTTGACCAAGGTAGGTAGGTTGCCATGATCCCTATGAAAGGATGAAAGTCAGCCCATGAATGCAAGAAGAGAGATGATGAATTCTTGGGTAAGGTTCTGAGTTGAACATGTACTATAAGAGAATCCTAAGTCTATTCTAGGGTCAGGTAGGGATAAGAGTGATGGAAGTAGGAGTTGCCTAATTCCCTAGTGCACATGACCATAGGGTCGGGAGGTAACAGCTATCATTGTCTGAGGGCCATGGGTTAGGAGATTGATCACCTACATGAACTCATGGGACCCAAAGGGCAGATGAGTAGGGCACTCTCTGGATGCATGAAGGAAAAGGGATGACCCCAAAAGTACTGGCACCCTATAGACCTAGAGGAGATGACTAAGGATTGTGTGGTGACTCAAGTAGGTTCGAGACCAGTTTTCCATGGAAGTAATGTGGATATCAAGATGATGACACATTTTAACCTAGATTTGAAGGTGTACTGGCAAGGTGGGATGTACCATCTCTACTCTTAGAATAGGAAGAACTCTGTATTTGGACGGACTCCAAATGCTTATTTCTTCTTATTATGGGAGGGAGAGATGGGACAGTACACATGTCATACGATAAAAGATGATATGGGTTGGAACATTGCTACGAGGTATGAGGACAGAGATGATAGCATACCTTGGTGGAGTGAATGATACATGGACAGGTACAAATGATAAGAGTATTAAGATAATCACCTTGTGAAAATGTTTTATCATGAGCTATGTGGAATCTGCATGTGATACAAGGTTGAGTTTGATAACCAAGAGGATGATCTCAGAGTTTTCTTGATGAAGATAAACTTAGAGTTCGAGGTGAGACTTAAGTGGAATACATGGAGGAGTATGTCTTCAACATTACCTAATACCGAAGGATGAGAAGTGGTAATGAATGCTCTGGCTGAGATATAGCTGCCTAGTTTAGCTGGAAGCTAGAAGAAGTTGAGGTTGTTAGGCTAACCTTAAGTTGAGAAAAAGAGATAAGTTTGGCTAACACTCAGATATAACGAGATTTGTTGAACAAGATTAGTGGTTGTTTGGATAGCCAGCCTAGTCCTTAATGTGGTAGAAGGATGGTTGTAGAACTCTGGATACACTTCTTTGGATAGGAAGGTAATAAAACCATGATGAGAGTGGTTTAGGGCTTCCGAGGAATCGACCTTGAGTAATCATGACATACAGGAAATCATGATCACCATACACCATGAAACTACAAAGTTAGTAAGTGACGGTAGAGCTTTGGATGCTTGATACATGTTGCATGTGGCCATGAAAGCCAGGAGGTGAAGGAAAAACACCAGTGACCCAGTGCATGGATATAAAGTATAAAGAATCCCTGAGAGAGAATGGGAGTTCATCACTATGGATGTTGTGGTAAGTCTCCCCTAGACCAAGGAGGGTCGAGGTGCAATATGGGTTATGGTAGATCGCCTTACCCAGATGACATGAGAAAGGAAGAGTATTGTCAGGGACAGATTCGGTTGAACTACTTAAGAGAGAGAGATGGTTCAACTACACTGAGATATGAGTTCTTAAGGTTAATCTGAAGGTTCACTTCATTGAGAAGGAAGTAGATACATGAATAACTCGATGATAGAATAGTTTATCACCCCTAACTAATGGTTAGTATGATCCAGACTAGAGGGTCTAATTAGAGCATGTGTGCTCATTTAGGGTGATACATAGAGACAGTTCTTAAGATGTGTTGTTAACCACCATAGCCTTTATCGAGATGCAAGAAGTCTTATAGAGAGGTTGTGTCAGTCACCACTTCATTAAGATGATGTTGGTGAAGGAGGCCTCACGATGGTCAGAAAAGAACCATAGTGTGTGTAGATGAAGTCTCTTTGATCATGCAATGGCCGAGAGAGAGCCCAATGGTGACATGAGTCACGAGCTGATGCAAATCAGACTGACATGCAGTTCACTATGGGAAAATATGTGATGTGAAAATCCGACCCCTCTAAGCTTCAGCTGAGAAAGCTGAGTCCCCGATATATGGGTCCATTTGAGATGGATTGGTGGAGATGGTTGTGTTTAGCCTTGCCCCTCAGGATAACATGATGAATAATGTGTTCCATGAGTCCGATCTAGAGAACTATGTGAGGTACCCAAGCCATGTGCTGAGCCTTGAACCTATTCAGCTTTTGTGAGGCTGAAATGTCCTGAGTCACCTATGAGGGTACGATATACCAAGCTAAGAAAGAACTCAGATGGAAGAATATGAGATGATTAAGGTTCTTGGGAAGCACCATGGAAAGGGTGAAGCAACATAAGAGCCATGATGGACATATGAAAGGCTTATCCTGAATTGTTTGTTTGCTTGGTGGAATTTTGAGGGCAAAATTCCTTTAAGAGCGGAAGGATGTTACAACCCCAATTTTTGGGTCCATCTGATGAGAAATGTAAACTCTCATATTGGACAAATAATGATGTAATTTCGTTTACAATATCCTTGATGACTATATTGTGGGCTTTATTGGCTATTGGGCCCAATAACAAGGAAATTCAATTAATTAATGAATAATTGAGAATTTGAGAAAAGAAAGATGTGGAAACCTCTAGAAGGCAAAAGAATGTAATCCAAAGATGGATTTCGTGCCTCTTGGGTTCCTTGGGTTCCAAGGAGTCCAAAGTTGCAAAGAAAAGGCAATAAGAAAAGAAAAGACTAATTAAGTATTTCTTTATTAAGAAATAAATTGAAAATAATGATAAAATGTGGAAAATAAGTGGAAAGAGGTGCAATTGAGTTAACCTTGGTGGATTTTCGTATCCCAAGGATTCCTAACATTAAAAGGTATAGAAATGAGGAAAATAGAAGAGAGATAAAGAGAAATCCTCAAAAGAAATATTTCAATAAGAAATAAATGAAATAATGAGAAAATAATGAATAAAAGATAAGTGGAAGGATAAGGCATATCCCCAAGATGGGATTTCGAGCCATTAGGGTTCCTTGAGGTTCAAGGAACTCAGAATAATAGTTTAATAGAAAAGGAAAATGAAAATAGGTGAGAAATACATATATATAAGTGATATCTTGCACCTAAAGAAAAGACACGTTTTCTTTTAGATAATAAGCCCAATTTTGGTAGAGAGGTAGATTAAGTCATTATGGACTTTCCATCAAATTTTGGTATTAATTGGAAAATCAATCTGAGAGTTATGATTTTTACAAAATCTCCTAAAGTAAAAAGAGTAAAGGAAATATATATTTAATGTCACATATTGTTTTGGGCGCATGACATGGCAGCCGTTGGATCTAATATCCAACGTTGGTTGCTTTCTCACCTACCTCGGGTAGGAAAAGGAAAGGAGAATAGTAATGCATGACTGGTAGATTCAATTTCCTCTCCATACAGTTAATGTGCAAAACTAGAATTCGCTCTATTAGATTCAGGAGAGAAAACCGCACCCATACATACCAAGTTTTCCATACGTTGGAGGGATAAAGAGGAAACCCCCCAAATCTCAAGAAGCTTCTCTGCCATGGCCTAGGACTATACAAGAACATGAATTCCTCCTCTGTGAGTTCAATAAACCCTTTGAAATACTCTGCATCACCCAATATAGCTATCCTTGCGGGCAAGTGATCGACTAATAGGTCTTTCTCCTGGATTTCTACTTCTATGCCACCTTCGCACAGCCTCATCTTTTCCCCTATTCATACCTCCTCTGTCCTAGTTACCTACAACATTGTTTTTGGTGGTAGGAGTCAGAGGTTTGGGGCCCTTTTTCGGCTTCCCAATCACCCAGATGGCCAGAGTCAACGATGGAGTTAACTGCCGAAGGTCCTTGTCTCGCGAGCCGGAGCAGATTAGCATAGGAAGAAGACAATCAGGTCAAAAGGTGGACTAGCCCTCACATGTTTGTATAATCGAGAACAATAAGGAAGGGTAGATCCATATTTTTGCCCTAAAAAATCAGCGACCGCAAAATTCGTTTGAATGGGGTAAGTTGCTGATGTGTCCTTTTGCAATTGGGTAACATATGTTTATCTTATAAAAATCGTAACGCAAAATTAGTACCTTAGATTAAGAAGTTTTATGTATGAAAATGGATCAAAAAAATGAGAGGAATAAGTTTAAAATGGTTTGGAAGCCTAAATCAGTATACCTTTGTAAAAGTGTATATTTTGGGTGAAAAAGGTATCAATTTGTGGATAGAAACCTTAATAATTAATCAAGGATAGATTTAGTATTGCAAATAGATTAATCCGAGCATAGTTAACTTGATTAATGATTAAGATGGTTTTTAATCTGATTTGATGATCGAATTGCAAGGTTTAGGGTCTTTAACCTAACATGTTGATTAATATGATTAGAAACCATAAATAAGAGGAAAAGGAAAGGAAAAATACCTATAATCCGAAATTAGGGTTTCCTGTTGCTAAAAGATTAACTTAGAATCTTTTATGAAAGAAAGATGAAAAAATAGGGTTTAAAGTAATAAGATTAGATGGAACCCTAATTATGATCAAAACCCTAAATTTCAAAGGAACCATAAAATTGGAATAGAAACCCTAAGGATTAAGATGAAATTGGACAAATTTTGATGAAATGGCGTTGGACTGTTTATTTCAGCATTTTAGTGCACTTTACTACTTGTTTGGATTTTCTCTCTCTTCATAATTGATTCAGTATCCAAAACTACAAATACAGGTATGTGGTTACGCCTATGAATATTCCAAATTAGTTTCTCGAGGATTTTCGAGGTTTTATCGATGACTTGAATTAAACTGTTGGTTGCATTTAATTCATGCAAATTATAATGTGAATATGACTATCACATAAGAGATGTGCCTACTAGCTCAGATCCTAGTCCCCTCTGTAGCCTAATGGATTGACCTAGTACATGGCTACCAATGGGGTAGGCCCATCAGGCCGTTGAATGACTTAGTACATGGCTACCAATGCGGTAGGACTATCAAGTCATCATGAGTCAGGGATTGGACTGCCTTTGGGTAGGGCCATGCGACTCCATAACCCTAGGAATTGGCTACCTGTGTGGTAGGGCCATGGGGGTAAGGATCTACCATATGAGAGAGGTAGTATCCATGTCCACTGCAGGGACGGTACAGAGATAGGGGATAGGCAAGGATTGAGTAGTATTGCTTAAAACGTAATCTTGGATGTTAAATGATATTTGGTTGACTACATTGTTAACATAGTTGCACAATTATTGTCTCCCCCACATACCAGCTTCTTGCTGACCGACGTTTTGTTTGTCGGTGTTTTAGGTACAAATGAAAAGAACAAACAGTAAAGTGGCATATGTGGAACTAAATGAGAAATAACATACACAGGAGGATTAGTTAGATTAGTATCTTCATGGATAGAAGTTTAGAAATCCTAGCTTTTAAAAGGTAAGTAAAGTTTTTATTTTATACCAGTTTTCAGTTTAGTAGTAGAATTTCATAATTATTATTGATTATTTGTCAAACCTTTGATCCGGGTTATTAGATAACGGCTCTGATCTCTTGGTCTCCCTTAAGTGGGGGTTACCAGGAGACGGGGTCGTTACAGATAATTCCACACTTTTAGATATCACCCTGTTGCAATTAAGATTGATCCTCCTTAGTATGATCTTATTTCCATATATGGTATACTTTGTGGAGCTTTCAATTCTAAATCCATGGGTGCAAAAATCACCCCAATTTGAGTTATAAATCCAAAGTTATGGTCATTCTAATAACCAATTTTATTCCATTTTATTGGGTGGTTTGAGCCTTATTGGCCAATTAGGGGCACGCGGCCTAGCAAGGGTGGTGCCCCTCCACCATTTTCCGCCTAAGAAGGATACCTCATGTGTTTTCTTTGAGTGATCATGTATGTTGGATCTAGTCCCATGGATCTTCCTCCCTTATTTGAACTTCTGAGATTACGTCTTGTTCCTCTATATAGCGCCTACGGAGCTGGCGCTGCCACCATCTACCCAAGAATTTGGTTTGCTCATTTTCCCCCTATCACAACTCTTTTTACCCACTTGATTCCCAAAATATCTTCATCTCACTACCCACTCCATTTCCCCTCTCCTTACTGTCATTTTTGTGTCCTAGAGTTGCTTCTATGTGACTCCCGCCTCCAAGCAACTCCATCACTGCTGCCGCCATAGAGCACCTTCCATAGCTCTGCATCATCCATACTTAGTGGTATATGATAGAGGACCTGAGTTTGAGAAAGATCTATGACACCATACGGCCATATCATGTCACCTAAATCTCCTCCCAACCCGATCCTTTTCTTCTCCGACGAGTGGGTCACCACTACAGCAACATGTCCACACAGCGTTGTGTAGAGTGGGGTCGAGGAAAGAGCATCATAGTGTCCACCCATCATTGGACACCCTCCATCATGATCAAACGTTGATCGGGTAGGCTCTAGGAATGGTACCAAACACCCATGGGCCTGGCCCAGTAAGGATCTAAACACCATGAGATCTCGGTCGTAGATCTTGAATCCAAAGGTGCATGTTCTTCACATGATAAAGGTCATGTTTTGATCCCTCTCGTACAGTTTTAAACCATATTTTTTTAAATGTATAACTCCGCATTCCTTGCCAAATTAGGTAAATAAATATACCAAATTGATCATCTCAACGATCCCTACACAATGAATATACTTTTAGACTTAAATTTTCTTCTAATTCTTCTATTTTCTAAAAAAATAGAATCTTTGACTATGTTGACCACTTGTAATGCATGATTATGATGACGTAGACCTTTTATGCGTATCTACCTATCTATTGATCATATCTTTACCTTTTATGTACTTTTGAATGAATAGAGGGTCCTAATCAATTCTATTGCTCGTGAGTGACTCTAATTGCATAAATGTAAATTGAATTGAATATAAATTGTGAACTTTGTTCATTTTTTATTTCATGCTCCTAAACGACATCAAAGTCTCGCATAATCTAAAAGAAGCAGCCTTGTGACCTACATGGCTCTAAGATTAGACCTAAGGTCCTCTTGACTATGTTTGCTCTTTTATGATGATGTTCAGGGAGAAGTGGATTGCATGAAATTTTGGCTTAAAGAAAACCCAAGTAGGTTGGGCAACATGGCTAGACCACAAATTATATGCACCAATGAATTTTTATAGGTAAAAGTGACTATTCGATGCAAGACACGTGTGAGTGTTTGATGAGGATACAAGTGAGTTAGTATGCAAGTACGTAATTCATACAATTATGTGGAATGAACATAATTTGGTAGAAGAGAACATGGAACTCAAGAGCCCGCTTATTATACAAGGAAATAGTTGAGACTCAAACTCTTGTTTGAGGAATGTTGTTCAGATATACGGAGGGTCATAGTCCAAAGCATGTGGGGTCAGGATATGTGGATAGAAGGCCTAGCCTCATAACTATAAATAAGATAACAACCTAGACTAGACTCCTCTAAAGATAAGTCAAACAATCTTGTCCTTGAATTTTACTTTGTGATAACTCTAGTTGTACTACAAGGACATAAGCCTAAAGGATGAAATGCATTATGATTGGTGGTACATTATACGAGGTATCTAAGTGCATACAACCACTACTCTCTCTCTATCTCTCTCTCTCTCTCTCTCTCTATATATATATATATATATATATATATATATATATATATGGGCTCATCTTTATTACCTGTGTGGGTAGCTACCCACACACACTTCCTGATTTTTTTTATTTTTTTTGGCAATTGTAGAGGAGCATTTTATCTAGCTCCCCAAAAATTTTGATCCAAAAATAATATCATTTGCCCACCCAAAATAAAAAAAAACCATCCATATATTTACAGACTGTATATTTTCTGTGCAGTTACTCTTTTGCTCTCAGAGTTACTCTATATATCGATATAGTTACTCTTTTGATTCAGAAGAGTTACTCCAGTGTACCATATAGTTACTCTTTTAACCCCGAGTTACTCCAGCAGGCAGCAAAAATCTGGCTACCCGCGCGGGTAACGAATGAATATATATATATATATATATATATATATATATATATGGGCCCATATTCAATACCCACGTGGGTAGCTGCCCACCCCCTCTTTTGGTTACTTCTTTTACCGTTTCTTACTTTACACATGTAGGGGGTTACTTTACCTTGCAAACTGTTACTTTTCATGCATAAATAGTTACATTTTTAACGACTATAACAAATATACAATTACATATATATATTTGTTGTGTGTTCTGTTGACTCAAGGTCAATTAGGTCAATGTTGACTCACGTCTAAATTGACTAAACCCGTGTTTTGATGATGACTAACCATTCCACATATTGGTGTCTAATGTCTCTACTTGATTTCAGATTAGGTATAGACACACTCCAAATGCCCTAACTTGCGCATATCAAATTGGAGAAAAGACAAGTCAAAGTCATACAAGTGCATATATTTTGTAATATGATGTATATCCATTAGAATCATGTTGTAAATCACTTGTAATGATTGTATGATTTGTAATTAAGCTTAGAAAAATATCAGGAGCACTTAGATCGAATATTAGAGCACTTTAGATGCAACTTTGAAAATTGATTACAGGCACTTTTCGGTCGAGTTTCCCAGCCTGAAAACTCGACCGATCATCCTTGATCAATTTTCTGAAGATTGCATCGGTCGAGTTGTGTTTACACAGAACTCGACCGATGGAGTAACTGACCAAATTGATTTTCATTGGTCGGCTGAGTTTCCTCAGGACAAACTCGACCGATGGTCTGAATATCGGCTTTGTCTTTTACTCTATCGGTCGAGTTACACTTATAGAAACTCGACTGATTGCACTGTATGGAAAAGTGCAGAAAAGTGTTTCTAGCTGTTGTGAAGTTGCAACAAGTGAAAATAGATCTGTTGCAAGCCACAAAACGGCTAGTTTTTGTTCACAAGTGTTCCCAAAGGCTAAGAGGCATCCCCGGCTATAAATAGGACCCCTTGGGTTTCATTCCAAGGTTGAGCATTCATTGTAAACTCTTTGTGAGGTTCCTATTATATAGTTGAGTGCTTCCTACAGCCTCCTCTCTCTCTCTAAGCTTAATCACTTGCTACATCCATTAGAGTGAGTAGGAGATCTGTAAGAGAGCTAGTCCTACATGTATATCTTGTGAGGCTCTCACTTCCACCACCTCCCCATCTCTCATTTGCAATCATAAAGATGAAGGTTCTCTCTCTTGTCCAAGAGAGGTGAAGAAGAACAAGGGAAGGCATCCCTTGGTGAAGATCAAGGCTGAAGACTTGGAGCTAGAGTGGGTAAGCCCTTGGTGAAGGCAGAAGACTCCTTGCTCAAGTGGGTAAGTCCTTGGTGGAAGCTTCTCCGAGTGAAGGTGAAGTCAAAAGCTGAAGATCCAAGAAGAGTGGGTGATCCCTGCAAGGCTGAAGACTTGTGCAAGAGTGGGTAAGTCCTTGGAGAAGGCCGAAGACTCTTGCAAAGTGGGTAAGTCCTTGGTAAGGTTGAAGACTCTTTGTATTGGATAGGTAAGTCTTTTGTTTGGTCATGCATTGTATGTCTTATGAATGAATATAAGAGTGCAATAGTTTGGAAGTCCTAGAGGTTGACCTCTCTAGGCAAGTGGACTGACACACTTCTACTTTGAAGTGTGGAACCACTCTAAATAGTTTGTCTAATTGGTGCATGTTCAATCTCTCTCTCCCTTGCTATGTATGTTTTAGTTGCACACAAAATTCTTATTTAGCAACCTTATCTTGTGATATATCTTGAAGGTTTAATGAATTTTGTTTAAGTGCTTTCAGCTCTATTCACCCCCCCTCTAGAGCATCTAATCACCCATCTAGGATCCAACAATTGGTATCAGAGCGGGTCTTCTCCAAGCATACTTCAACAAGTAGGAGAATATGGGTAACTACCTAGGAGGGAGATTCTCGACCAGCCTTCCAATCTTTGATGGGAGCAATTTCCTCTATTGGAGAAGAAGACTTCAATTCTACATCCAAGGATCAAGTCTTGAGATGTGGCAAATGGTGAACAGCCCATACATACAACCAAAGACAAAGATTGAAGAATGGGATGAAGCTACCTTGATGAAAGCAACCTTGAATTCTAGAGCCATGCACATTCTCTATGCCTCCATGACCCCCACCGAGTTCAACCGGATTTCTTCTTGTGAGACGGCCTATGAGGTATGGAGAAAGCTTTGCATCACTTATGAAGGGACATATCAAGTGAAGGAAAGTAAAGTCTACATGCTCAAAGGGCTTCTTGAGAACTTCAAGATGGGAAACGAGGAGAGTATAGCCAACATGTACTCAAGGCTCAACACCATTGTGAATGGTCTTGTTGTTCTAGGACATCCTATGTCTAGTGGAGAGATCAACTCAAAGATCCTTAGAACTCTCCCCAAGAGGTGGGAACCCAAAGTGACTTCTATTGAAGAAGCAAGGTCTCTTAAGGATATTCCTATTGAAGAGCTCATTGGAAATCTACAAGCACATGAAGCCACACTTGACAAGAGGGAGGAAGTAGAAAGACAAGAGAAGAAAGAGCTAAAGAGAATGAAGAAGGCTGAAATGAAGGCTCAAATTGAAGCTATCATGGAACAAGTCTCTCCATCCTCTCAAGCTAAAGAAGATGCCATGTACTCTAAGGGTAAATTCTACAAAGGCAAGTCCTCCTCCATCCGGTGCTTCACATGTGGAAAGAAGGGTCACTACAAAGAAGATTGCCCACAAGGAAAAAAGACCCATCCTCACAAGAAGGAGAAATGGCACTCAAGCTCAAGTGACTCCTCCAACTCAAGCTCAAGTGAAGATTCAAGTGAAGCATCAAGCTCAAGCTCTAGTGATGAAGGAGAATGCCATTTTGCTCTTATAGCATCAACAAGTGAAGACTCAAGTGAGGTAAATCTAAACTCTTTAGATAAAGAATATTTGATTGCTATTATTCATGATATTTGTGCCTCTCTTAAGTCTTCTAAAAGGAAAAGGAAAAAGCTTGCTAAAATTGTTGATAATTTGCATGTAGAACTAGATGATCTTAAACATGCTAATTCTTGCTTGCTTGATGATAAAAATACTTGTCTTAGCCAAGTAGACTCTCTTAAACTTGAAAATGATAGTTTTCTTGATAAGATTAGATTTCTAGAATCTCAACCTCTCATGCCTAGTTCTAATGAAGAGAACACTTCAATTATCGATTCTCTCATGCATGATATTGATGTTCTTAAATCTGAAAACAAGGATAAAGATTTTGTTTTGCAAGAATTAGAAATAGAAAATGCCTCCTTGCTTGCTAAAATCAATGGGCATGAATCTTGTTCTAGTTTTACTAATAGAGAGAATGATGTTGTTGCTCTTCATATTAATAGAGATTCTTATTTAACTAAAGATCTTTGCTTAGAAAATAATCTTTTGCATGCTAGAGATAATATCAATAATTTGTCTTCTACTATTGCTTCTCTTAAGAATGATAATGATAGTTTGAGATCTTCTTTGCAAAGGTTCTTAGTTGGTAAAAAGAATGTTAATGATATCCTACACCATACTACTAAACAAATTGGTAGACATGGTTTAGGATATGATAGTAGTCAAGGGAACAACAAAGATAAAGGACCTCCAATATTCCATGGAGAATCCTCTAGTTCCAAGACTATGGGCACATGCAACTATTGCAATGATTTTGGTCATTATTCTACTTGTTGTCCTTTTAGGAAAGCACCCAAGAGCAATAGGATTTGGGTTACTAAACTAACTCCTCTGGACCCAAAAACATGATTGGGGACCATTTCATCTTTCTTATTTTAGGTACTTGCAAATGGATTGACTTGAGCTATTGAATTGCAAATTGACTTGTCAATCCACATGAAAGAAGAAAGGTGAGATGTGTAGAGGGTGACAACAAGTGGAAAAAGGAAAAAAGGAATGGTAAGCACAAAGGTAATGTTCTTCTTGCTTATAACCAATCCTAACTTGTTTTGTCAACATGGGGTGCACTATACATATGGTTTTTGAGTCAAAAGTGGCATTTTGTGATTCTCTTCACACTCTTGCTCAAAAACTGTTTCTAATGCTTCTATAGTGCATTATTAACTTGCTTAGACATGTTTAGATATGGTTTGTATATTTATCATGCCTTTAAATATGTTTTCATGAAATATATGTGCTTTTTGATAGCTGGTCTGTTGGTCGAGTTTGCGCTACTTGAAACTTGACCGATAGGCACCAATGGGTGTTGCCTACAGCTGTCATCAGTCGAGTTGACAATGCACAGAACTCGACAGATAACACTATGGATAGAATACACAGTTGGCTTAATGAGTGAGAATTTCCCTCTCAACTAGATTTTCTCAACCAATAGCCTTATTCTTTGGCACTCCTTTGGTACCTTTATATATGCATATTTCCATGTTCTAAATTGCCTATCTTGCTTACAACTCTATCTCTCTAATTGCTCTAAATTGATATATATATATATATATATATATATATATATGTTGCAATTACTTGCTTTGAGTTGTTTTGTAGGTTTTGATGATGATCTCTTTGGATCTCTTGGTTGTGTCTAAAAATTGCTTCTGTTGTGCTCTAACTTGCTACATCTATCTAGGTGTATATCTTGTGTTGATACAACCTTGAGGTTCATAGGGGTAATCATCTTATGGTAAGGATGCATATCTAGTGAGTTATATCCTTTCATGCTTCTAAAATTGCTTATCTCTTTGTTTGGATATATCTCTACATCTACTCATAGCTTGCTTTATCTTGTGTATCTTTTGGTATCTCTTGCTATGATCTAGATCCTACTAGTAGTCCTAACTTGTGATATCATCTACTAGTAGTTCATATACATGTAGTTCTAACCTTGTTTATAATTGGCATCTTTGCTCATCTATATGCTATGCTTGTATCTTGTGTCATACATGCTCAAGTTTGTTCCTTGAATTGCATATCTACTATCTTGAGTTGCTTGCATAACATTGTGATGCAGGGTACATAGATCTACATTGTATGTAGAAATTGGAGTTTTTTTTGGATTTTATGCAGATTTGTTCCAGTTTCAGTTTTTGGTGCAAGATTAGTACTTTTCATGGAGAAACGACCTTCTGAGCAAGACTCATTGCTTTGCGAAGAGCTCTGATGGTTTTTGGTCAAATTCCATCATCTTGAGGATCAAAATTGCATTTGAATATTTTTCTGCAGCACTTTATCTTGCTTTTTGGGTTGTTCAAGTATATGCTTTAACTTTTTTTTCTTTCTATGCTTGGACAAGCCCCTATTTGTGCTCTTCTACTCTCCTTATATATATTTGTGTTATCTCCTTTCTCTTTAACAAGTGATTTTTCTTATTTCTTCATAACCCCACTTTTTGAAATGACAAAGGGGGAGAAAGGTATGTCTTCTTTTAAAAAGAGGAAGAAGGCATGTCTTACATGAAGAAGAGAAGTATGTTCATGTAAATGGAGAAGGTAAAGGGGATAAGACATATATGTGTAGAACATATATGTGTATAAGACATAGTTTCTATAAATGTTATGAAAGCTAACCATGCAGGAGAAATAGCATCAATTGAGGGGGAGTATGAGAACCCCACTAGCATCAATTGAGGGGGAGCATATGAGCTCAATTCTTTTGAAACCCCTAGGTTTCTCCAAAGGTATGATTTTACTTAAAAGCTTTCAATACATTTATGGAATGGTTTTTCATCTTCAAAAAGGGGAGATTGTTGACTCAAGGTCAATTAGGTCAATGTTGACTCACATCTAAATTGACTAAACCCATGTTTTGATGATGACTAACCATTCCACATATTGGTGTCTAATTTCTCTACTTGAGTGATTTCAGATTAGGTATAGACACACTCCAAATGCCCTAACTTGCACATATCAAATTGGAGAAAAGACAAGTCAAAGTCATACAAGTGCACGTTTTTTGTAATATGATGTATATCCATTAGAATCATGTTGTAAATCACTTGTAATGATTGTATGACTTGTAATTAAGCTTAGAAAAATATCAAGAGCACTTAGATCGAATATTAGAGCACTTTAGATGCAACTTTGAAAATTGATTACATGCACTTTGTCGATCGAGTTTCCCAGCCTGAAAACTCGATCGATCATCCTTGATCAATTTTCTGAAGATTGCATCAGTCGAGTTGTGTTTACACAGAACTTGACCGATGGAGTACCTGACCAAATCGATTTAATTGGTCGACCGAGTTTCCTCAGGACAAACTCGACCGATGGTCTGAATATCGGCTTTGTCTTTTACTCTATCTGTCGAGTTACACTTATAGAAACTCGACCGATTGCACTGTACGGAAAAGTGCAGAAAAGTGTTTCTAGCCGTTGTGAAGTTGCAACAAGTGAAAATAGATCTGTTGCAAGCCACAAAATGGCTAGCATTCATTCACAAGTGTTCCCAAGGGCTAAGAGGCATCCCCGGATATAAATAGGACCCCTTGGGCTTCATTCTAAGGTTGAGCATTCATTGCAAACTCTTTGTGAGGTTCCTATTCTATAGCTGAGTGCTTCCTACAGCCTCCTCTCTCTCTCTCTATAAGCTTAATCACTTGCTACATCCATTAGAGTGAGTAGGAGATCTGTAAGAGAGCTAGTCCTACATGTATATCTTGTGAGGCTCTCACTTCCACCACCTCCCCATATCTCATTTGCAATCATAAAGATGAAGGTTCTCTCTCTTGTCCAAGAGAGGTGAAGAAGAACAAGGGAAGGCATCCCTTGGTGAAGATCAAGGCTGAAGACTTGGAGCTAGAGTGGGTAAGCCCTTGGTGAAGGCAGAAGACTCCTTGCTCAAGTGGGTAAGTCCTTGGTGGAAGCTTCTCCGAGTGAAGGTGAAGTCAAAAGCTGAAGATCCAAGAAGAGTGGGTGATCCCTACAAGGCTGAAGACTTGTGCAAGAGTGGGTAAGTCCTTGGAGAAGGCCGAAGACTCTTGCAAAGTGGGTAAGTCCTTGGTAAGGTTGAAGACTCTTTGTATTGGATAGGTAAGTCTTTTGTTTGGTCATGCATTGTATGTCTTATGAATGAATATAAGAGTGCAATAGTTTGGAAGTCCTAGTGGTTGACCTCTCTAGGCAAGTGGACTGACACACTTCTACTTTGAAGTGTGGAACCACTCTAAATAGCTTGTCTAATTGGTGCATTTTCAATCTCTCTCTCCCTTTCTATTATGTTTTTGTTGCACACAAAATTCCTGTTTAGCAACCTTATCTTGTGATATATCTTGAAGGTTTAATGAATTTTGTTTAAGTGTTTTCAGCTCTATTCACCCCCCCTCTAGAGCATCTAATCACCCATCTAGGATTCAACAATTGGTATCAGAGTGGGTCTTATCCAAGCATACTTCAACAAGTAGGAGAAGATGGGTGACTACCTAGGAGGGAGATTCTCGACCAGCCTTCCAATCTTTGATGGGAGAAATTTCCTCTATTGGAAAAGAAGACTTCAATTCTACATCCAAGGATCAAGTCTTGAGATGTGGCAAATGGTGAACAGCCCATACATGCAACCAAAAACAAAGATTGAAGAATGGGATGAAGCTACCTTGATGAAAGCAACCTTGAATGCTAGAGCCATGCACATTCTCTATGCCTCCATGACCCCCACCGAGTTCAACCGGATTTCTTCTTGTGAGATGTCCTATGAGGTATGGAGAAAGCTTTGCATCACTTATGAAGGGACATATCAAGTGAAGGAAAGCAAAGTCTACATGCTCAAAGGGCTTCTTGAGAACTTCAAGATGGGAAAGGAGGAGAGTATAGCCAACATGTACTCAAGGCTCAACACCATTGTGAATGGTCTTGTTGTTCTAGGACATCCTTTGTCTAGTGGAGAGATCAACTCAAAGATCCTTAGAACTCTCCCCAAGAGGTGGGAACCCAAGGTGACTTCTATTGAAGAATCAAGGTCTCTTAAGGATATTCCTATTGAAGAGCTCATTGGAAATCTACAAGCACATGAAGCCACACTTGACAAAAGGGAGGAAGTAGAAAGACAAGAGAAGAAAGAGCTAAAGAGAATGAAGAAGGCTGAAATGAAGGCTCAAATTGAAGCTATCATGGAACAAGTCTCTCCATCCTCTCAAGCTAAAGAAGATTCCATGTACTCCAAGGGTAAATTCTACAAAGGCAAGTCCTCCTCCATCCGGTGCTTCACATGTGGAAAGAAGGGTCATTACAAGGAAGGTTGCCCACAAGGCAAAAAGACCCATCTTCACAAGAAGGAGAAATGGCACTCAAGCTCAAGTGACTCCTCCAACTCACGCTCAAGTGAAGATTCAAGTGAAGGATCAAGCTCAAGCTCTAGTGATGAAGGAGAATGCCATTTTGCTCTTATAGCATCAACAAGTGAAGATTCAAGTGAGGTAAATCTAAACTCTTTAGATAAAGAATCTTTGATTTCTATTATTCATGATATTTGTGCCTCTCTTAAGTCTTCTAAAAGGAAAAGGAAAAAGCTTGCTAAAATTGTTGATATTTTGCATGTAGAACTAGATGATCTTAAACATGCTAATTCTTGCTTGCTTGATGATAAAAATACTTGTCTTAGCCAAGTAGACTCTCTTAAACTTGAAAATGATAGTTTGCTTGATAAGATTAGATTTCTAGAATCTCAACCTCTCATGCCTAGTTCTAATGAAGAGCACACTTCAATTATCGATTCTCTCATGCATGATATTGATGTTCTTAAATATGAAAACAAGGACAAAGATTTTGTTTTGCAAGAATTAGAAATAGAAAATGCCTCCTTGCTTACTAAAATCAATGGGCATGAATCTTGCTCTAGTTCTACTAATAGAGAGAATGATGTTGTTGCTCTTCATATTAATAGAGATTCTTATTTAACTAAAGCTCTTTGCTTAGAAAATGATCTTTTACATGCTAGAGATAATATCAATAATTTGTCTTCTACTATTGCTTCTCTTAAGCATGATAATGACAGTTTGAGATCTTCTTTGCAAAGATTCTTAGTTGGTAAAAAGAATCTTAATGATATCCTACACCATACTACTAAACAAATTGGTATACATGGTTTAGGATATGATAGTAGTCAAGGGAACAACAAAGATAAAGGACCTCCAATATTCCATGGAGAATCCTCTAGTTCCAAGACTATGGGCACATGCAACTATTGCAATGATTTTGGTCATTATTCTACTTGTTGTCCTTTTAGGAAAGCACCCAAGAGCAATAGGATTTGGGTTACTAAACTAACTCCTCCGGACCCAAAAACATGATTGGGAACCATTTCATGTTTCTTCTTTTAGGTACTTGCAAATGGATTGACTTGAGCTATTGAATTGCAAATTGACTTGTCAATCCACATGAAAGAAGAAAGGTGAGATGTGTGGAGGGTGACAACAAGTGGAAAAAGGAAAAAGGAATGGTAAGCACAAAGGTAATGTTCTTCTTGCTTATAACCAATCCTAACTTTGTCAAGATGGTTTGCACTATACATATGGTTTTTGAGTCAAAAGTGGCATTTTGTGATTCTCTTCACACTCTTGCTCAAAAACTGTTTCTAATGCTTCTATAGTGCATTACTAACTTGCTTAGACATGTTTGGATATGGTTTTTATATTTAGCATTCCTTTAAATATGTTTTCATGAAACATATGTGTTGTTTGACAACTGGTCTGTCGGTCGAGTTTGCCCTGCTTGAAACTCGACTGATAGGCACCAATGGGTGTTGCCTACAGCTGTCATCGGTCGAGTTGACAATGCACAGAACTTGACCGATAACACTGTGGACAGAATACACAGTTGGCTTATTGAGTGAGAATTTCCCTCTCAACTAGATTTTCTCAACCAATAGCCTTATTCTTTGGCACTCCTTTGGTACCTTTATATATGCATATTGTCATGTTCTAAATTCCCTATCTTGCTTACAACTCTATCTCTCTAATTGCTCTAAATTGATATATCTATATGTTGCAATTACTTGCTTTGAGTTGTTTTGCAGGTTTTGATGATGATCTCTTTGGATCTCTTGGTTGTCTAAAAATTGCTTCCGTTGTGCTCTAACTTTCTACATCTATCTAGGTGTATATCTTGTGTTGATACAACCTTGAGGTTCATAGGGGTAATCATCTTACGGTAAGGATACATATCTAGTGAGTTATATCCTTTCATGCTTCTAAAATTGCTTATCTCTTTGTTTGGATATATCTCTACATCTACTCATAGCTTGCTTTATCTTGTGTATCTTTTGGTATCTCTTGCTATGATCTAGATCCTACTAGTAGTCCTAACTTGTGATATCATCTACTAGTAGTTGATATACATCTAGTTCTAACCTTATTTATAATTGGCATCTTTGCTCATCTATATGCTATGCTTGTATCTTGTCTCATACATGCTCAAGTTTGTTCCTTGAATTGCATATCTACTATCTTGAGTTGCTTGCATAACATTGTGATGCAGGGTACATAGATCTACATTGTATGTAGAAATTGGAGTTTTTTTTGGATTTTATGCAGATTTGCTCCAGTTTCAGTTTTTGGTGCAAGACTAGTGCTTTTCATGCTGAAACGACCTTCTGAGCAAGACTCATTGCTTTGGGATGAGCTCTGATGGTTTCTGGTCGAATTCCGTCATCTTGAGGGTCAAAATTGCGTTTGATTATTTTTCTGCAGCACTTTATCTTGCTTTTTGGGTTGTTCAAGTATATGCTTTAACTTGCTTTTCTTTCTAAGCTTGGACAAGCCCTATTTGTGCTCTTCTACTCTCCTTATATATATTTGTGTTATCTCCTTTCTCTTTAACAAGTGATGTTTCTTATTTCTTCATAACCCCACTTTTTGAAATGACAAAGGGGGAGAAAGGTATGTCTTCTTTTAAAAAGAGGAAGAAGGCATGTCTTACATGAAGAAGAGAAGTATGTTCATGTAAAGGGAGAAGGTAAAGGGGAGAAGACATATATGTGTAGAACATATATGTGTAGAAGACATAGTTTCTATAAATGTTATGAAAGCTAACCATGCAGGAGAAATAGCATCAATTGAGGGGGAGTATGAGAACCCCACTAGCATCAATTAAGGGGGAGCATATGAGCTCAATTCTTTTGAAACCCCTAGGTTTCTCCAAAGGTATGATTTTACTTTAAAGTTTTCAATACATTTATGGAATGGTTTGTCATCTTCAAAAAGGGGGAGATTGTTGACTCAAGGTCAATTAGGTCAATGTTGACTCACGTCTAAATTGACTAAACCCGTGTTTTGATGATCACTAACCATTCCACATATTGGTGGCTAATGTCTCTACTTGAGTGATTTCAGATTAGGTATATACACACTCCAAATGCCCTAACTTGCGCATATCAAATTGGAGAAAAGACAAGTCAAAGTCATACAAGTGCACGTTTTATGTAATATGATTTATATCCATTAAAATCATGTTGTAAATCACTTGTAATGATTGTATGACTTGTAATTAAGCTTAGAAAAGTATCAGGAGCACTTAGATCGAATATTAGAGCACTTTATATGCAACTTTGAAAATTGATTACAGGCACTTTGTCGGTCGAGTTTCCCAGCCTGAAAATTCGACCGATCATCCTTGATCAATTTTCTGAAGATTGCATCGGTCGAGTTGTGTTTACACAGAACTCGACCGACGGAGTAACTAACTAAATCGATTTTCATTGGTCGGCCGAGTTTCCTCAGGACAAACTCGACCGATGGTCTGAATATCGGCTTTGTCTTTTACTCTATCGGTCAAGTTACACTTATAGAAACTCGACCGATTGCACTGTACGGAAAAGTGCAGAAAAGTGTTTCTAGCCGTTGTGAAGTTGCAACAAGTGAAAATAGAACTGTTGCAAGCCACAAAACGGTTAGTTTTTGTTCACGAGTGTTCCCAAAGGCTAAGAGGCATCCCCATCTATAAATAGGACCACTTGGGCTTCATTCCAAGGTTGAGCATTCATTGCAAACTCTTTGTGAGGTTCCTATTCTATAGCTGAGTGCTTCCTACAGCCTCCTCTCTCTCTCTAAGCTTAATCACTTGCTACATCCATTAGAGTGAGTAGGAGATCTGTAAGAGAGCTAGTCCTACATGTATATCTTGTGAGGCTCTCACTTCCACCACCTCCCCATATCTCATTTGCAATCTTAAAGATGAAGGTTCTCTCTCTTGTCCAAGAGAGGTGAAGAAGAACAAGGGAAGGCATCCCTTGGTGAAGATCAAGGCTGAAGACTTGGAGCTAGAGTGGGTAAGCCCTTGGTGAAGGCAGAAGACTCCTTGCTCAAGTGGGTAAGTCCTTGGTGGAAGCTTCTCCGAGTGAAGGTGAAGTCAAAAGCTGAAGATCCAAGAAGAGTGAGTGATCCCTGCAAGGCTGAAGACTTGTGTAAGAGTGGGTAAGTCCTTGGAGAAGGCCGAAGACTCTTGCAAAGTGGGTAATTCTTTGGTAAGGTTGAAAACTCTATGTATTGGATAGGTTAGTCTTTTGTTTGGTTATGCATTGTATGTCTTATGAATGAATATAAGAGTGCAATAGTTTGGAAGTCCTAGAGGATGACCTCTCTAGGCAAGTGGACTGACACACTTCTAGTTTGAAGTGTGGAACCACTCTAAATAGCTTGTCTAATTGGTGCATGTTCAATCTCTCTCTCCCTTGCTATGTATGTTTTAGTTGCACACAAAATTCCTATTTAGCAACCTTATCTTGTGATATATTTTGAAGGTTTAACGAATTTTTTTTAAGTGCTTTCAGCTCTATTCACCCCCCTCTAGAGCATCTAATCACCCATCTAAGATCCAACAATTGGTATCAGAGCGGGTCTTCTCCAAGCATACTTCAACAAGTAGGAGAAGATGGGTGACTACCTAGGAGGGAGATTCTCGACCAGCCTTCCAATCTTTGATGGGAGCAATTTCCTCTATTGGAGAAGAAGACTTCAATTCTACATCCAAGGATCAAGTGTAGAGATGTGGCAAATGGTGAACAGCCCATACATGCAACCAAAGACCAAGATTGAAGAATGGGATGAAGCTACCTTGATGAAAGCAACCTTGAATGCTAGAGCCATGCACATTCTCTATGCCTCCATGACCCCCACCGAGTTCAACAGGATTTCTTCTTGTGAGACGGCCTATGAGGTATGGAGAAAGTTTTGCATCACTTATGAAGGGACATATCAAGTGAAGGAAAGCAAAGTCTACATGCTCAAAGGGCTTCTTGAGAACTTCAAGATGGGAAAGGAGGAGAGTATAGACAACATGTACTCAAAGCTCAACACCATTGTGAATGGTCTTGTTGTTCTAGGACATCCTATGTCTAGTGGAGAGATCAACTCAAAGATCCTTAGAACTCTCCCCAAAAGGTGGGAACCCAAATTGACTTCTATTGAAGAAGCAAGGTCTCTTAAGGATATTCCTATTGAAGAGATCATTGGAAATCTATAAGCACATGAAGCCACACTTGACAAGAGGGAGGAAGTAGAAAGACAAGAGAAGAAAGAGCTAAAGAGAATGAAGAAGGCTGAAATGAAGGCTCAAATTGAAGCTATCATGGAACATGTCTCTCCATCCTCTCAAGCTAAAGAAGATGCCATGTACTCCAACGGTAAATTCTATAAAGGCAAGTCCTCCTCCATCCGGTGCTTCACATGTGGAAAGAAGGGTCACTACAAAGAAGATTTCCCACAAGGCAAAAAGCCCCATCTTCACAAAAAGGAGAAATGGCACTCAAGATCAAGTGACTCCTCCAACTCAAGCTCAAGTGAAGATTCAAGTGAAGGATCAAGCTCTAGTGATGAAGGAGAATGCCATTTTGCTCTTATAGCATCAACAAGTGAAGACTCAAGTGAGGTAAATCTAAACTCTTTAGATAAAGAATCTTTGATTGCTATTATTCATGATATTTGTGCCTCTCTTAAGTCTTATAAAAGGAAAAGGAAAAAGCTTGCTAAAATTGTTGATAATTTGCATGTAGAACTAGATGATCTTAAACATGCTAATTCTTTCTTGCTTGATGATAAAAATACTTGTCTTAGCCAAGTAGACTCTCTTAAACTTGAAAATGATAGTTTGCTTGATAAGATTAGATTTCTAGAAGCTCAACCTCTCATGCCTAATTCAAATGAAGAGCATACTTCAATTATCGATTCTCTCATGCATGATATTGATGTTCTTAAATCTGAAAACAAGGACAAAGATTTTGTTTTGTAAGAATTAGAAATAGAAAATGCCTCCTTGCTTGCTAAAATCAATGGGCATGAATCTCTTTCTAGTTCTACTAATATAGAGAATGATGTTGCTGCTCTTCATATTAATAGAGATTTTTATTTAACTAAAGCTCTTTGCTTAGAAAATGATCTTTTGCATGCTAGAGATAATATCAATAATTTGTCTTTGACTATTGCTTCTCTTAAGCATGATAATGACAGTTTGAGATCTTCTTTACAAAGATTCTTAGTTGGTAAAAATAATCTTAATGATATCCTACACCATACAACTAAACAAATTGGTAGACATGGTTTATGATATGATAGTAGTCAAGGGAACAACAAAGATAAAGGACCTCCAATATTCTATGGAGAATCCTCTAGTTCCAAGACTATTGGCACATGCAACTATTGCAATGATTTTGGTCATTATTCTACTTGTTGTCCTTTTAGGAAAGCACCCAAGAGTAATAGGATTTGGGTTACTAAACTAACTCCTCCGGACCCAAAAACATGATTGGGGACCATTTCATCTTTCTTCTTTTAGGTACTTGCAAATGGATTGACTTGAGCTATTGAATTGCAAATTGACTTGTCAATCCACGTGAAAGAAGAAAAGTGAGATGTGTAGAGGGTGAAAACATGTGGAAAAAGGAAAAAGGAATGGTAAGCACAAAGGTAATGTTCTTCTTGCTTATAACCAATACTAACTTGTTTTGTCAAGATGGTGTGCACTATACATATGGTTTTTGAGTCAAAAGTGGCATTTTGTGATTCTCTTCACACTCTTGCTCAAAAACTATTTCTAATGCTTCTATAGTGCATTACTAACTTGCTTAGACATGTTTGGATATGGTTTGTATATTTAGCATTCCTTTAAATATGTTTTCATGAAACATATGTGCTTTTTGACAGCTAGTCTGTCAGTCGAGTTTAACCTGCTTGAAACTCGACCGATAGGCACCAATGGGTGTTGCCTACATCTGTCATCAGTCAAGTTGACAATGCACAGAACTCGACCGATAACACTGTGGACAAAATACACAGTTGGCTTATTGAGTGAGAATTTCCCTCTCAACTAGATTTTCTCAACCAATAGCCTTATTCTTTGGCACTCCTTTGGTACCTTTATATATGCATATTGTCATGTTCTAAATTGCATATCTTGCTTACAACTCTATGACTCTAATTTCTCTAAATTGATATATCTATATGTTGCAATTACTTGCTTTGAGTTGTTTTGCAGGTTTTGATGATGATCTCTTTGGATCTCTTGGTTGTGTCTAAAAATTGCTTCCGTTGTGCTCTAACTTGCTACATCTATCTAGGTGTATATCTTGTGTTGATACAAGCTTGAGGTTCATAGGAGTAATCATCTTATGGTAAGGATGCATATCTAGTGAGTTATATCCTTTCATGCTTCTAAAATTTCTTATCTCTTTGTTTTGATATATCTCTACATCTACTCATAGCTTGCTTTATCTTGTGTATCTTTTGGTATCTCTTTCTATGATCTAGATCCTACTAGTAGTCCTAACTTGTGATATTATCTACTTGTAGTTCATATACATGTAGTTCTAACCTTGTTTATAATTGGCATCTTTGCTCATCTATATGCTATGCTTGTATCTTGTCTCATACATACTCAAGTTTGTTCCTTGAATTGCATATCTACTATCTTGAGTTGCTTGCATAACATTATGATGCAGGGTACATAGATCTACATTGTATATAGAAATTGGAGTTTTTTTTAGATTTTATGCAGATTTGCTCCAGTTTCAGTTTTTGGTGCAAGAATAGTGTTTTTCATGCAGAAACGACCTTCTGAGCAAGACTCATTGATTAACAATGAGCTCTGATGGTTTTTGGTCAAATTCCATCATCTTGAGGGTCAAAATTGCATTTGATTATTTTTCTGCAGCACTTTATCTTGCTTTTTGGGTTGTTCAAGTATATGCCTTAACTTGCTTTTTCTTTCTATGCTTGGACAAGCCCCTATTTGTGCTCTTCTACTCTCCTTATATATATTTGTGTTATCTCCATTCTCATTAACAAGTGATGTTTCTTATTTCTTCATAACCCCACTTTTTGAAATGACAAAGGGGGAGAAAGGTATGTCTTCTTTTAAAAAGAGGAAGAAGGCATGTCTTACATGAAGAAGAGAAGTATGTTCATGTAAAGGGAGAAGGTAAAGGGGAGAAGACATATATGTGTAGAACATATATGTGTAGAAGACATAGTTTCTATAAATTTTATGAAAGCTAACCATGCAGGAGAAATAGCACCAATTGAGGGGGAGTATGAGAACCCCACTAGCATCAATTGAGGGGGAGCATATGAGCTCAATTCTTTTGAAACCCCTAGGTTTCTCCAAAGTATGATTTTACTTTAAAGCTTTCAATACATTTATGGAATGGTTTGTCATCTTCAAAAAGGGGGAGATTGTTGACTCAAGGTCAATTAGGTCAATGTTGACTCACGTCTAAATTGACTAAACCCGTGTTTTGATGATGACTAACCATTCCACATATTGGTGTCTAATGTCTCTACTTGAGTGATTTCAGATTAGGTATAGACACACTCCAAATGCCCTAACTTGCGCATATCAAATTGGAGAAAAGACAAGTCAAAGTCATACAAGTTCACGTTTTTTGTAATATGATGTATATCGATTAGAATCATGTTGTAAATCACTTGTAATGATTGTATGACTTGTAATTAAGCTTAGAAAAATATCAGGAGCACTTAGATCGAATATTAGAGCACTTTAGATGCAACTTTGAAAATTGATTACAGGCACTTTGTCGGTCGAGTTTCCCAGCCTGAAAACTCGACCGATCATCCTTGATCAATTTTCTGAAGATTGCATCGGTCGAGTTGTGTTTACACAGAACTCGACCGATGGAGTAACTGACCAAATCGATTTTCATTGGTTGGCCGAGTTTCCTCAGGACAAACTCGACTGATGGTCTGAATATCGGCTTTGTCTTTTACTCTATCTGTCGAGTTACACTTATAGAAACTCGACCGATTGCACTGTACGGAAAGGTGCAAAAAAGTGTTTCTAGCCGTTGTGAAGTTGCAACAAGTGAAAATAGATCTGTTGCAAGCAACAAAACGGCTAGTTTTCGTTCACAAGTGTTCCCAAAGGCTAAGAGGCATCCCCAGCTATAAATAGGACCCCTTGGGCTTCATTCCAAGGTTGAGCATTCATTGCAAACTCTTTGTGAGGTTCCTATTCTATAGTTGAGTGCTTCCTACAGCCTCCTCTCTCTCTCTAAGCTTAATCACTTGCTACATCCATTAGAGTGAGTAGGAGATCTGTAAGAGAGCTAGTCCTACATGTATATCTTGTGAGGCTCTCACTTCCACCACCTCCCCATCTCTCATTTGCAATCATAAAGATGAAGATTCTCTCTCTTGTCTAAGAGAGGTGAAGAAGAACAAGGGAAGGAATCCCTTGGTGAAGATCAAGGCTAAAGACTTGGAGCTAGAGAGGGTAAGCCCTTGGTGAAGGCAGAAGACTCTTTGCTCAAGTGGGTAAGTCCTTGGTGGAAGCTTCTCCGAGTGAAGGTGAAGTCAAAAGCTGAAGATCCAAGAAGAGTGGGTGATCCCTACAAGGCTGAAGACTTGTGCAAGAGTGGGTAAGTCCTTGGAGAAATTCAAAGACTCTTGCAAAGTGGGTAAGTCCTTGGTAAGGTTGAAGACTCTTTGTATTGGATATGTAAGTCTTTTGTTTGGTCATGTATTGTATGTCTTATGAATGAATATAAGAGTGCAATAGTTTGGAAATCCTAGAGGTTGACCTCTCTAGGCAAGTGGACTGACACACTTCTAGTTTGAAGTGTGGAACCACTCTAAATAGCTTATCTAATTGGTGCATGTTCAATCTCTCTCTCCCTTGCTATGTATGTTTTAGTTGCACACAAAATTCCTATTTAGCAACCTTATTTTGTGATATATCTTGAAGGTTTAATGAATTTTGTTTAAGTGCTTTCAACTCTATTCACCTCCCCTCTAGAGCATCTAATCACCCATTTAGGATCCAACATGTTCTTCTTGATTTTACATTTTAAGTCGTATAGTTACTTTTTTGTCCAAAGACTTACTTTTCTAATCACTGAGTTACTTTTCAGGATGCGCAGGTAGTGAAAATCCAGACTACCCACCAGAAATGAATGAACAATATATATATATATATATATATATATATATATATATATATATTTATATATATATATATTTATATATATATATATTCACTTCCCGTATGGGAAACTAACTTTTTTTACCTATGGATCTATTTTGTTATAGAAAGGCACCTAATTGTAATGAGATGACCAAAATTACAATACGAAGATTCATCTTATAAATACATCATGAGACTTTTATTCTCCCTCTGAACACAGTAAAAATAATACTTATGATAGAAGTTTGTGTAGTATTACAAAATGAGTCTTTCTATTACATTTTTGGCCATATCATTACAAATATGTTCTCTCCTATTACAAAATAGATGCAAATGTAACTAACCTTATTTACCTGCACGGGTAGTGAATGAATGACATATATATATATATATATATATATATATATATATATATATATATATAGAGAGAGAGAGAGAGAGAGAGAGGGAGAGAGAGAGAGGGAGTCAGGCTAGAATACACTCGAGTGTACAGATCACGCCGTACACCCCAATGGTGTTTGCCTATCTAGACCATGTTTTTCTAAAATCTAATTCATTGATCTTAATGGTTACAATAATAATAGGTCACATACAAAATTTGAACGCATTTGGATGAGTGTAAGTCACTCATCCAAGGACAACAAAACGACGCACAAAACTAATTTGAAATACATGATTTTTGCCTCCTTTAGATGCACGACCTATAAGTGTCCAAATGAGCTAAAATTTATTATATAGTATGTTCTTATGATAATTAAGAAGATCAACAGTTTAGATTTTTCAAAAATTCACTGCATATTAATAAATGACTAAGGTGTACGGTGCCTCCGATACACTCGAGTGTACACTAGCCTGACTATATATATATATATATATATATATATATATATATATATATATATATATATATATATGTGTGTGTGTGTGTGTGTGTGTGTGTGTGTAATTCAACACTGGTGTTTAAACAAATTTTTTCAGCGTATGCATGTGAGTAATTATTGATGAAAGAGTTTGGTAAGTATATGGATTATAAGAAGAAATTCTTGGTTCAATATGAGTCATTAAGACATATGATCCTATTAAGGTTAGAAAACCCTAATCTCAAAATAAAGCATAGATTCAAAATGAGCTTGTAACACCTCAGATAACTCTACGCTGAATAGAGATCTAAGTCAACCCTAGAGTCAAGTAGGGAAGATATAGAGGTACATGAGATACGTGGGGCTAGGAGGAAATTTTCACTCCATAAGTATGTATACCCCTACAGGTCCTAAGGAAATATCTAAGGCCATCAATGCATTAGGAATTGAAAATTTTATGTAATAAATAAATATTAAGGGAGGTTATGCACAAACTTAAGATCCCTAGGAAAAGCATATTTCCCTTGGATTAATGACCTAAACTCGTTGGAGTTTGGAAAATTGTTCATGTATGAGGATAAATTGTTGAACATACTCCACCTAAGTTCATGACTAGAAGATAAATATGGATTCACCCTCTTTACATGTGAAATGAGGCAAAAAATGTATTTTGACCGCACCTAGATACAAATTTATCATCAAAGTAGGTGTAAGAGATTGGTTTAGCCACCCTTAATACACATATGTTGCATATATGCCTCGAACATAAATTAATTATCTGATCACAATATATGGAGGTTTTGTTGGATCAAAGGGCTCTAGCAAGGGGTGAGTAGAGCTAAAACGCACTTACCTTCAACTTACTTCAAGAAATAGGATTGCAAAAATGAAATTGGTCTGCAACTAAACATACATAGAAGGAATGAAAGAGATTGAATGAGATCAAGAACAAGTTATGTAGAGTTGTTCTAGAATCCAAACTGGTAGAGTGTACATCCACTACCTATAGAGGTCAAGCCCTAGGATTGTACAACCATTGCACACTTATATTCCATTATAAGACATACAATTAGACCTTCCTTTTATAGGGCAAGGATATCTAGCCTTCCTTTTTAAGGACTAAAAGGAGCCAATAAACCTTACAAGGACTTACCTATCCTTTGAGCTAGAGTCTTCAACCTCTACAAGGGCTTACCCACTCTTGCACAAGTTGGACACCTTTTCCAAGGATCTCCCCCTTGAACTGAGTCTTCTACCTTGAAGGAAATACCTACTCTCTTCAAAGATCTTCGGCCTTCACCTTCTCCTTCACCTTAGAGAAGCTTTCACCAATTTTTCTCTTGAGAAAGGGGTTGGGAAAGGGAAGATTTTATAGCTTTACAGGAGTACAATGGAGTATCTCTCTCACACATAGAATATCCACTACTACAGAAGTGCCTTTTAGTGTCGGTTGTTTAACCCCCTTTGGCGTCGGTTTCTGAACGACGCCTATGTGGGCGCCGCTAAAAGGGTGGACACTTCGGCGTCGGTTAAAAAACCGACGCCTATTTAATATAAAGGCGTCGGTTTATTATAAAACACCGACGCCAAAAGGGTTCGCGCCACAGAAAACGGCATCATCTAGGACCTTTCTGCGTTGGTTATATACTAAAAAACCGACGCAGAAAAGTGTCCTAGATGACGCCTTTTTCTGCGGTGCGAACCCTTTTGGCGTCGGTGTTCAACAAAAAACCGACGCTGTAAGTCTGTTCTGACGGTTATCGGTAAATAACCGACGCCTATATCTATTTTTTTTTTATAAATCTGCTTGCAGGCCTGCTGTGGCTGGTCAGCAGGATGAGAACCTGCAGTTCAGTTTTCTGAACTGCAGGTTTACGACATCCATTGATATCAGCCTACAAACAGGCCACAAACCTGCAAAATTAACATAAAAAGATTCACACAAGTAGATACATTCAGACATCAATTCAATTGTCACGTTCACACATATAGAATCATTCAAATACATGTTTTAACATTCAGAAACATTCATTTACAAAGTATCATTCATCATCACTATCAACATCCCAATTATATCTAACAGTTTATGACCCCACATGCCTTCCTCCCCAGTTCATGCCTCTAGACAACCACACAATGGATCCAAGAGGATATGCAGGCGTTTGCCAAAGACTATAGGCTGAGTTAACTATTGAGTTAACTCAGCCTATAGTCTTTGGCGAACGCCTGCAATCCTCTTGGATCCATTGTGTGGTCGTCTAGCGGCAGGAACTGAGGAGGAAGGCATGTGGGGTGATAAACTGTCAGGACTAGCACAGCAAGTTGCGATGGAGGTGGAGACGACGACGGTGGTGCTTCAGGCGACGCCTGCTTGGCCGGGTAGGGCTCGGCGAAAGGGTTCAACTGCGGCATGGCTTCGATGTAGTAGAGGGAAGGGAGGGGTTCAGAATCCTACGAGAAACGTTTAGAGATGAGGATATTACTGCGGAGGAGGAGGAAACGGTAGACGATATCTCGAGTTGGAATGTCCTCTCCGCGCATCAAGTTGCTCCAGTGCTTCAGTGGGTACATGTGCATCATCAACCTAAAATTTGACAAAAATAAACACACTGAATTAGGCCAATATAGAAATATAGGATATATGACATAACTAGAAGATAATGAATTTTATAGAAATACAGGATATGTTTTTAGAACTTACATTGGTATCCTCTCCATGCTCGTCATGGACAACATGCTCATCATGGACTTCATGCTCATCATGAACATCATTCTCATCATGGTCAGCCATCTGAAAATGTCATAAAAAAGGCAAACATTTAGCATTTGTATCAACTAGAAAAAGGAAAACATTTAGCATTTGTATAAATTAGAAAAAGGAAAACATTTACCATTTGTATAAACATACATGTCTCTAAAATTGTGATCTTTTATCAATTAACAATCCTTCATTGTGATCTCCGCGCACATATAAGTCATCATTAGCTTCAATATTTTGTGGAGTTGGCAACCCAACTGAGAATGGACTGGAGTCATCATACTTATCATAGTACTCTTCTTCATCTATAGGATCTTCAATGAACTGTCTTTTACCATGAAGAACAACCGACCATTTATCATTTGCAGGATCATCGATATAGAATATTTGTTTTGCCTGTGATGCCAATATGAATGGTTCACCCTTCTCGCCAATCATTTCAAAGTTCACCAAAGTGAAACCCAATTCATCCACTATAACTCCTTTGGTGTTATCAACCCAATTACATTTAAAGAGCGGAATATTAAAATCTATGTAGTCAAACTCCCAAATGTCTTCAATGACACCGTAATATGACATTTTAGCTTCACGTGGACTCTTATCCTTTGCACTTGCAAAGTACATAGTTGACGCTTGAAGAGTGACCCCACTATTTTGGACGACACTCTTATCATCTTGGCACTTTGTGTAATATGTGAATCCATTAATGTCAAACCCTTCATAAGACATAACATTCGGTTTTGGTTTAAAGGCGAGACATTTGATAGTTTCTGTAATATCATTTGGTGTTTGAGATAGTTGATGTAAGACTTTATCTTCAAACCACTTAGTAAAAGTCTTATTATGCTCTCTAGCAAGCCACATTGAACTTGCTCGAGGATGTTGTCTCTTTATGAAATTGGTATGTTCCTCGATATAAACACTCACTTCGTCCATATTATGTAAAATATACAAGTGAGCTTGTTCCAACTGCTCACGGCTGATTACTTTCACCCGTGATCCCAAAATTCATTTGCCCTCCTCAATATTCTTGTCATTATCAGGAGTTTCATTACCACTGAGAAAGTCATTGCAGAAATCCATAACCTCTCTCGCCACATAACCTTCAATAATACTCCCTTCAGGACGATAACGGTTTCGAACATCACCTTTAAAAATGCTCATGTATCGTTCAAAGGGATACATCCAATGCAAGAAAACCGGTCCCAAGATTTTCACTTCCCTAGTCAAGTGGACAACAAGATGTACCATGATATCAAAGAACGAAGGAGGGAAATACATCTCAAGCTGACATAGGGTAACAACCACTTCTCTTTGCAAATTATCGAGAGTATCAGGGTCAATAACTTTGCTGCATAGACTGTTGAAAAAGAAACAAAGTCTGGTAATTGCAAACCTTACATGCTTCGGCAATATAGATCGAATTGCCACGGGCAATATTTGTTGCATTAGAGTGTGACAATCATGAGATTTAAGACCTATCAACTTCAGATCTTTCATTGATACCAATCTACGGATGTTGGATGAGTAACCATGTGGCACCTTAACATTTACCAAGCATTCACAAAAAGTTTTCTTCTCCTTTCTAGACAACGTGTAACAAGCGGGAGGTAAGTATGTTCTTTTATTACCCATTTCACGTAATTCTGTTAATTTTGACCTTATTCCCATTTCACGTAGGTCCAGTCTGGATTTTATCCCATCTTTAGTCTTACCTGGTATATTTAATAGAGTACCAATGATGCTATCACAGACATTTTTCTCAACGTGCATTACATCGATACAATGCCTGACTGACAAAGAACTCCAATAAGGAAGATCCCAAAATATTGACTTCTTTTTTAATGAAGAATTGTCACTCCGTGTGGCCATACTACATTGTGATTTCTTACCAAATTCATTGACAATGTCTTTTACTCTTTCATAAACAACATCCCCTGGTATAGGTTTAGGTGCACTCCGTTCATCATTCCATCCATTGAATGCTTTGCGCTTCCTACGATACGGATGGAATTTTGAAAGAAACCTTCGATGACCAAGATATACAGTCTTGCCGCCATATTTTAGTCTTATTGAATCAGTGTTTTCTTCACATATAGGACACGCTTTAGCTCCTTTGACACTATATCCAGACAAATTCCCATATGCCGGAAAGTCATTAATAGTGCAAAACAACATAGCATGCAAACGAAATGTCTCTCTTGCTGAAGCATCATAGGTCATCACACCTTCAGCCCAAAGTTTCTTTAAGTCATCAATCAAAGGTTCAAGATAAACATCGATATCATTTCCGGGTTGTTTAGGGCCCGATATCAACAATGACAACATAACGTACTTATTTTTCATACACAGCCAGGGAGGAAGATTGTATATAACAAGCATGACTGGCCAAGTGCTATGTTGGCTGCTCAATGTCCCGTACGGATTCATCCCGTCTGTACAAAGCCCAAGTCTTAGATTCCTGACTTCTTCACCAAATTTAGGGAACAATACATCAATCTTCTTCCACTGTGGGGAATCAGACGCATGTCGTAGGATCCCATCATTATTTTTCTTAACATCTGCATGCCACCTCAAATTCTTCGCATCTTTCGGATTTGCAAACAAGCGTTGAAACTGTGATGTTATAGGTAGATACCACAACACCTTGGCAGGAGAACCAGTTTTGGACTCCCCCGAAGTCGTCAATTTATATCGTGACGCACCACATTTTGGACAATCTTTCAAATCTACATAGTCCTTTTGAAATAATACACAATCATTCGGGCATGCGTGTATCTTTTTGGCCTCCATTCCCATTGGGCACAACATTTTCTTTACCTGGTATGTTGAGATTGGCAGCTCGTTTCCTTCAGGAAGAATTTCTTTCAACAAAGTCAACAATTCAGTGAAGCTTTTGTCGCTCCATCTATTGTTAGCTTTCAACTTATACAATCTCAGCACAACGCTAAGCTTCATAAACTTAGCACAGCCTGTGTATAACGGTATCTCAGCATCATGCACAATGTTTGTAAAGATAGGAGGTGGATCGGTGTGCTCTACCCTACAACTATCCAGCATCGCATCAACAATGTCTGCTGGAACTGGTTCGTTCACATTTACGTCATCGGAGGCAATTTCTTCTTCCACCCAAGCACTGCTATTGACATCTACTGGATTCGATTTTGAAATCTCTCCATGCCAGTGCCATTCTGTATAGCCTTGTACAATCCCGTTGCACATGACATGAATTTTGATTTCCTCACCAGTGTTGAGTTTCAAGTTGTTACCGCAATGCCTACATGGACAGTAGAACCTATCTGTAGGTTTTTTCCTATGTTCCTCGGCAAATCTAATAAACTGATCAAGACCAGATATAAACTCTGGGGTGCAACGATTACGAATGGACATCCATGATCTATCCATTCTATGATCAGAGAAAGCAAGTATATATTAGGAAAGCAAGTATATATTAGGAAACAAGTATATAAGCAAGTATGTCGTATTACAGTTCATCATTAAGAAAGATATAAGCAAGTATGTCGTATTAAAATAGACTAAACAATAAAAGAAATTTTTTTTGAGGCAAGACAATATGAGAAAATAGTAGTGTAATCATGTAAATGGGAACATTCATGGGAACACACACTTCAGTTATAAGCATTCATGTAGCAACTTACAGTTCCATTCATGGGAACACACACTTTAGTTATAACAATAACTAAACAAAGGGGTTGGTGTACCCCTAAACATGCACATAATTAAAAAAACTATTACTACAGACAAGTCTAGATAGATAGACAACTAAATACTACACCAACATGGTCCCGCATGCATCAGTAACTTCTTTTTGATGATGAAGCTGTGTCACGAAGCTCCTCACTGTATTTAGACGAATCTGAACTGATAGGGGCCTCAGATTCAGATTTGTCTGAGCTGATATGCGACGCCGTGCGCTCATACCGTAGAAGATGATCGGGGGTCTCGCAGTTGCTGTTGGTTATCCAAACTTTGATGGAATTATCGCCAACTGGACGGAGAAAAAGCCTATTCCAATGGACCACATGCAGCTCTCCAATCCAATCATGCCAACCGGATTTTGATACAAGATTTCCCACCAAATCATACTCAACCTCGATTACATGTGAATAATTTCCAAAAGTTAGGGTCACTTTACCAGGCATGTAGTGTCTTCCTTTTAGAAAACGCCAATGTTTGGGTATGACCAATTGGTTTAAGGAACGATCATCTAGGATGATGTCCAATTGTTCTTCAATAGGGAACGTTAACATTGACATAGAGGCCCAATTCATAGTCATTGTTATGGGAAGACAGAGACTGCACAATATTAGTATTAACAAAGTGTAAGTACATATAACGATGTTATATATTTTCAGAAAAAGTTGTATAACATCAGTTAACCTTTTAAACAAGTATATATTAGGAAACAAGTATATATTAGTCAATCTTGGACGGGTTTCTAGGCCAACAAACACATTTGATGTCAATCTTATATATAATAAATGTGTACCACCTATCCCATCCTTGAACACCTAATCTCACTTAGGATGTAAGTGTATAATGTGTATTGGGTTTTCGAGAAAATTTCGGCAGCATTTCCCCGTTTGTTCTCTAAGTACATATGAGATTAGGTGTTCAAGAATAGTCCCAAACTGGGGACTATCCAAGATTTACTCCTACTGAGTAAATCTTGGACGGGTTTCTAGGCCAACAAATACATGTGTTGTCATTCTTATATAAACCCTATAATTCATGAAATCATTCTAATTCAATTTAATATGTTGGGATCACATAATTATATAATGACATCAGAATATATAGAAGAATCATAATTAACATGATTAACAACATGCTCATCAAACTAGGGTTTTCTTGAATATCATCTAATAAATCAAGAATTTCATAGTTTCAAACATGCAATAATTCACAATGCAATGTTATAAACTATAGGCAACATGGATAGATGAAATAAATAAACATCCAGCATCTATCACTTATTCAATCTTCAAGAAACCTTGACAAACATCCAACATCTATCACTTATATAATTTGCATGTATATACACCCTAAAGTGCCACAAATCATATAATAAAACTATCATGTTATGATATTAGGACCACTTAAAGCAGATTAGGCACATTAAGCAAGCAGAGTAGGGAGCCAATTTCGTGCAAGCAGATTAGGCAAGCAGATTAGGTCAGCACATAAAGAACCAATTTCGCACCTGGGTAGGTCTGCAGGTACCTGGGCAAGAAGAGTAGGGTGAGGTCGAGCTGGTTGAGTACGTGGGTGGCGGCCGACGAGCTCCAGAACCAGCGGCAGTGACTCCGACGAGCAGGAGCGTCAGCCGCAGCAGGCAGGCAGGCGGCCAGGCGGCGGCAGGCAGGCAGCGGCCAGGCGGAGGAGAAGGAGAAGGGGGTACGGCGGCACCGGTTCTCAGGCGTGGCAGGGAGGTGGGCACCAGGCGTTGCGGCGGCGCCGGTTGTCAGGCGTGGCGGCGGCGCAGGCGGTTGGAGCAGCAGGGCGGGCAGCAGGGGTGCCAGAGAAGAAACGCGTCGGAGAGGGGCGCCGGAGAGGGGACGCCGGAGATGGGGCACCGGAGAGAAGCGCCGGAGAGAAGCGCCGGAGAAAAACTAGTACCAGCAGCAGAGAAATCGCCGGAGAAATCGCCGCAATAGGGAAATAGGGTAGCAATGAAACATAAGAAAGGGGAAGAGTCGGGCGATCGAAGGTAATGAAGTTCCCCAATAGCGTCGGTTGTTTACAACAACCGATGCCTAAACATCTTTACCGTCGGTCGTTCGCAACATCCGACGTCCATTTGGACGATATTTTCGTGAAAATGTTTGGCGGGAACCACATTCAGCGTCGGTGATTAAAGGACGACCGACGCGGAAAAGGACACTTTTCGTGCAAATTTCCATCGCACATAAGCGTCGGTGTTTTAACTACAGACTCGACGCCGAAAGTGACATTATTTTTTTCGCTCGAAAATTGGATGACATGATGCATCGGTTTTGTATAAACAACTGACGCTGTATACAAAGCGGTACCCGTGTTTGGCTGGTCTTTGAATATAGACGTCGGTTCTTCTAAATAACCGACGCCTTTAATATAAGGCGTCCGTGTTCCTTAATAACCGACGCCCAGAAAAGCGACACTGAATGCTATTTCTGTAGTAGTGATCTCACTCATAATGATTTTTTGATTAGTAAGAAGGAGAGAGAAAGGGGCTACATGTGAACAAATACACTCAACTATAGCTAGGAGCAAAGTAGGCAAACTTGGAATGAAATCCAAGGGCACATATATATAGTTGGGGGTGTCCACTAGCCACTAGAAACACTTATGAATGATTTCTAGCTATTTGGGGTGTTGCAGAGGATATAATTTTCAAGTTTTGCAACACTCCAACAGTTAGAATCACTTTTTTGTACACTCTATATAGTGTAGTTGGTTGGGTTATAATAAAGGTAACACGACTGATTGCACTATTCAACAAACTGATTTTGAGTTGTCGGTCGAGTTTATCATGGATGAAACTCAAATGATGGCTTAAAATCACTTCGTCTGTGTAGGGTGTTAGTCGAGTTTGACCTGGGACAAACTCAGCCGAACGTGGAAAATTCCAAGACCCATCGGAGGCATTGGTGGAGTTTCTAAGAAGGAAACTCTGTCAAATTGGGCATTTGTGATGCATTTTGGAATTTGTCATTAAAGTGATTAAATGTTCATTTTAAGTTATCATGATTATTTCTCATCTTAATTACAAGTCATAACATCAATACAAATGATTACAAATTTGTCCTTAGTCGTTTAGGGTGTTTTCCACAAAAGTGCATTTGCATTGAGTTTGGCTTGTATTTGATCAAGCTAGGGCTTGATTTAATTTCTCCTTTTCATGTACCTAATACCTAAAATCAATCTCAAATAGACATATTAGATACATATGAATGGAATGGTTAATTCATCATCAAAACATGGACAATGAATAATTGTTAGGTCAACATTCTCTCCCTTTTAAAGATGACAAACCATTCCTCATCATATTGAAAAGGACTTAGAATTTAAACTTTTACCTTGTGAATTGTAAGGGGATACATGAATGAACAATAGCAGTTGCTCCCCCTCAATTCATCCTTACATTTTCATGTATGCTTAGTTTCTCCAAAAAGCAACCATATCACATATATACTATTGAGTCTTCTTACATAGTTACATGATATTTTAGAGAATTAACTAGAAAAGGATCACAATTCAATATGTATTGATCTCACTTCTCCCTTTTAGTACTTGAGATCATTTCTCCCCCTTTTTCATTTCAAAAAGGCAGAGGGTAAAACTACTAAATAGCATAGGTTTTATCAACAAGAACAAACTACACAAGCAACCACCATATGCAAGCACCAACAAAGAACAATAGAGAGAAACACATACTAGAGTCATAATCAAAATATGGAAGCACATACCCAGAACTCATAATATATAACCAAGCATAGAGTTAAGGTACATAAGATCATATTACAACAAAAGATGTGTCCACTCTAGATGAAAACTAAAAAATAGTTAAAAACAACGAGGTATGAAAATAGTACACCTCAGATAAAGTGCCCAAATATTTAGTATTTGAAAGTCTACAAAAAGATATAAATATGAGTACTCTATAGACCTAAGAACTAAACATCTAGGGCATCTATGTCAACGGCCTCATCAAATTAGGTTGGTAGTCTTCATCTCCACTTGAAGGTGCATCTGGGGAAGCAAGTGTGTCCTCACCTCCATCACCAACATCATCAGAGCCATCATCACCATCATTACCATTAGCCTCATCACCATCAGCATCCTCATCAACCATCTTAGTGTCCTCATCAAGAACGAAAGAGTGAGGATCAAGCCATCTGTGGTTTTTCTCTTCTTAGGAGATGCCACACTCACACAATGCCTTAGCTTGCTCATAATTGGGTATAGAAGCCCAATCAAAATCAGCAAGAAAGGCAACAGAAGGGCCAACTGGAAGTGCAAGAAACTGAGAGGAGGAAACAGGGGTATGCCCACCATCAGAGGTAGGAGGTACAGTAGAAGCAGCAGTGTGGTGGTCCAGGTAGAACTGTATGTACGTGTAACATCCCAAATTTTATGAGAAAATTAAAACCTTTAACAGAGGTATCCCTAATAAATGATTAGTATTGGACCCAATGCAAAAGTCCAATAATGTACGTGTGGTTTGAATAATAAGATGAAAAGGTAAAATAATCAATATGTCTTCTCTTTTATCCCTTATACACAAATGTGCTTTTCCTTGTCTCAAAAGATAAGAAGAATTCCAAACTACCTTCATTTTCTTTGTCCTCCTCTTTAGAATACTTAAAATAGATAAGGTGAAGGACAAATGACTTGGGTTTTGAAATTATGGGAAAGGATTACTCACTTGATCAAATGTATGGATTTTGCATTCCTTTCTCCTTTATGAGGAAGGAATAATATCGTTTCTCTTCCCCAATATAGCTTCGACATCGCTTATATATAAAACTCGCATATTGGGAATCCCATTTTATGGAACGAGAAAGTTGGACTCTATGAGTCTAATAAATGTTAGAAAACCCTATAATTGACACTAAATACAAAGCAACATTATGATATAAGCGTACCTTACTCATTTAAATACACATAAGGTAATAACATACAAATTGAAGTCACCACTAGTTTAGTGGCCTCACAAAGGGAAAATATTTATGTAAGAATAATCTAGATACTCAAATTGGTATGAGCCAAAACTTTGAAGTCAAATGGACCTTGTTTGGCCCCTCAAATTGACCTAGAAATAGAGTATAAGTTTTAATGCATTAATATCATGAATTCGATTATGTGACCAACAAAACTATATCTATGTGATTTTCCTTGCTGTCACGGTTACCTTCCCTTTTCATTTAAATGATTGGTCCCTTAGCACCGTTGGATGTACGTGCCGTATTTCGCATGTAATCCCCGTCGTCCGGAGGTCTCCTTCAACCTCCGGACTCCCCACGAGCAGGAACTGAAACGAATTTCCGTGATATTCTCGAATATGGGTTGATAGCCCTGCAAATTAGGAGTCCCATTGGATTTAGGATACTATTCCGAGCCTTTTAAACCCCCCAAACAAGCCCTAGTTTCCCATGTGGAGAAAACGCCCAAAACGTCTCCCGAGCATGCCGGCGCGGCCATCCCTCCACACGACCTGAGTACATCGAACCGTCTTCCAGGGATCCAGAAAGAAGAATTAGACTGTAATAAGCCTTCCTCCACCGCCTATTGCAGGCAAGGCGAACCAAGGAACCACTGCAGATCCCAAATTCATCTCCAACGACGGCGGGCTCCAGCTAGTGCCTTCGGTCATCTCAATTCAATCAAATGTCCAGTAAGCATCCTTATACAAGTATTTAGCTTCCCTGAAATACACGACGTGTCTATGGTATCGCGTTTTACCCATCTTTTCTACCACAAATTCCGGTTTATGCCACTGAAACTCGATCTCCGCTCAGCCTCTCGGCCATGGTCATACTACAAAAATTGCACCCTTAGCTTCAGTAGACAATAGTGGTTATGTCCCTGGCTTTTGTTTGTGTGCCTTGTCACTTCTTTGAGTGAAACCAATTTTGGGCGTTGTTGCTCTGTCCTAGCCATGGCACCGGCATGGTATGGATCTTTAGAGCTCCAGGGACCCTTGGTAATGGTTGGATGACTTCGTAGCAGCCTGACTGATCCCTGGTCATCTTGGCTTTGTGAGATAGGGCCCAGACTCCCTGCAGAATGGTTCGCGCCATGGCTAAGGTTGGGGAAGAAGTCAGGCCATGACTTTACCACGTTGCCCATGTCCTTTTGATTAGTGTGTCACGCGGTTATGGATTTTTAGGTATTTTCGTCAGTCCGTTGCGATATCAGCCGTGTTTCATTTTGAATGAGTTGATGACTGAAGAGTGCCTGTCACGCCCTTGGTTGGAAAATAATGAGAAGGGCAAGTACGTCTTTCCACCATATTTTAAGCCGAGATTTCAGAGGTCTTTTTAATGTTTTATCTAGTTCTTGATTGGCCTATTCGAGTCTAATCTTCAATAAATCATAGAAATTTATTTATGGCTCCGATTGGGTTGATCTTTATATAGTTTTTGATCAGTTTTTTTAGATCTATCCAATGGTCTAGGTTACAAGTCATATTTGGGTTTTGTTTACAAGAAGTTCAGAATTAGCGTAACTAGGGTTTGGGAACCTAATTATGGAACTTTGGGTTTTACTCCAGGTTGATTAGAAGATAAAATTAGGGATACTTGGGGAGATTATTCCTACTGACCTAGGTAAGTGGTTCATCCTCATGAGTATTCATATTTATTAAGATCAGTACCTTTACATGTTATCATATAAGGCATTATGCATATACATGCAGTCTAAGAACTAAGAAGTTATTCAGATTTCTTATAATGATCACAATCTAAGAGTTAAGTAAGATATATGTATATATAATTGAACATATTGAGACATGATCAAGTTTTCAAGATGAAGATTCTATTAAGATCAGAGTGTATTGGGAATTGAGTTCATGGTAACATTACAATATTAGGACGTATTAAGTCATGACTAAGTTTGCAAGATAAGATTTTATAAGATTCACATTTTAAGATTCAAAATTTAATCTCATATGAATATATTAAGATTCATGTTAGGATCAGATTTAATAAAACTGTAAAGAGATTTAGTTACCTTCTCAGAAATCATATTTGAGATGTTTGATAGTTAAGTTACTTTCACATACTTAGTATCTTTATATTCAGTTTAGATTATTTTCTTAAGCCTTTAAACTCAGGTTTCATACACAATATACTAGAATTAAATTAAGTCATTCGATTAAACCAAAAATTCATATTTTGATTTATCTAGACAATAAGAATATCATATTTTAGATTTAGAGATTAGATTCAGTTTAGAAATATTGAACATAGATACAAACTCAGAGATAATATATTAATATCCAGAGATAAGAAATTAAGAACAGATTCATGGATAAGGAATTAAGATCCAGAGATAAGAAATTAAGAACATAGATAAAAAAATGACACCAGAACATTAATATATTATATGATAAGTCCTCACCAGAGAGTCCTGGAACGAATCAGAGGACATTGTGTGTGTCAAAGACGGAATGTAGTGCCAACATAGGGTGTGTTTCACTATATGGGACATTTCAGTGTCAACAGAGGACATGTCATGCCAACAGAGGGTGTGTTGCACCACAGAAGACACTTCAGTGTCAATAGAGGAGTTATAGTATAATGGTGGCCACAATCAAATAAAGGTCGTAAATAAAAGATATCCTAATTCAAAGCATGTATATAATCTCAATTATAAGTATGATGAAAGAGATTAAGGTAAGAGAGACATGACTCAAGCCCTATGTGCAAGTCATGTGGCCCAAGCACCAGAGTGTAGGCTGATTCAGATACATAACCTAGGCCCAGAGTGCAGGTTATCTAACTCAAGCACCTTCGTGTAGGTCATGAGACCCAGGTACCAAAGTACATGTCTCTAGAGAAAGATGAAGTAAAAAGATAAGAACTAAGTTAAAGAAAGAAGATATAATTGTGTTTTAGATCTTATGCAAAGTTTAATATTAGTTTCATGCTTAAATTGTTCAAGAATATCTTGTAGCATCTTATTTCTTCGATAATGTATATACCAGAATACTCATGCCACTTACGTTTACAATTATTTTTCCAATGTGTGGTTGGGGACGAGATATCTGTAGGTGAAGAGAAGCAATACAGGCAGCATTGAGAGGCTTAGAGCACAAGGATAGAGCATGATAAGATCTGGTGGGGTGCCAACTATAAGACGATCCTCAGGTATATAGACTCAACTCTATGTTTTAATGTTTAGAACTTCAGAGTAGAGACTCAAGATGTCATATGAGTTTTCCATGTAATAACTTTTGTGTTACTTTTGTAAGAATAATCATGAGAATCTTTTAATACTTCAGTTAGTGTGATTGATTATATTGTTGTTATGAATGCCAATTTTATGTAAAGCCCCTTTAAGTGCATGATATGGATAACTCTATGTTTCTTTCGTCATGTACATGTGTGTACTTAAGGAGGGTGTTACAGTATGCATAGGAAGCATAGTCAACATATGTGTAGGGATGGTGGATGGGGTAAGTATGGGTGCAGGATAAGTTCATGTTTGACATTATTTGAACTAGATCCTGGTGTGGGTACTCCGGGACCTATAGGTTGTATGCATGTTGGTGCAACATGTAGCCCATCAGGGATTCATTAGACATTGAGAAGGAGGCACACTCAGGTCTAGGATGTGGAGGGGCCTGGGTGGGGGTCGAAGCACCGGGTGTGGTAGAGGAGGTGTGATGAAAAGACTTCTAGACAATAGTTTCACTGATGTAAATACTTTTCCTACTTGCTTTATAACCAAGATCATGGAAAAGGGATTTCTCATCGTGGTGTGCAAACAAACCACAAATCAAGTTAGGATAAGGTGGGTGGGTTCCATGGGTATTCTTCCTAGAATCAAAACAGGTTATGTGATGGAGAATGTAATGGTCCCATTTGACTTTGACATCACAAAGGAGACAGTACATTAGCGTATCTGTGTTTTCTACAATATCTGTTTGGTTTTTCTTTGGGTGGATATTACAGTGGACTACAAGTGCAATGAGGTGAGTCTTGGTGTTAAGGGAGGAAGAAGGAAGAATCGATTTCTTTCTACAGGGAACCTCAACTTTTTTTAGGAACTTATGGTTGTTGGGAAGTGTAAGCTTGGGTTCAAAACCTTTGTACACCTTTTCAGGGTCAAGAAATCAAGATATTGATGATAGGTATCTAGCCATGTATATGCGGTAGAGGTACCATTGAAGTAAGAATTGAAGGAATCCTCAGAGATGGAAAACTTTGTTCACGCAATCATGGAGGTAAGGCTCACTTGTTGGCTGGGGTGGCACACGAGAAGTGTAGTTCCACGTGAGATTTGCATAGAATTCATGGATAACTTTTATGCTAGAAAAAGAGTTAGCATAGCACCAATCTCTCTACACATAAAGCACCAAGGTGTTGTGAATTGAACACATCAACAACCTCATATATCAACTCACTTCGAGATTCAAGCAAAGCACAAAAGGGAAAAGGATTTCTAGGAAGAAGCTCCTTATACCTATTGATTGCTTGAGAGCAGATGAAGTAGGTGACCTCAAAGGAAACAACCCTATAAGCAGTGGAGTATGAGGGTACTCCAGCTGGGTCAGTCCTTTTTTGTCGGTTTGAAGCCATGGAGATGAAAGAAGAAGTAATGGAAACAAAACGAGAAAGATGGTAGGTGTTGTAGGCCACCTAAGCAACTGGGTCAAGGGAAAGAGGGTTATTGAAGGTGATCTGGGGCTAGAGAGGGTAAAGGAGAGGTTTGGGTAGCCCTAGGGTTCAAGGATAAACAAGAAATAGGGGCTATTGGTCTACTTTTCTCTAGTTGAGAGGGATAAAGTCGACCGACTGTCTATATATTTTTCTACCCATTAGTGTTTTCAGTCGAGTTTGAGGTTTGGAAAACTCAGTTGAAACTATGGTTTTGTTCAATCCTTGGCTTGTTGTCGGTCTAGTTTTTCCCAAAAACAATTCGGTCAGCGGGTCATTCTATCTAAAAGATACGAAATGTAATTTCTAGGCTACTAGAGTGTTATATAAATTTATTATATAATCTATCATGTACTGTGAACATATTAAGGCATATTTCACTCATTATTGGTTACTATTTTGTGGTAAAAAAATCATTTGCAAAAAATAGCCAAAATAAGCAAAACAAGGCATTAATACTAGGCAAAATATAGCACCAACAAGCATAAGGTGAGCAAATTATGAAAAAGAACATATAGGTAAGAGAACATTTAGCTAGAAGGCATATCATTATCATCAAGAGAAGTAATAAGCAATTTTGATATGATAAAAGTAAATTTCTCTCTAGCTAGAGGTTTTGTGAAAATGTCTAGAAGTTTTTCTAAGTCCACATGTGTGATATAGATATCCTTTTTGGAAATGTGGTCACGAAGGAAATGATGGCGGACCTCCATATGTTTAACTCTACTATGCAATACAAGATTGTAATAAAGATTGATTGAACTAGTATTATCATAGAATATAGGAGAAGCATCATAATGAACATTAAAGTCTTGGAGCATTTGCTTCATCCATAGGACTTGTTACAACAACTCCCAGCTATAATTTATTCAGCCTTGATAGTTGAAAGAGACACAATGCTTTGTTTCTTAGAGAACCAAGAGACTAAGCATGGTCCGAAGAGGAAGCAAGTGCCACTTGTGCACTTTATCAATTAAGAACCCTACATAATCTGCATCGCTATAAGCAGCGAGAGTAAAGTCCCTTGACTTGGAATACCATAGTCAAAAAATTTGATTTTTTGGCTAAGTACCTTAAAATTCTCTTAACAACTATAAGATGGGATTTTCTAGGACTTGATTTAAATCTAGCAAACAAGCCAACACTAAACATAATATCAGGTCTAGAGGCTGTTAAATATAACAAGCTACGAATCATACTTCTATAGAGTTTATCATCTACCTTCTCACCTTCCTCATCTCTATCATGTTTGGTTGTGTATGACATGGGAGTTTCCATCGGTTTGGTGTTCTCCATCCCAAAGCGCTTCAAGAGTTCACTTTTATATTTGCCTTGGGTGATGAAGTTTCCTGCCTTTGTTTGTTGGATTTGGAATCCAAGGAAGAAAGTATGCTTCCCCAACATACTCATCTCAAACTCACTCTTCATAAGAGAGCTAAACTCCTTGTAAAGATCAAGATCAGTTCTTTCGAATATGATATTACCAACATATATTTGAATGATCAAAAAATTGCTAGAAGTGTGTTTGAGAAAGAGAGTAGAATCAACTTTTCCAATGATATAGTCATTGTCTAGCAAAAAGTTCCTTAATTTCTCATACCAATCTCTAAGGGCTTGTTTAAGTTTGTAGAAAATAAATACGGTTAGGAAGATTATCATGTTCACTATTAGGAGGTTGAGTGTTATAACCCCAATTTTACATATGTTTTCATAATTGCAATGTATTAATTTTGGACTTAATTGAAAAGGTCGTATGCTTTTCTTCAAAGGATGGATTTATATGCAATTATTCCTTTGATAGGAATTTCGTGGTTACTATTATTATGTTAATCCAATAATGGATATAAAAGAGAAAAAAGAAGAAAAGTCCAAATAAAAGGAAACGCTACAAGATAATGGATATTAAGCAAAGTAATTATGAGAAATACATAGAAATCTCTAGAAAGTGGAATTAATGGCCACAATTAAATAAATATTGTTTCTATGTGATTTCTAATAAAAGAAATATGAAAAGAGGAAAAAGGAAATGAAAGATAAAGAGAAATCCTTGAAAAGAAATATCTTAATAAAGAAATAAGTAAGATAATGAAAAATGAAGAATGTAGATGCATCTAGAAGGATGATAAGTATCCTTAAAAAGGAATTTCAAAATCTTAGGATTTCTTGGGATCCAAGGAGTCCCAATGAATAAGAATAAAGAGAAAATGCAAAATAATACAAAATCAGAGGTTAATGTGATACATAATTAATGAATTTGTGGTATTATTAAAAAGAGGTACTTTCTTCCATGAAGAAGTATAATTTCGTCACCAATGGATTAAAAGCCAATTACAAAGAGAATAAAAGAGGTAATTTTTGAATTCCTAATATCTAAAGAATAAAGAATATCAAAGAGATAGTTAAGAGAGAGAAAATTGCTTCTTAATGAAGGAACTTGGTTTCCTTTTGGGAAAGGGGCTTGGATCTTGTGGATGGGCATCCTAGGGCTTTGCTACCCTCCCCTATATAAGGATTGGACTGTTAGCCTCGGGTCCAAGAGAATCTCAGGCATCCCATACCCTTCTTCACCTTGTATCCACTCAAACCCTAGACAAAGAGATTTTTGCAATCCCTAGAGCAACGAGGAGCAGTGAAGGGGTTACGATGGAGGCATGATGCTTCCCTGACAACCTAAGAGCTTGGCCATCATCTCCTTGCTCTAATCTACGCACAGTGCCTGCAAGAGGTCTGCAAACTCGCTGCGATCACGGGCATGGCACTCTTGAAACTGGTCATCTCGGCCATGCTTTGAGGACTTGCTGGGCGTGGTGGAGAGTGGCAGAGGCAGGGGGTGGGTTCTGGTGAGCTCCAGACCTTGGGGAGGTGGGACATGACCCCACAATCGGCTACAGTCGACGACAGTGTAGGGATCGCAAGGAGGAAGATGACGGGGTGTCATTGGATGGTTATACCCCTCCCGAGTATGAATAGTTGGTCGTTTAAGTGAGGTCAAAAGAATAATTCCATTATAATTCAGCCACGACTACGTATTGCATGGAAAGGCTGATGTGGCAACCTGCCATTGGTCTAAGTAAGTGAAACTTGCAATTTTCATAACTAATTACTCGTAATTCTGATGGTAGCAAATAATGTATGTATTTTGCTCATAAAAATGCGAGGAATGCAATAAAAATGTAATTGAAGCCTGATTCCTCTTGCAATTTGAAAAGTAGTGGAAGTTATCAACTTTAATGCATTAATGATTAAGAAACCCTAATTTAAGATGATTAATGTATCGAGAAGGGTTATCTGGATGATTAAATTTGATATTAACATGTTGATTATAAAAAGACACATTAGATCTAAAAGGATGAACTTTATGTGTAATTTGATTAATTTAGGGTTTCATGTATATAAATAAGCGTTAATGGGCCTTGAAACCCTAATGTTAGTAATTATGTTTCTTAATGGCTTTAATTGGTCAAATTCATGTATAAAGCTGAGATTTGATGGTTCTAAGCTATTTGGAGTATAAAACTTCCTAATTGTGGATAAATACCCTTAATTTAGTAATTAGGGTTTTCTAGTGGATTAATGTGATGTTAATGTGATAAATGGAGTTCATATGTGAATTGAACTATAATGAAATATGAGTTATCAATTCAAAAGAAACTAATGGTGATAATTGAGTCTAATGATCTTGAAATAAATTAAAAGGATAAAGTTGGTGACTTTAGTATAAAAGAGAAATAATAGACTTTAATTGTGCTAATGATGTTGAAATTAGGGTTTGTGGACGAAAAGAGCAGTAAAAGTGATAGATGCATAATGGAGGCTAAAACCCTAATAAAACCGTAAAGTTGGCCTAGAGATCCAAAAGTGGAATCCAAGTCAATCTTGAGAATGTTTTGAATAAAACAATGACACTTGGATGTTATGCATTAATTTCAGGATATTGTTGATTGCTTGATTGATTGTTCTTGAATATTATCGCTTGGACATCAAGTTACTCTGGATCAGGTATGTGGTTACACTTATGGTTAATCATTTTAGTTTCACGAAGATTCCTGGATGTTTTATCGGTTGCTTGAAAATAACTGCTTGGATGACTTTTATTTCATGCAACTATAAAGTGACTATGATTATCACCATAAATATGTATGCATGACTAGCTCAGATCCTGGTCCTCCTCTATGGCTTTGCTAATGATGAAAAGGGTAACATGGTATAGGGCCTACTTGTTAAGTAGGACATTATGTTATCATGAGTTAGGAATTGGGCTACCCACGTGTAGTGCCATGCGACTCTTTAGCACACCATGAGTTAAGGAGTGGGCTACCTATGGGTAGTGCCATGTGAATCAACCCTAGAAATTGATTCACCTGTTAGGTAGGATCATGAGAGGTTTAATGGGGATCTACCATAAGGAAGGTAGCATCCAGGTCTACTACAGAGACAACACAAAGGCTAGGGTATGGATGGATTGAGAAGTTATATTTAAAACGTAAAGTTGTTTGTTAAATCATAATTGACTGCAATATGTTGTTATTGTTAATTGCATGATTATTGTTTCCCCCACATATCGACATATTCATTTATACTGACTGACGTTATGTTTGTCATCACTTTAGGTACAATTTGAAAAGGACAAATAGTAAAGTGGCATATTGTGAAATTAAGAAATAAAGTGCAAGGAGGATTGGTTAGAATAGTTTTCATATGTGGATAGAAGTTTAGAAATCCAAGTTTTTCAAAAGGTATGCAAAATTTTATTTTATTACAGCTTTTCAGTATAGTCTGGTAGAATTTGATAATTATTATTGATTATTTGTCGAACCTTTGATCCGGAATTTGGGATAACGGCTCTGACCTTTTGGTCTCCCTTAATTGGGTATTATCGAGAGGCGGGGTCATTACATTGAGCCACATAATCTTCCTCCCATATTCTACCATTTGGAAACATACTTTTAACTTCCTATTGGTAAAGCAAGAATATTTTATAGCTAGGAAAAGCAATTAACATTCTAATAGATTCAAGTCTAGCAACAAGAGCATAAGTTTCATTAAAGTCAATACCTTCATGCTGATTGTAGCCTTGAGCAACTAACCTTGCTTTGTTCCTTACCATTTTTTCATTTCCATCTAGCTTGTTGCAGCAGACCCACTTAATGCCAATGATCTTCCTATCATTTGGTCTTGGCACTAAGGTCCACACCTTGTTCTTTGTGAACTTCTCTAGCTCCTCTTGCATATCTAGGATCCATTCATCATCATTGAGAGCTTCTTTGACGCTCTTTGGCTCAAGTTGTGAGAAGAAGGTGTTGTCGACTTATTCTTTGTTTAATATAGCCCACGTCTTCACCCTTTCAAACGAATTACCTATGATGAACTCCTTTGGATGATCTTTAGCAAACCAGGGGTTGGATCCTTCTTTTCTTTTTCTTTTTCTTCTTCTTCTTTATCATCTACTACCATCTCTTTTCCTTTTTTGGTGATGTTGAGATCTTTCAATCTAGGAATAACCTCATCTGCAACATAATCATTCAAAACATTCTTGGGAATATAGGGTTTAGCTTCAATAACTTTAATAATGATAGATTCTTCAACTTTAGACAATTCAATGTTACATACTCTATGTTCTCTACTAGTAGTGTTATAGCCAAGAAAGAAAGCCTTATAGGATTTTGCATCAAACTTGTCAAGAGAATTATTGGTTTTTAAAACAAAACACCGACAACCAAAGACATGAAAGTAATATATAGAAGGCTTTCTACCACACCATAGCTCATAGGGGGTTTTCTTTAAAGAAGGATGAGTGAAAATCTGATGTTGCACAAAACATGAGAACTAATGGCTTCGGCCCAAAACTTCTTTGGAGTATCATACTCTAGAAGCATAAGGCCTAGCCATTTTCTATAAAGACTTATTCTTTCTCTCTCTATAACCTCGTTTTATTGAGGTGTACGAGGGGAAGAAAAGTTGTGCATATAATTGAAATACTCACAAAACTTTTCAAATAGATCATTTTCAAATGCTCTCCCATGGTCACTAGGGATAGAGACGATTTTCCAAGATGCTTTGTTTTCAACCCGATTCCAAAAAATTGAGAAAATATTGAGAGTATCACTTTTTGAAACAAGAAATAAAGTTCAAGTAAAGCAAGAAAAGTCATTGTCAATCACAAGGAAATACTTGCTATCACAAAGCGATGAGTTCTCATTGGTCCAAATAGATCGATGTGAAGAAGTTCAAGAGTTCTTTTGGTACTAAGGACTTGGTTGGATTTAAAGAAGGATTTGGTTTGCTTTCATTGTGTACAAGGTTGGCATTTCTCATCCTTCTAAAAGTCCAATATACGAAGTCCTTTGACCAATTATGTTTTTACTCAAATTCTTTAACTGATGCATATCTACATGACCAAGCCTATGGTGCCACAAAGATAAATAACTTTTATCAACAACTAGACATTTACCTAGAATAGGCTTAAGAGAATCAAGAACAATAACATAAAGGTTTCCATTTCTAGTTCCCTTATATATAACATTGTAGGAGAGGGAATCTAAAAGCAATAATTCAAGATAGGTAAAAAGAGAAAGATAACCATTATCACATAATTGGCTGACACTAATTAAATTGTGATGTAGGCCATCCACAAGAAGTACATTCTTGATGCATAGTGAATCACCCACATCACCCTCAACTATAACTTTACCTTTATTGTTATCCCCAAAAGTCACTGATCATCCTTTCTTCTATGTGAAATTGTTGAAGTGGTTTATTTCACTTGTCATATCCTTTGAGCAACCACTATCAACAATACATTTTCCTTTTACCTCACATATGTCTTCACTAGTTCAGGACATGAGAGAAAGGTGGCATTCTCCCTCATTGGATCTGGAATCACTAGAAGAAGACTCCTCCCATGTGGCATGGGCTGCATCTTTTCTTATTCTTTCCTTCTTGTCCTTCCTCTTATACTTACCTTCTTTCTTGTAGTTCTACTTCTTCTTGGAGCTGCTCTTGTGGTAGGAATTCTTTGCCTTGGGTCAATCATTCTTGTATTGTCCCTTTTTGGATAATCATTCTCATCTCAAGAGATATCTTTTGGAGAATATCGTAGCTCTAATGCCACTTGTTGGATCAAAGATCTCTAGGGGGTGAATAGAACTAAAAAAATACTTAAACCAAAATCATTAGACCTTCAAATTACTTCAAGAAATAGGATTGCAAATATGAAATTTGTGTGCAACTAAACATACATACCAAGGATGAGAGAGATTGAATAAGATTAAGAACAAGCTATGTAGAGTGGTTTCAAACTCCAAACTAGGAGATTACATCCACTACCTAGAGAGGTCAAGCTCGAGGATTTTGTAATCATTGCATATTTATATTTCATTATAAGATATACATTAAGACCTTCCTTTTGCATGACAAGGATACCTAGACTTTCTGTTTAAGGACCAAAAGGAGCCAATAAACCTTACAAGGAATAACCTATCCTTTCATCTAGAGTCTTCAACCTCTACAAGGGCTTACCCACTCTTGTATGAGTTGGACACCTTCTCCAAGGATCTCCCCACTTGCACTGAGTCTTTCTCCTTGAAGGAATTACCTACTCTCCTCAAGGATCTTCAACCTTCACCTTCTCCTTTACCTTGGAGAAGCTTTCACCAACTTTGCTCTTGAGAAAGGGGTTGGGGAAGGGAAGATTTGAGAGCTTTACAAGAGTATAATGGAGTAGCTCTCTCACACATACCGTATATCACTCATAATGACATTTAGATTAATAATCAAGAAAGATAAAGGGGTTGTATGTGAACAAATCCACTCTCAACTATAGCTAGGAGCAAGGTAGGCAAACTTTGAATGAAGTCCAAGGGCCCCTATTTATAGTTGGGGCATCCACTAGTCACTAGAAACACTTAGGAACCATTTCTATCCGTTTGTGGTGTTGCAATAGATACAATTTCTAGTTTTACAACACTTCAACGGTTAGAATCCCTTTTTGTGGACACTCTGTATAGTGTAGTTAGTCGAGTTTCCATAAAGGTAACTCGACCGATTGCACTATTTGACAAACTGATTCGCAGTTGTCGGTCGAGTTTATCCTAGATAAAACTCAGTCAATGGCTTAAAATCACATTCTCTGTGTAGGGTGTCGGTCGAGTTTGACATGGGACAAATCCAGTCAAACCTCGCAAATTCCAAGACCCATCTTAGGTATCGATCAAGTTTCTAAGAAGGAAACTCTAGCAAACAGGGTGTCTGTGATGCATTTGGAATTTGTCATTAAATTTTGTAAACATTCATTGTAAGTGCTCCTATTTTTTCATCTTAATTACAAGTCATGGCATCAATACAAATGATTACAAAATTTGTCCTAAGTCATTTAGGGCATTTTCCATAAAAGTGCATTTGTGTTAACTTTGGATTGTATTTGATCAAGCTAGGGCTTGATTGAATTGATCATTTTCATGTACCTAATACCTGATATCAATCTCAAATAGACATATTAGATACATATGAATGGAATGGTTAGGTCATCATCAAAATATGGACAATGTATAACTATTAAGTCAACATATTTTATTTCACCAATTTATGAGTATATTAAAATGATAAACCATTCTTGAGAAAAACCCATGTGAAACTATTAACATCATGTGAAAAAATAATGCAATGACTGAAAATGTGGAACCATACTTATGAAGTTCTTGGTTTCATCCTCCAATGTCTATAAATGTGTGTGTATGTTTGTATCTATATATTGTCACTTTGATAAAGTTGATGATGGTTTGTAGAAAACCATATCCAAGAGAGGTTGTTTGCCCCAATCATACCTATTGAAAACCCAAGATATGTTGAGTATCCTTGTATGAGTGAGAAACATGTATGATATCATCTTGAGAATTTAACCTCAATGTTAACATGGCATGTCTAGTTAATACATGTGTACCTTGACCTAGATTGATCTAATAAATGATAGGACCATTCTAAGACATGAAATATTTATAGATAAGATCATCTAGTGTGGGGACTTGTGTTAGTCATCCCTAGACAGGGATAGACCTTGAGAAGGAAAACTTCAAGCATAGGAGGATAGAGGTTTTGGCCAGAGACCCTAACCTCAAATTATAAAGTAACATGTGATGAAAGTATTGACCAAAGAGAATCCTAAATTACAAGAGTTATACCACCATCATGTTTAGACAAGATGATGTTGGAAACACTAGATGTCTTAAAGGGACCTATCTAATACATGCATTTGATTGAGAGTCTATGACACTTATGCCTAATGAACCTTACATATACGTGAGAGAAGAGTCCCAATACCCTAGAGGAGGTAGGTATAATGAACCTTATATTTGACTGATGAAAGAGTCTAAATACCCTGGCAGAGGTATGTTGATAAAACTTGTACTTGGGATAGTGGTCCCTGATATAGGAATTTAGTGGTTTTACCCAACAGAGTGTGATAATATATGGACATGAGCAAATGTATTGACTTTATTAGACCCCAACTTGAGTGACCTAAGCTTTGAAATCTCATCATAAAATACTAATGAGTTCAACCTTGAAAAAATATATGTTGAAGGGGAATTAAGTTCTTCTCAGGTAATAATGGTGGTATAGAAGCCTTGTTTAAGCTAGTCTCATTCATGGGTAAAGAGTCACCTAAAAATTTTGACTTACCTAACAAAATGATGTGGATTGAAATAGGTAAGACTTAGTGTATGTAATACTAATGATTTTCCATCCACCTCAAACATTCTCTAGTTGAATGTGAGCAACCAATACCACCAAAATCTTATGCTAACACATGATACATGGATTTACCAATCTACTTGTAAAATTATGACTTCTTAAAAATTTGAGCCTTCCATGCAATTGCAATGAATTGGGAAAGTTGAATCTAAGACATGATCGTCTTGTGAAAACTTAGAATAGGATGGTGTGATTGTTGTCATCTTTCCCAATGTTAGTATGACCTGACGCATAATAAGTTGTGTGTGTCTAATTTAATGCACCATGTGAAGGATCCTACCTATGTGTGTAAAACCTTTATATAATCCATGGTAGTTGGATCTTCCAAGAGGCACTTAGATGATCTTGGCTTCAAAGGTGAAGGAGCTCATGAATAAGGGTTTAGTGTAGTAACCATAGTCAGGATGAAACCATATGAAAACTAAAAGTTGATTGGGGAAAATCTCACCCCTCCTTTTCTCGATGTGCCAAATTTTGTGGGACAATTTCATTTAAGTGGGAAATGATGTGAGGATTTGGAAATTCTTGCCCTTTTATGTAGAAGTTTTAATTGAAAAGGATTACTAAATCTAAACCTATAAACAATAATGTGGTTATATATATTCACTCTCGAGTTCATTGGGATAGAAATTAAAGAATATTTGGAGGTCCAAGTGAGTAAATATCATTTCATGTGATTCTTTTTTGTTGTTGTACTACCATGTAGAGATAAATTGAATTTTGATTTCTTTATGAGGTCATATGTGATGTTGGAGAGCTTTTATTTGAAAATTCAAGTTATATTACTTGATGTCTTTTTACCAATTACAAGATCTCAGTAGTGATGGTGTAATTTGGAGTTAGTTAGAAGATGGAGTATATATAAATCATGTTCTTAATCAAGTTTTATTTGGATGAATCATAGTGATTAGTTATATGGAAATGCATCCTAAGTAATATTTCATAGAGAATTAATTTGTGTGGTAAAACAAACTCTTTTTTGTCTCCATTTTGTATAGGATGGAGATTTCTTGGGTATTAAGCTATGTTTTGTTTCATTTAGTATTGTGTCTTCAAGGATATGAATTTTGAAAAATAAAGGAAAATTTGAGTAATGTTGCTTTTGGTCGTTGGTTGATTGATGGTTTAATCAATAATGTGACATGTAATGAGCATCCCTAAGTCAATACCAAGGATGTGGCTTTTATTTCTAGGGGACTGATGACTACCATTAGATCTTGATCTTGCAACACCCTGATTCTCTACCAACTCTCGCTTGTTTTGGGAAAGTTGGAAACACTAACTCAGACTCTCTCTTGCCCCTATCCACATATCACCTCTCTTTCCCCCTCTTTGATTCCTCTCCTATTCAATTACTCATGACAAATCGACCCTCTCCATGGGCATAACTGCCATATCTTTATCCCATCTATAAAGATCAGATCTCTCATATTCTCTCTCTTCTGTTGCAATTAGAATAGTTCCAAGCCCTAAATCTTACCATTAAAGACTATAAATACCTACCTACCATCTCTTGGCCTCTATCCAACACTACAACTCCACTTTCTAGCACCTCCATAACCTAAAGCCCCTTAGCCCATCAACTGCCCATTCTCTTATTCTGTAGTGCTTCCATAAGGGTTATCTGCCTCCAAGCCATCATAGGCTTGGTCCAAACCCTCATTAACCTGGTCGAGTCATGTGAGGGTTGGCTAACCTATTGTTGGTCCTTTACTTATCCCTTCATTAACCTAGCCCAAGCTCAGGAGAGCCTCATCATCTTGAGATGCAGCGGCTTGTGTGAGGTGAAGTGCTTAGGTAGGATAAGACTCCTCCAGCCATTCAGATCACAATCAACGGTTGGGATAACATGGACAAAGCCCTCACCTAAGGTCTAGTGCAGACCATGGGTCTGGGTCAGTCGAAGTCCATCTAAGAAGCATGGACCTACATGCGGGCATGAGCCACCCCGACCGACCACAACTTCTGATCCACCAAATCAATGGCCTTTTCAATGCAACAAAGATTATTCTTCCAAAAACCCTAGAAATTACCAGGAAAGTCCAAATATAGAAATATTATATATCAAATTAATAAAAAATGAGACAAACGTGTTTAATATGTTTGTGACCCAATTCTAACTCTAGTTCAAAAAACCAAAGAATGTCATGCTTATTGAAGATTTCTTGGAAAAACACTAATGCTATGATACAATATGATCAATGTGTTAATGCAATCTTGAACTCACAGTGACTTTTTCTACCCGTGGAATTTGGATCTAATATTGAATTCAAGTATATCTCAGTTTGGTGCTAATCATGTGAATAAATAGTGATGCACCTACGAATAATGTTTGTGTCCCTTAAATATGAACAAAAAGATCATGGCTAAGGGGATTCAAAGATCAACATCTTTGCTTGTGGTTCATACCCTAAAGTAAGGATCCATGGACCCAAAACCTGATTGGAAATCCAAATCCTGAAATCATACCTTATGTGCTAAATATTGATTTTCATACCTATGTGTGTTTTCTTGAATTATAAATATGGACAGCCCCCATGCCCTTAAAGATAAGGTATGTGGGTTAAACTATGAATCACCAAGAGTGTGTTCCAGAAACCAATATGAAGTGAGGCAAAAAGGTCCAATTCTGGGATATGCACTGATAATCTTGATGATAGGATATAAAGTTTGGTATCCATTCTTGAATCAATTATTGGCTCACAAAGTGAGGTGATAAATACTATGGGTTGAAATATAATGAGAAATGTGAAGTTTGATATATGCAAATATCTGATTCTTGTTTTCCATGCATGTTATTACAAATTACATGCACACATTTTTGTTGACTCATGTACTTATCATATTTTTGTGCTAACCTTATTTTATATGCCTAGGTTTTGGGCTAGAATGTTGACTTGAAGATGTGGATCATCTTGCAAGAAACAATATGAATAATTATCAAGGAAAAAGCAAGAAGGATTTAGATAGTTTGGACTTTTGTTTCATAAACTTTAGTTCTTATCAAAATTGAGAAAAATGTAACTCCCTATGAGGATATTTTTACTTTCTCTTGTAAGAAATGTCTATTTTGAGGAATTATTATAGATTATTTGTCACTTATTATATTTATGGATCCTGGAAATATAGATAACGATCCTTCACTTCCTAATCCACCTTGATTGGGGATAACGAGAGGAGGGTTTTTTACACTATGAATCCTCATAGATCAATTGCCATCTCATTATTACCAGTGAAGGGTGTTTTCTCATCTTGTCCAACGAACAAGTTT